>CM053786.1:627354002-627586502 GCA_028749045.1 Cupressus sempervirens | reverse complement strand
AGTGACCTTGATACTTCAATTTATTCAAAATGAAAAACCAACATTCTTGTGAAAAAGGGAAAGTCAATAAAAGATGGTCAATGGACTCCAAATCTATGTCAAATAAAACACACTAGAGATTATCAAGAATGCAAGTTTATATCTCCATAGGTACAACAAAGTGGGACTATAGACTCCAAATCTATGTCACATAAAACACAATAGAGATTATCAAAAATGCAATTTTATATCTCCATGAGTACAATGAAGTGGACCTGAAGGTCATCATTAGCTAGGGAAGATTGCTAACCCATACTACATTTGGGGATTAGAGTGCAGAGATGGTCTCTCTCTAACTACAAGATCAAAGCTTTCTTTCTCGCTCATCTCTTCCTATTTACTCTTGTCCTTACACTTATACATTCCTCATAACTATGTAGTTATTTGATGATTATTCAGTTACTAGATGTAATATCTATTCACTTGAAGATGCACAAATATATGTAATTATTGTTTTTCTTAATGTGGTTATGTATTAGGATAGTAGATTGATGTTGGAATGATTGTGATGGTGAATCTTTAGATGGTTCATATTCTTATGTCTATTTTATTTTACATTCATGAAGCATTCAAGTGTTTACCTCATTGATTTTTTAGTTTCTAGTATTCCTTGGTGTGGAGATTTGTGCATTTTCCTTCTCCTTTTATATTATTTCCGTGGCTAGAAAGATCTCCCGTCATATAATTGAACACTCTATCCTACAAGAAAGAATTAGATCATACAATAGATATTTATATCGTACGAGAATATATTGCCTCATATGGTTCAGAATGGTCTATCACACAAAAATATTTACTTCATTATACCAAAAATTGGAGTTTTATTGTAGGATAATCTTCAAGAGATAATCGTATCTTAGACATGGGGCATTTTTGTGCATATTTAGAAAATGTGAATTGGAGATTTGGATACCCTTTTGGGAGAGGCATCTTCCCAATCTAGAATAGATTTAAATTCCACCAACTTAGGGGTAATTTGATGCTAACTCATGTAACATCGATACCTAGCAACTCTAATTGGTTTCATTTAATTTTGTTAAAATTTGTAGATTTTATTCAAAGGTAAAGTGGCGCTAATGATAATTTAGACATAGGTTTTTTTTGACAAATTTAATTTGATTTATATTAATCAAAATCAATTTTTTCTTATTTTTTCTAGAAATTTAAAATACATACCTTTGTAACGCATTTTTTTTAAAATGTCTCATTTTCTATTTTTCCCAAAGCTTCAAATAGGGATTTGTGAAATGGCCAAAAAACATATATTTAATAAAACTAGAAATAAAAAATCACAATAAACATAATATTTACTAAAAATATAGTCATGGGAAAACTTTTTCAGAGTAAAAAAATCTTGTATATTTAATTTTAATAGATAGACCTATTTATCCCTTGTTTGAGCCCTCTTAAGGAAAATTTTTGATTAAAGAAATTAGGGGATTTTGTTAAAACCTTCATTTTTGAAGGCTTCGTGTGAAGAAGGCTTCAACTAAAGCCCTTGGGATGGTTTCTTGCAAAGCCTCTTTGCACAAAGCCTCTCATGGAATCTTTTGGTAACCCAAGGGGGTTTCGTTTGAAGCCCACAAGGCCACTTTTTGATAGTTTTATGTCCTATCAGATTGTGGCCAAGGGGGCTTCAAAAAAAGTCCCTCTTGACCACATTGGGCCCATGGGGCTTCATGTGAAGTGCCTACAACCCAATATTGTGCCCATGCTGGCTTCAGACGAAGTCTTATCGACCAATAATTTTATTTTATTTTATTCATATAAATAACATTTTTTTTTGTTTTCAAAATCAATTCAAGTGAAACTCCAATAAGTTTGTTGTTGTTGAAGAAATAGAAAGAAGACTTATAAATAATAAGGATTTTTTTATTTTGTAGACAATTTCAAATATTTGTATAGTTTCGTGAAGACCAAACATGGTATGAAAGAAATAAAGACAAAGTAAATATGCAAGAAATAGAATGCCTAGTGCAGAATAGAGAAATTGTGAAAAAATAATTGAAATTTATTATTGAGGGAAAGAAGCTATATACATGCAAATTCATGTATCTATTTTTAATTTTCTAAATAATGTTCTAATTTCATTCATTTATATGCACGTAGCTCGCAACAAAAAATCAAAATATGAGCAAATAGATATTGGTGAAGGTTTGGGGCATGACAATTCTAGAAATGAAGCAATGGAAGTTAGATAAGGGCTAGGATCAGTTGCTCAAATTGGTAACGATGAATGCATAAAACTAGCTACAAGTGTAGAGGAAAATATCACTCAGAAATTTAGATAATTTACTTGTAATGGATGTGAATAAATTGAAATCACTTTTTGATATTAAATCATTAAGTCTTTCCAAAAAGAGAGCTTTGAATAAGATAGTAAAATAAATAACAAGTAAATTTGATGATTTGGAAACACTTCAAAAAGTTTGTGTTCTTATCGAAAAAACTTGCAAGAGCCATTGAAATTGTTGGGTGTAGACACATCATCAAACAAGAGAAAAATTTATAACATGCAAAGTGATATTTTAAAAATCTTAAGGTTTGAGGTCTATAGGGAAGACAACTCGAAGTAAAGATAAAAGATGACAAGAAGAGTTATGTTGACATTCGTTGTTGCTAGCACTATATCTTGAAACAAACAAATATCTTTAGTTTCATCACAGATTAGTTTTACTAGAAAAATAATATTAAAATATGTTGAGAGGGAACGGTTTTGGATGATATCACTTTTGAAGGAAATTGGAAAATTATGTGTAGAGCTTCTCATTGTGATCAGATTGATGATAGAATCAAAAATTTAGTAATATCATTTTGGAATAATAATACTCATCCTTCATCAAACACTAGAGATGTACTTAGATACAAGGTTGGAGCTAATTATTATGAACATCATACAAAACATCGGTTGGACATGACACAACATGAAATGTATGTCTTATTTTGTAGTTCAAATCCTTATATAAATTTTGGGAAGATATTATTTGAAAGATTGAAGCCATATTATGTTAGAAGAAAAAAAGTGTTTGAAACATGTTGTCATTCGTTAGAATTCTTTAGAATAACTAAGAGGGGGGGTGAATCAGTTATCCAAGGTCCAATTGTACAAATAAAACTTTCCAGCACTTAACAGACTCATATCCATGAAATCATATCATGCATGCATCCATTAGAACATCTAATAGCCTAACTTAGTAAGTCACTATCCTAGGTCAAAATAACTTTGCAGAAATGTAAGCATGACATACCACAAACTCATTCACACAATTTGACACAAGTATTTTATGTGGAAACCCAATTTGGGAAAAACCACCAATAACATGCTACCAATTTTCACTCTTCTGAAGTGATTCCCTATTAAAGGTTATAATACACATTGTTAAATGTGACCTAGTTAAAAGATTTCAATCACCCTATTGGGAGTGAGCCTTGTGTTGAGACTCAAAATTGAAGCCCCGATTTTGAGTACCATTCTAAATTTTGAGTTAATTTGAGCCCCTATAAGAGCTTTTGAATGCATGTGTACCTGGCCATCATTTTGAGGCCTATGAAGTGTTTTATGTTTCTAACACTTTTTATTTAGTATGACATGTGTTCCATAATTATTAATTGTCATTCTAAGTCATTTCATTAAGTTTATTTTGAGCATTGTTCAAATTTACATTTTTGCGTAAGTGCCAAACAGTGAGAGGAGGCCTAGTTTGTGATTGAATATCTTGCACCTAGTAAAGTTTCATGATTCAACACTTTGGGAGTGTTTAGCATGCATATCAAAGAACCTATATTTCATATTTCATGTCATTTCAATATGTTATGACTAGGTTTTGAATACCTCAAATTTGGTATTATAACTTTGACCTAGTTAACCAAAATGAGAAAATTCCTTTTGCATTGTATTCTAGAGGTCAAACACATGCTATGTTTTAAATTTGAGCCTTTGATAGATCCATTTGACTAGTTTTCAAATGTGATTCTAAATGCAATTTATAAAGTTTTATTGGTGTTTAAAGGTACATATTAATTGGTAGCCCTATTTGGGATGTCATAACTTTGAATACATGATAGATGAAACCAAATGGATTGTACCACTTTGTTCAATTATAAAAATACCTCAAGTGTACCAATTTTTAAGTCTTTATGAATTCGTCTGCACACCTTCCTAGGTCCATTCTATTTGTGAAAATCGTTGTTCTGCCAATGTTCCCAGTCCTGCAATTTTGAGTACCCCACTTTGAATAGATGCCAAATGCACCCAATTATTTTTTCATGAGCCCAAATCAAAAATATATACTCTCCTCATGATAGTAAACTAATTCCCTAGTTTTCGTGCCTCCAAGTGATCATTTGACCTATTTTCAAAGCCAAAACTAAATGCACTTTATTATTTTCTGACATGTTTATTTGCAGGCAATTTCAAGTGAGAAACTTTGATGGTCAATATCTTTTGACCCAAATGTCATCATGAGGTGAAATCTAACAAGGTAAAAGAATGTGAATCACAGAATAGGTATGTCAGATCTCAGAGCCCGATTGTTTGATCCAGTCAGTTTTTAAAGCCAATTTTTGAGGTTTCATAGTAGAAAATCACAATTTTGCAAAAGGGGTAAAATGAGTTTCCCAAGGATCAAGCAGTGATTGGTTTTTTTAATTAGTATAAGGAGTTGGGTAGATCAATTTGAAATGTTAGTCATTTTAAAATGATTTTTTTTTAGCCAAACCTACTTTGGGGCCTGACTAACTTCACCAAACTGATAGAATTTCAGGGAATAGAAGATGTAAAAAGGAAAAGTGGTAATGGTTTAATTCATTGTAAATTTTTAAATATACATACAACATTACAAAATCATTAAATGTTTGGTCATAAGCAAGGTAAGAAATTGTGGTGAGTTTGACTACACTTGAGAGGGCCCATGGCTATTAATTTTAAAATTATTTTATAAGACCTTATTTATTGGGATAGTGTGTTAAAAACTCATATGTGGATTAAAGCCTATATCACTCAAGACAACGGTGTATTATGTCATTTTGATGCATTTTATAAGATAAATGTGTCAGTGTGAGAAATGAAGTGTTGAATGTGTAAATGGCACATTGGAAGCCATATATCAATAGGATCCCAAATGAAAGATGCACTTTCATTCATGAAATTTTCCATGGAGTGCGAAGCTTAAATCGAGAAATCAAGTGGTTCATTGCATCACTCTTAGGGGCATCCCAGTGAATGCACTTCCCATATGAAGAGAAATTTATGCAAGAGTTGTGATAGTAAAGTTAAAACCTTCCACTATCAAATGCTCATTAGAGGTGCCAATGATAAAGGAGTACCTATAAAAATATGTATATACAACTTTGCCATGATTTTTATGAGTTTCTATATGGGATTCAGCCTTTCCTTAGAGTTGATCTTGAAGATTTATACTAAATGATTGTAGAAGGGTTGTATGTAGACACAATGAAAGAAGATAAATAGAGGAGTGTCCCAATTTTGGAGGTCAAAATGGAATTTGAAGTTGTTTGACTATTGAAAAAAGTCAGCTGGGCATTAATGAAAGATTGCTAATAGTTTATATCTCCAAAGCCACTGCAAGATCTAAGTGACTTGTCAGCCTCTTCTGTATACTAATTGAGTCAATTTTTTTAGGTATATCATTTGGAGGATAGGCTCTATGACACTACTCAATGGTAGTTATTAGTTGGTTCAGGCCCTCTCTCAACAACCTCAATCATAGGGACAATCCCCTACAGTGTCATGCTCTCAAACTGGGAAGTGATGGCTCCTTGGGTCCAAGCGATGTGAGCCAATGATGGTCTAAACTTGCTTCAGCCTGATATATATGTATGGAAAATTGACAAAGGGCCACACCTCCCTTGCCAACTCACAACCAAAAGCACAACAATATGGAGACAAAGAGAAGATCACAAAGCATTCTTTTATTATACTTGAAAATCCTTACTATATTCTCCAAATGGGAGAACTCCAAACTCTTACAATATAAGAGAGCTTCCAAGTAGCTTGCACACCAAGAGCTTCTACAAGAAGAGATTACAACCAAAGAGCTTGAACCCAAAGGGATTTTCTAAGAAGAACTTCCCAACTAAGATCTTACACATTAAGATCCTTCACCTTCAAAGCTTCTATACAAGAAGAGATCACACCTTGAGAGCTTAACTACAAGAGCTTACACTTGAAGAGCTTGATTAGAAATGCTCATATGCTTTCCTTATATAGATACTTACCACCCAAGATATTATAAACACAACCAATGTGGGATAAAAGGTAAATACAACTACCTTAAAGAAAATATTAAATTCCCACCCAAATACAACTAAGCACCACCATGTGGCCTAATTAAAAAATTACATTTCCTTCATGGATCACAACAAATATTAAATGCATGATTTAAGAAACTTTCCAAAAACTTCTAAAATGCCACCTACACACCTTGATAAATGAAATGACAACTAATTTTCTTACTTTTCTATTTACGCCACCTATGCACCTTGAAAATAGAAATTCCTCTTTCCCATCTTTTTCCCCTTTTTTTATTTTTTTATTATGTTTCCCCTAATTTTTGTCACTTTCTCTCTCTGCCACAATTTTTATTATTATTATTATTTTGATCACACCCCCTTTTTGTGATGCAAGATGCTCCTACATCAGACACCCATGGTAGGAAAAAAATTGTGAATAAAAATTCATAAAATGAATCAACTGACAATGACATTTTTTTTTTTTCTCTTCCAATACCTCACTGGAACAAGTATCTATTTTTGATATATTTCCTTTTTTCTTCTTTTCCAACACCTAGCTGGAACAAGTGTCTGCTAGTGAAAATACTCCTCCATAATAAACTCTATCCAAATATAAATCTCACCTTCCTCCAATCTTGTTTAATTAAATACACTTGTAATAAACTGAACAATGCCATACCAAACTTCATTTCCATACCACACATCATTAGCAAGATCTTCATATAAACCATCATCATTATCTTTCAAATTCATCTCAAATTTAGCATCCCATAATTCATAGAAATTTACTTCTTTCACATCTTCATCTTTGATTTCTTCTTCCATGTCTTCAACAAGGAAAGTAACTGCTTCACTTGTTTGACATCCTCTACTGATGCAATATTTTGATCATCTTCATCTACTTCTAGCTCACAAATCTAGTCATCTTCATGCTCTTCCTCTTCTCTTTCATCTTCTTCAACTTTAGTTTCACAAATATTTTCCTCTTCGTCCTCTTTCTCTTCCTGTGTATCGCCTGTGTGATACTCCACTGAATCTTCTTTCTTTTCTGCATCCAAGGAATTGTCAAAATCTCTTTTCTAGTGACATGCTCTTCTCTTTTGCAACTCTACTTCTAATTCATTCATTTGCTTCTAAAAATCAAAGAATGCAACTCAGAATGGCTCTTGATTTCTTGCTCTAATTTTTTCAAGTCTAGGAATCCTCAAAATCCATCCAATCACAAAACTCATCTTCTTCTTTCTCTTCTCCATGCTCAAGTCTTTAGAAGACAAGTAATGTGCAACACAAGAACCTTGTGCAAACTACCTCACAATCGACAATCGGTCTACACAATCAAGAACTCCTTGACAAACTTTACCCAACTCAAAGTCCTATTGCAAACTGCCTCATGTTTGGTGATCCATCCACACACTTAAGAACTTGGCTCTAATGCCATTTGCTAAAGGTCCAAACCAACCTTACCAACTCACAACAAAAAACACAACAATATGGAGACAAACAGAAGATAAAATGCTTCACAAAGCATGCTTTTATTATACTTGAAAATCCTTACAATATTCTCCAAATGAGAGAACTCTAAACTCTTACAATATAAGAGAGCTTCTACACTAAGAGCTTCCAACTAGCTTGAACACCAAGAGCTTATACAAGAAGAGCTTACAATCATATAACTTGAACCCAAAGGGATTCACCAATAAGAACTTCCTAGCTAAGATCTTACAAATTAAGATCCTTCACCTTCAAAGCTTCTATACAAGTAGAGATCACACCTTGAGAGATTACACTTGAAGAGCTTACACTTGAAGAGCTTATACTTGAAGAGATTGATTAGAATTTCTCATATGCCTTCCTTATATAGGCACTTACCACCCAAGATATCACAAACACAACCAATGTGGGATAAAAGATAAATATAACTACCTTAAAACAAATATTAAATTCTCACCCAAATATAACTAAGCACCACCATATGGCCCAATTATAAAATTACATTTCCTTCATGGATCACAACAAATATTAAATGCATGGTCTAAGGAATTTTCCACAAACTTCTAAAATGTCACCTACACACCTCGATAAATGAAATGACAACTATTTTTCTTATTTTTCTATTTACACCACCTATGCACCTTGAAAATAGAAATTCCTCTTTCCCCTCTTTTTCCATTCTTTATTGTTTTTTTTTCCCCTAATTTTTGTCAATTTCTCTCTCCTCCATTTTTTTTTAATTATAATAATAATTTTGATCACACCCACTTTTTCTAATGCAAGATGCTCCTACATCAAAAATCCATGACTAGGCACAAAATCAGATAGCTCAATTATAGTAGAGCTAGATTTTTCTCATGATCTAAATGTTGCAAGACTTGCTACAATAGTAAAGCAATTGATGGTGCATGGAAGGAGAGGATAATTGAGGGGGAAAGAGTAGTTAGGGATTATGATTGTAGACATAACTGGAGAACCAACCATCCCCTCAAAAACATACGATAGATCAGCCCACCCCATAGAACATTATGTCTCTATAAAGTCCCCACATCCAACTTACCTTATCAATCTAGTAGAAAGAAGCAAAGTCAATTGATCACCCAACAACAAGAGCAGATAATTGAGTTTATTGTAGAGGGTTTGTCTAGTAAGGAAGTTTTGAATGCCATTTAAGGGGATATCATGAAGTAATACAATGTTATACCTCACAGCCACATCCCAATTGAGATGCAAAATGTGTGAATAAATGGAATCTTCACTCGAGGTAAACATGTCTACCAAATATCCTAGAAGCCCTACAATTTTATAAAGACTGGTCCATGGAATGCCAAAGTTTTACTTTTAAAAATATGTTTTCCAAGAAGGACATCCAAGTGTTTAGCAGAGCCATGAATCATAGTGAGGATCTTGTTCCAAATTTGTGCAATTGACAATAGCACATACAGCCTTGCACGGAAGCAATTATCAATAAAGGTATTAATGGAGAGTTGTGGATGAATGAAAATCCATAGAAACTATAAGAAATGAAGGAGGTTATAGGGTCTTTTTGTCCCTCATTGACCACGGGATGGTTACTTTTTCTTTTTTAAATACCCTGTTGGAAATGATTGAAATGATCATAAGAACAATTGTTGAAAAATATATGGAACTAGTAAAGAATGTCCTCAATCATTGTTTTGTCATTGATGTCAAACTTGCTACTTGCAAGGATGACAATTGCTTTAGTGATCCAAATACTATCAATTAGTTGATTGTCAAGGTGGAAGCAATCAATAAGATGTAACTAGAACACCTAGAGAAAGGTTGAAGTTATGATGTTGTAATGAAGTATAAGGATCAGTCAAGCCATTAATGAAACAGTGTATTGGATGACATACTAAAAGATACAAAGAATAAGCACACTGAAACATATCAAAGATCTAAGGTTTTAGCTAAGTCTTGTGTAAAGCTCAAACTAAGTTCAAGTGCCAAGCAAGTTCAAGTGTCGAGCAAGTTCAAGTGCCGAGCAGGTATAGGTGCCAAGCAACACAGAGGTGTCAAGCACTAGTAACTCAATGATAATGAGTAACACAGAGGTGCCAAGCACCAGTAACTCAATGATGCTGAGTAACACAGAGGTTTTGAGCACCAATAACTAAATAATGTCGAGTTGCTGCACTATTTAGAAAATTGAAGATTCGTCAGATCAAAGCCGACAAAGTTGTTATCTAGAAATTTGTGAATTAAAAGGAGGATAAGAATGATGAGTTGGTGGCACAGAACACCATGTAGAACATTTTTAAGGTACAATTCAAGAAGAAAACAAGATATAGGATAGATGCATTGTATCCTACCTAATCCATTTTGAAACCCTAAAATTAGAGAGGGAGAATTGAGTGGCAAAGGAAAATCAGACTTGTATATAAGAAGACATAAGTTAATGGAAAATAGTGTGGAAGAGTGTGGAATAGAGGATAGTGAGAGAAAGAGTCGTGGTCAAGTATAAAAGCATGAAATGTTAAGGAGAAGATTACACAGGAACTCTGTTTGAATTGACGACCACAAGGATGATTGCATTGGCAGAATGAGTAGGAAAACTCAAGGAGATGAAGCTTGAGAGAGAGAGACAAGCAAGTCAGAACTAAAGTGATTGAAGCCAAGCATAAGGATTGAACTAAAAGAGTGATCTGAAATCTGCAAAGTATGTTGTAAGTTAGGACAGATCAAAAGACCATTATCATTACTTTCTAGCAATTGTAACAGTAAGATAAATCCTATGGACTTAAGTTGGTTTAACAGCCATTAGATAAATCCTTTAACAGGGTAACATTCCAAGTGGATGTTCTAAAGACCTTTAACCAGGCCCATTCCTAACAGTTTGGTGAAATCCTCTAACAAGGTCACATTTAACAGTGTGTTGTAAGCCTTTAACAAGGCAGGCTTTTAATAGGGCATCACTTCAGAAGAGTGAGAATCAAGTAGCATGTTACTGGTGGTTTTTCACAAATTGGATTTCCACGTAAATCATTGTGTTATGTGTTGATCTTGAATGTTTTATCTTTGCATGTTGATTTACAGTAATTTTCTTATATGACTGTTTTAAGTTTGAACAGATGAAAAGGGTATGGATTCATTAGAAAGGTATTAATAGGGCATTTTGGACCTTGAATAACTAATTCACACCCCCCCCCCCCCCCCTAGTTATTCTAAAGAATTATAACAATTGGTATCAGAGCCTGACTGTTGATTCAGTTTAAAGGGATTACTAGCAGAAAAGATAAAAATGCCAAAGAGAGAAGTTCCCAAGCTCAACAAAGACAACTTTGTTGCATGAAAAAGTTTGATGAAGCTACATCTTGGATCCATAGGAGATTATGCCCAAAATTGAATTGTCACTAAACATGTAGATCCAACAGGTGCTCCTACTGCCAAAGATATGAAAAACAAACAAGAACACAACCAGACAATGCTGGAGATTGCCTCTACACTCAGCTATGCTAAATTTGATGATATCAAAGGATGTGACACTGCATTCAAAATTTGGAAAGCCCTATCAGACATCTATGGAGGAGATCAGAATGTACAAAGAGCAAAAAGAGAGAGTCTCAGAGGAAAAATTGATGACATGAAAATGGAAGAAAATGAGAATGTTGCTCAGTATGGTGCAAGAATAAAGGAAGTGGTAAGTGCAATAAGATGCCTGAATGGTCAACTAGATGAAGATATTGTTAATAGTAAGTTCTTAAGAACCTTGCTTCCTATCTATGCTATTAGAGTATCAGCAATACAAGAGCTAAGATGTATACCAGGAAATAACCTAAGCTTTGAAGGTATAATAGGTAGACTCACTGCATTTGAGTTATCTAACTTTGACAACTACAAATCTGAAAATGTTGAATATGCTTTTAAGGCCAAGTTATCACTAAAAGATGTCGAACAGGTAAAATCAAGGAAAGGAAGAAAAATGAAGTATGTATCTAGTGACAGTAGCACTGATGAGGAAGATGTGGAACAATTGGAAGCATTGCTTGCTAGAAGATTTCACAGGGGCAAAGGAAAATTCAAAGGTAAGATTCCTATCATTTGTTTCAATTGCAATGAAGTAGGTCATATTGCTGCAAGATGTCCATAGAAAAAGGATTCCAAGGAAGGCAGCAAATACAAGAACAGAAGAGATGATGACAAGAGAGATTACAAAGAAAAAGGTAAGAAGTGTTATATTGTTGAAGAAAATTCTGATGACAATGATGATGAAGTTGTTTATGTAGTCATTAAGGACCAATCTGATGAAGAAGAAGCCATAGCACTGGTGACATGTATAAACAAGAATGACAGATGGATCATAGACAGTGGATGCTCACATCACATGACAGGAGAAAAAAGTAAGTTTGTTAACTTTACTCAGTATGATGGAAATAGTGTTAGATTTGGTAATGATGCTCCATGTCAAATCAGAGGAAAAGGTTCCATTAAGCTCACAGACCAAATTTCATGTGACAATGCATACTATTTTGAAGGATTAAACTACAATTTACTGAGTGTCTCACAATTAGGCAATATAGGTTGCAAAGTGGAATTTGAAAACAAAACTGCAAAAATCTATGACAATGATGGTAAACTAATAGGAAAAGGTGATCAAACAAAGAGTAATTTGTTTTACCTTGATGATGCTTCTTGTCTATTTGCAAAATTTGATGATGAATGGTTATGGCATAGAAGATTATGTCATGTTAGCTTTGACAATCTAGTCAAAACCAGTAAAATGAAGAAAGTTGGAGGTCTACCAAAATTGAAGAAGCCTGATAATATCATGTGTAAACAATGTCAACTAGGGAAGATGACAAAGTCAAGTTTCAAAAGAAAAAATTATACATCTAAAGAGATACTTGAGCTAGTTCACACTGACTATGTGGTCCAATGGAAATAGAAAGCTATAAAGGAGATAAATACATAATTTTATTTGTTGATGACTATTCCAGGATGATGACTGTTATGTTCTTAAAATAAAAATCTGATGCTTTTCAAATGTTTAAGTGGTATGTGGCTAGAGTTGAAAAGGAAACTGGAAAAAGCTTGAAATGTCTAAGATCAGATAGAGGTGGTGAATTTACATCAAATGAATTCAAGATATTCTGTAATGACAATGGAATCAAAAGATAGACATCAGCTCCTAGAACTCCCCCACAGAATGGAATTGTTGAAAGAAGAAACAGATCTGTAATTGATTGTGCCAGAACATTAATGATGGAAAAGAATGTTGCTCTAAAATACTGGAGAGAAGCTGTAAGTGTAGTTGTTCATACATTAAATCGAGTACAAGTCAAGAAAGGTACAAATACAACACCTTTTGAATTATGGCATGGTTACTCACCAAATGTAAAACATTTCAAAGTATTTGGTTACAAATGTTTTATCTTTAAAGATGTTAGAAATGGAAAATTTGATGCAAAAAGTGATGAAGGTATATTTTTTGGTTACTCCACAAGAAGTAAGGCATATAAGTGTTTGAATGTTAACACTAACAAAATTGTGGAAAGTGCAAACGTACACTTTGATGAGCACACAAAAGTCCAAGCTAAAGAACCAAAGAAAATGGAAGAATATAGAACCTTTTTATATTCTTATGAAGGAATGACTGCTGATGAGGATGATTTCAATCAAATTGAAAGTCAACAACAAGTGTCAGTTTCAGCTAATTCACAACCAGTGAATGTCGAGCTGCATTCAGAAGCTGAGTTACAGAATGAAGAAAATACACAATCTGATTCAGATGACAGCATACATGATGAAGAACAACCTGATAATGAAGAGCATAGTGATCCTGAATCCGAAAGATCAAACAGGGAAATAAGGACAAAGCCAAGATTATCCAAATATGTAAAAAGACATCACCCTGCTGAACAAATAATTGGTGACAAAGATACAAGACCAATGACAAGGAACAGACTAAGACATGAATCATGTCTAATCAGAAAATCTGAACCCAAGACAATATACGGTACATTATAAGATGGCGACTGGTATAAAGCTATGGAAGAAGAAATTGATCAAATAAGAAAAAATAAAACCTGTAGTTTGGTTCCCAAACCAACTGACAAGAATGTGATTGGCACCAAATGGGTATTCAGAAAAAAACTAGATGAGAATGGTGAGATTACCATAAATAAATCCAGATTAGTATGCAAGGGTTATGCTCAAGAAGAGGGAATATATTATGGAGAAACATTTGCTCCTATTGCAAGAATGGAAGGAGTAAGAACTTTACTTGCATATGCTGCCTACAAAGATTTCAAAGTCTATCAAATGGATGTAAAATCTGCCTTCTTAAATGGTATACTAGAAGAAGAAGTCTACATTGAACAACTAGAAGGATTTTTTGATGAAAACAATAGGGATATGGTGTGTAAGTTACATAAAGCACTCTATGGTTTGAAACAAGCACCTAGAGCATGGTATGAGAGACTTCACAAGTATCTAGTGCAAATTGGATTTAAAAGAACTGATGATAATAGCAACATGTACATCAAAGCTGAAGAAGGTAAAGACATCATTGTTTCTAAAATTTTTGTGGATGACATAGTATTTGGTGGTAAGGAAGTACTTTGCAAAGGCTTTGCTGACAAAATAAAACATGAATTTGAAATGTCTATGTTTGGAGAAATCAAATTTTTTGTTGGATTGCAAGTTCATCAACTCAAACATGGAATATTTATAATACAATCAAAATACATCAAAGAAATTCTTAAAAAATTTGGATTGGAGGAATCCAAACCAGTCAGCACACCAATGGCCATAAGGAATAAGCTATCCAAAAATGATGAGTCAGCTAAAGTCAATCAAACAATGTACAAATCCATGATTGGAAAACTACAATATGTTGTACACAGTAGACCAGACATAGCATTAGTAGTTGGAATAGTGGCTAGGTTCTCTGCTAATCCTAAAGAAAATCATCTAATAGCAATAAAAAGAATAATGAGATATCTCAAAGGGACTGATGATTTTGGTCTATACTACAAAAAGAATGGAAAATTTGAACTCAATGCATATACAGATGCAGACTGGGGAGCAAACATTGATGACAGAAAAAGAACAAGTGGAGGTGCATTATTTTTAGGCAAAAGGCTGGTTACTTGGACTAGCAAAAAACAAACATGTATATCCTAGTCCACTGCAGAATCAGAATATGTGGCAGCTGCAGTTAATTGTACAAACATTTTATGGCTCACACATCTATTGAATGGAATGAAAGAAGAAGTAACAAAACCGGTGATATTATATTGTGATAATACAAGTGCTATAAACATATCCAAAAATCCAATGATGCATGCAAAAACCAAGCATATTGCAATCAAGTATCATTATGTCAAAGAATTGGTAGAAGAAAAACAAGTGAAGTTGGAATACATTCACACAAAGGAACAAATTGTAGATATCTTCACCAAACCATTGCCCAAGGATGCCTATGAATATCTTAGAGGCAAGCTGGGGGTTATACCCCTAACTCAAGCAGTTTAAGGCAACAAGGAAGCTGCCTTGCATCAACAAGAATAAATCATTAAAATATTAATAGGTTGATGCAAAGGATGACAACAGGAACAGAAACTCCAAATCAGTCACAAGCATGGTGACAGAGGGGGAAAGACATTAATGATGCCAAAGCTTATATTTTGCATAACAAAGATGCTACATCTTTGGCATTTATGTCAAAGAGGGAGAAATATGCAGAAAACTGATCAATGCAAAAAAAGAGGGAGATATATGTGATCAGTAATGAAAATGCAGCAAATCAATACAATCTTGGTGGTAACTAAACTGATTACTTGATCAGTTTGGTTTTCCATCAATGCCAAAGAGGGAGATTGTTGGAAATGATTGAAATGATCATAAGAACAAGTGTTGAAAAATATATGGAACTGGTAAAGAATGTCCTCAATCATTGTTTTGTCATTGATGTCAAACTTGCTACTTGCTAGATTGACAATTGCTTTAGTGATCCAAATATTATCAATTAGTTGATTGTCAAGGTGGAAGAAATCAATAAGATGTAACTAGAACACTTAGAGAAAGGTTGAAGTTATGATGTTGTAATGAAGTATAAGGATTAGTCAAGCCATTAATGAAACAGTGTATTGGATGACATACTAAAAGATACAAAGAATAAGCACACTGAAACATATCAAAGATCTAAGGTTTTAGCTAAGTCTTGTGTAAAGCTCAAACTAAGTTCAAGTGCCAAGCAAGTTCAAGTGTCGAGCAAGTTCAAGTGCCGAGCAGGTATAGGTGCTGAGCAACACAGAGGTGCCGAGCACCAGTAACTAAATAATGTCGAGTTGCTGCATTATTTAGAAAACTGAAGATTCGTTAGATCAAAGCTGACAAAGTTGTTATCCAAAAATTTGTGAATTAAAAGGAGGATAAGAATGATGAGTTGGTGGCATAGAACACCATGTAGAATTTTTTTAAGGTATAGCTCAAGAAGAAAACAAGATATAGGATAGATGCATTGTATCCTACCTAATCCATTTTGAAATCCTAAAATTAGAGAGGGAGAATTGAGCGGCAAAGGAAAATCAGACTTGTATATAAGAAGACATAAGTTAATGGAAAACAGTGTGGAAGAGTGTGGAATAGAGGATAGTGAGAGAAAGAGCTGTGGTCAAGTATAAAAGCATGAAATGCTAAGGAAAAGATTACACAGGAACTCTATTTGAATTGACGACCACAAGAATGATTGCATTGGCAGAATGAGTAGGAAAACTCAAGGAGATGAAGCTTGAGAGAGAGACAAGCAAGTCAAAACTAAAGTGATTGAAGCCAAGCATAAGGATTGAACTGAAAGAGTGATCTAAAATCTGCAAAGCATGTTGTAAGTTAGGTCAGATCAAAAGACCATTATCGTTACTTTCTAGCAATTGTAACAGTAAGATAAATCCTATGGACTTAGGTTGGTTTAATAGCCATTAGATAAATCTTTTAACAGGGTAACATTCCAAGTGGATGTTCTAAAGACCTTTAACCAGGCCCATTCCTAACAGTTTGGTGAAATCCTCTAACAAGGTCACATTTAACAGTGTGTTGTAAGCCTTTAACAGGGCAGGCTTTTAACAGGGCATCACTTCAAAAGAGTTAGAATCAAGTAGCATGTTACTGGTGGTTTTTCCCAAAATGGGTTTCCATGTAAATCATTGTGTTATGTGTTAATCTTGAATGTTTTATCTTTGCATGTTGATTTACAGTAATTTTCTTATATGATTGTTTTAAGTTTGAACAGATGAAAAGGGTATGGATTCATTAGAAAGGTATTAATAGGGCATTTTGGACCTTGAATAATTGATTCACCCCCCCCCCCCCCCCCCCCTCTCAGTTATTCTAAAGAATTCTAACATACCCAAACACATTAAGCTTAAATTTCTAAAGCTTTGTGCTTTATGACATGAGGCTTCTCACTCACGGGGCCCACTCAGCTAGCTTGGTGACCATGAGGTTAAATCTTGCACAGAAGTGGACAAAATTAGAGTTGACATGGTGGATTTCAAATGGTGTGATATTGACAAGGACTAGAGTGACCAATCAAAAGAAGACATGTGGCACCCAAGAGGCCAAATCACAATATGACACATGGTAGATGTCTCCAGGCTTGGCATAGATTTTGAGGTGCTGACATGGAAATAGGCTAGATTGATGCACAAGATTGTGACATGTGACAAGATTGATGGTTGTTTCTTCATCACAAAATAAAGATGCAGGGAAGATAACCAAAGTGAGAAGGCAACATATGGTAGTGGTTGATGATGTGGCACCAAATAGATGGATGACCAGATTGTGCCATGTGGCACAAAATTGGTGGTCGTTGCATTGTGACAAAATAAAGTTTCTCACTAGTTAAGGAATGCAAAAATGTGATGGAAAATTAGATGTCAACATGTGGCACTGGCATTATGTTAGAGGTCAATGAGAAGATAGTGAATCAATCAAGTGATGCTACATGGCAGTGACATGGCAAGGCACCCAGTAAGATGATGGCATGGTGATGACCATGCATGAGAGACCCAATGGGAGGCTACGATATGGTGATGTGTTAGATGATAGATGGTAGTTTTTGGACCAATTAAAGGGTGTCACGTGGTGCCTAGGTGGTGATGACTATGCAAAGATAAACCAATCACACAGCAACACATATCACTTGGACGGTCAACCCAAGTTTGACCCAGATGCAAATTTAGAGGGAAATTTCTAAAGTATAGAAAAAAATATTTTTATTCTTTTCTTGGTTTGAATGTGCATATAATTTTAAATCAAACTGGTTTATATCCTAAAGTTTAGACTTTAGCTTAAATCATTTTTTTGCAAATTTCATGGGCCTATCATGCATGTCTACATTTGAATTTCTTTTGATCACCTTGGAAAATTCCTTGAGGCTAGCATAGGACTATCATATACTAACAGAAAGTTATCAGAATGAGATTTTTATATTTTTCATTTATTTTTGCATAGGAAGCACTATGTGTGAGATATTTAGTTTTTTGTCTGAGGTATTTATTTTTCAACTACATTCTAGTATGGCAGTTCAAACATGTTTTATGGGGAAATGATGAATTGGGTGTATGCCAAAGTTAGTGGAGATGCATTTGGTGATGTCTTTTAACCTCCAAGTTAGTTTAGTGAAGGATTTATCAACATTTTAGATGTATATCTAATATTTTTATCAGAGTAAGGGTTTCTTATCAGTTGGAGTAGATATTTTGAGTTTGTTGAAGATCAATGATGAGATTCCATTCATATTTCACTTGTAGAGAGAAGAGAGAGGCTTTGTAGTAGCAGGGGATGGAGATTCAAGTGGACATATGTCACTTCTAGATCAGATATGGTTTCTTCTTCCTTCTTGATATCTTTCTCATTTTCTCTCATTAAAAATGTTGGTTCCAATTTATTAGAAAGTTTTCCACTATTGTAGTACCACCTACGGTTGGTTCCCAAGCTTTGAGAAAGTTCTCAATTGGGTTTTCACCATTTCTCAGCATTTTCTCTCTTGTATGGACAATATTAATAGAGTTTTATGTGCAATTATGGTCTATTGATTTGTTTTCTCAATTATTTACATGCATCTTGAATGTATTATTTCAAAGAAATGAATACAAGGAACAACAAACTTCTTAGTTTCATTTTGATTCCCATCTCCTATCTCTGTTGTCTATAATGTTTTGTTGTTTAGGAACAAAGGGATTAAACCAATTTGTAACTCCTTAAAGTTGTATGTCTCAATATACTTTATTGTTGGAACAAAGAGCCAAGTAAATGCTTGATATATTTTATAGGGTTGTAGGTTTCATGAGAGGGATATTCTATGAGTATGAGGGTTTTTATCAACACTGGTGTCTGATTCACAATGTGATAGGATAGATCCAATATCTTAATGCATGGGATATGTCACGGGTATCATGAATGTATATTTTTGATTTGTGGAATTTCCCAATAGATAAGGCACTGATCAATTATAGGATTAACATTTTCTTTTACTTGCATATTTGGATTTTGTTGATATCAAACTTAAATCAATTATACATTTCCCTTTCCATTTAAGATTTGAAAGGATGCCTTCACTCATCTTGTGGATTTCATAGGATTTGCAATTTTTGACTGCATACCTTCATCATTGCATTATAGGAGAAATAAGGATTTTATCTTCTTAGTATAGATTTAGATTGTATGCTTTTGGAATTGGTTCCATATGAATTTATCTACTAGGTTCACCCACCTAGGTCTTACAGAGCCTGAAGAAGAAGAAGTACAGCCTTATTATTGGCCCCAATGTCTAAATAGGTATGTTGAACATGGGAATTAGCTACACCTAGATGTATTTGCTCCTACCATTAGGTTATTCAAAAGTTGTTAATTCAGGAGCCAACACATTGTTACAAGACTTTAGAACATTCCATTAGAATGTTCCCTAGTTAAAGGATTTTAAAATGACTATTAGGTTAACCTTAATCCAAAGGATTTACCCAAACTAATACAATTTTTAGAAAGTAACAACAGGACATGATCTGATAATAAATAAAACTCACTTGTAGATTATAGATCTCTAGTTTAGTCCTCCATTCTACTTGGCATTCATACTCTTCATCTTTGATAGGTTGTTTACCCTTCAAGAATTTAACCTCTTAAGTGTTCTTTCTTTGTATGCCAATTGCAAACTCTTCTACTTCGCCACCATATGAAGTAACACCCTAGAATCCTTGTGTTCCTTAGGTTCTTGCACATGAAAACCTTTTCTTCTAGCCTATTATCTCTTTGAATAAACAATTTAGGTCTTTTGTCATTTAAATACAACCATCCATTTTAGGGTTAGGGAAGATTCAATGAATCTACCCACTTTTCCATTTTAGTTCCGTATAGAAACTTTTTCTGCAATCCTCTTTGAGTTTGCCTCAAAATGGTGTATCTTGAATTCTATGCCAGTAGCTCATCATACTTATCATTCACACACTTCACACAATTCAAGAAATTATTAGAAAGGATAGGATTGTCATTGCACCAAAAGATTGACCTATGAATGCCTTATATAACCAATAGTCTTATAGAACCACAAGAGGTGGTTAAGCATTGTCACAAATCCTATAAGGGATGTTGGCCCACTACCAAAAATCCCCCTCCCAACATCACTCATAATGGTTTTCAGGATTCAAACCTATGACCAAGCTCTACTACCAACTATTAGAAAGGACAGGGTTGTTGTTGCACCAAAATATTGACCTGTCAATGCTTGATACAACCAATAGTCTTATAGAACCACAGGAGGCAGTTAAGCCATTTCACAAACCCTATGAGAGATGCTATCCCACTACCAATAGAGATCAAATTAGTTAGCTCAAATTCATCAAATCTTTGATTAAAAACTTTATGTTGTCACTTGGCATCTATATTGTTCACTCGGCAATAACAGTCTTCTAATGCTTGACTAACACTATTATTTCCCTAATGCTCAACACATACTATATTTTTCTAATACTCAGCACTTACTAACTTTCTTATGCTCAGCCTGAACTAGGTTTTCTCAACTCAACTTACACTATTTTCTCGGCCAGGCTTGGCAGACACTTTTTATGAAAACTCTTCTTCTAGACTTAGCTTAAGTAACCATTAACATGTTCGCAACATGAATGCTAATGATATTCCTATGGTGGATTATTATATAAACATGATTAAATCATTATCATGATGATATCTAACATTCATGACTATGTTTTTCATTGATTTCAACATAACAATTTTATGTGATATCTAACAGAAGAACAACGGTAAATATTAAGTTGGTACAGACAGATCATTGAGTATTTTCACTAGGGAGGTTAATGGGAGATACTACTAAGTGTCTGGTATATGAAACTAACCTCAGTTGCACAAATATTATGTCTAGAAATAGTTATGCAAATTTTGGCGAAGACTATTTGAGATAGAGTTTACAAGAGCATGTTTTGGTAAACTTGTTATATCTCTTAGCAAAGTTGTTATTTTGAGAAGCAAGGTTAAAGGCATGTAGAATACATTGTGAATATGATGTGGCCAAGCTTTCTCATCATAATATTACACGTACAAAAAGTTATTCAAGTTACAAGGTGACAGATTAATGTTATCGCTAAGTAAAATGTATTCTTAATGAGGTCCTATAATAATTAATTAATAAGGTGTAATAGTCGACTCAAGTAAATTATTTTATGGACTCAGTATAAAGGAAGGACATTTTCATCTATTGTACATGAACAAATGATCAAAGTAAGAAGATAAAAAAGAGGAGAAAATATATGAACACTAAGTAATTAGGTTGATATGTGAAGATAAGTAGAGCAGAGCGAAGTTGGATAAAACGTCATTGTCAATGTTTTATTTTGAGATCCAAGGTTTGTGACCTAGTCTACAAGGTCTAATAGTGATCGGTCTGGTCGATAGGATAGAAGAAATAGGATAAAGTATAGTACAAACAATTATTCTACAAGGAATAGTTGAGAGATCAGTTGGACGATGAAGTTTAGTGGTCTTGCCCTAGAAGTTGTTTGGATAGTGAATCCTTCTGCCTTCTACAACTCCTAACAAGGTTGGCACAACTCCTAATAAGGTTGGAACCTTCTAAAAAAGATTCAATGTCTCCTAATAGGTAATCTTATGTACTAAATGTGTTTATAGACTCCTAACAGGGTCCACCCTCTAATAAGGAATATATATCAGTATATATTTGTGGGTATCATTCCCATTGAGGTTTTCCCTCTAATCAAGGGTTTACCTAGTTAACAAATCTAGTGAAATTGTGTATGTACATCTTGTTATGGTATTTTTTTACTTTGGTTACATCATTAAGATTAATTAAGGTTGATAAATGTTTTAGTTGGATGACTAATTCACCTCCCCCCCCCCCACAATTATCTTGCTAAACTATTATTTCTAACATTACTTTAGCCTTAAGTAGATCAACAATACATGATATCATCAATGTCTTACTTTGTCTTAGTGATCTTTTTATACAGAAAATAACTCAACATTTCTCTAGGTACTCTTATTATCTTATCTTTTCAAATCATCTTCATCAATCAAATAAATGGTAGAATTCAAACCAAAAAATATTTATCTCACCAACAAGTAGTAGGTTTGACATCATTGACAAAATAATGATTGTTCCATGATAGGTTCCACACTTCAAACAATATCTTTTCAAAAATATCCCTCTTTGGAATAGATGGCAAACCAATACTAGCAACAACACCAAAAAGAAAAATAATATCTTTGAAATCTCTCCCTCTATCAATATATGTCCATATTTCTTCTGTATAGGATAATGTAATCTTTGTCAATTTTCTTCAATGTATCTTCTCCTCCATCTGACTTCTATCAAAAATTTCTTCCTTATCAGTGTATCTCTCCCTCATTCTATGTATCTCCCCCTCTTAATATGTTATATATATATATATATATATATATATATATATATATATATATATATATATATATCCCTCTTTAGGTTATCTCTCCCTCTTTGACAATAATGCAAAAGACTTGTCATCTAGACATGCAAATATAATCAATTTAGTTTCTCCCTCTATCACCTTGCATGTGACTGTAAATCTTCTAATTCAACTCCTTCATTTCTTTAGGCGAATCCTAAAGTAAGATCCACTACATCAATTTTTTAAATATGGCATTCAACTCAGTTGATGCAGGGCACTACTCTTGCTTCTTAATGTTAGGATTAACCTTAGATAGAAATAATAGTTACATGCAAATATAACCAATATCAAAAAAATAATAGATTGTACATAAGAGAACACAAGACACCAAGATTTAATGTGGTTCACCCAATCCCTAGGCTACTTCTACCAATAGCAAGTCCAATATTATTATTATCTAGTGATTACAATCTATAATCCCTTATAGCTTAATATTGCCGCAAGAAGCTACAATATCACCATTACATTATGAAATCCCTAATCCTAAGTCTTTTTATACAATTTTTTGTCGCTTGCAAAATTAGGGCTAGAATAAGTCATCCAATAGGGAAAATAGCAGTCGATAATTTTTACAATATAAGGTCATTTTTTGCTTCAAGGGTATTGCCCTAGGACCCAGCAAGGGCGTTGCCTCGTGACCCTGTCTTGGGGGCACTACCCCCAAAACCCCATAGAAATAATATGGGGAGAAAATTGTCCTAAATAAGCCTCTAAGTTTGATTAGGCTCCACATCACAACAATCACCCAATTGGACACTAACCAAGCTCCACAAAAATAACCTTGCACATGGAGACTGATCATAGTAGTGCTAAAAATGTAGCTCCCACTAGAATATCAAACCATCGTAGAGTCTATTGTTCTTTTATTCTATTCAGCCTAGAAGACCAACTGAAGCTGAAGATGAGTTCAGATTCTCCCTTCTTACTACCTTGGTAAACATATATGCTAGATTGTTATCTATATGTATCTTGTCCATCATCCAAAACTGATCAAATGAAATGGTACTACAATTGTATGTTTTTTTTCTTTAAATGTAGAGCTAAATTATTTACAAGATGAATAGCACTCTAACTATCTATAAACAAATAATTATCCTTCTGAGGGTGTCCCAATTCTTCTAGGAAGAACTAAAGCCATATCATCTCCTTGGCTGCCTTTGCAGCAGCAACATACTCTGCCTCTGTAGTGCATAAAGCATTAACCTTCTGCAACATAGAAACCTAGCTCACTACTACTCCACCAATAGTAAATACATAAAATGTAGTACTTTGCTTGGTATCAATATCTCCTACCAAATTTTTGTAAACATAGCCCTATAAATCAGTACTAGAGGCCCCAAATTGTAAACACTTATTGGATGTACCTCTCAAATATCTGATAATCTATTTAATTGCATTCCAATTCTCAATTTTTGGATGACTCATATACGTACTAACAACTCCCACTTCATGTGCAATATCTAGCCTTGTACATATCATAGCATACATCAAGCTACCTACTACCAAAGCATAAGGTACCTTGGACATGTTATCCTCCTTTTCTTGTGTCTTTGGACACATCTCCTTAGTCAACTTCAAATTACCACGTAAAGGTATATTGACACCTTTAGCATTCACCATAGAGAAATCTTACAACACCTTAGCAATATAATATGCCTGTGATAATGTCAATTTCTTATTATTCCTATCTCTACAAATCTTCATACCAAGGATTTGTTTTGCTACCCCCAAATCCTTCATAGCAATTGAATGTGCTAAATGTTCCTTTAACCCCTTAATGTGATCCATGTTAGATCTAGCTACAAGCATATCATCAACATATAAACATAAAATAAAGTATTTTTCATCATCCAAACTCTTAAAATAAATACAATGATCTGAATGAAAACTTTTGTATCCATGGTCATGCATAAACTTATCAAATTTTAGATACAATTGTTGAGGTGCTTTCTTCAAGCCATATAAACTTTTCTTGAATTTGCACACTAAGCTCTCCTTACCTTTGACCTCAAATCTTTGTGGTTGTGCCATATATCTCTTCATCCGAATCACCATGAAGGAATGTTATTTTAACATCAAGCTGCTCCAATAACAAATCTTCAGTAGCCACAATAGTTAAAACAGTGTGATTTTAACAAGAGGAGAAAATATCTCATCAAAATCAATGGCTTTTTTCTATGCAAATCCTTTTATAACTAACTTGTATTTAAATAATTTTCTACCTCCATCCTCTTTTTTAAACCTATAAACCCATTTATTCTATAAAGCCCTTTTACCTGTAGCCAACTTTCATAAATCTCATGTCTTATTTTTCAGCAAAGAGTCCATTTCTTCTTTCATTGCAAACTCCCATTGAATCTTTGTTTCCACCTACACAACTTCATCATAACATTCAGGTTCACCAGCATTAGTAAGTAAAATAGAATACAAAGAAGGAGAAAAACTTTCTAGAGGTCTACTTAACCTTGTTGACCATCTAACATTCACCGGGGTGTGTGGTATTTTTTTTTGTGGTTGTTGCAAATCATGAAAAATTGTTGGAACATCATCTTTTGGAGTATCATCCAACACTACATAATCATTTTCTTTCTTCTCATGTTTCTGCAACAAATATTTGTACAACACTTTCTCATTGAATATGAAATCCCTGCTTCTTACAATTTTATAATTTAAAAAATTTGAAAGCCTATAACCAAATTCATGACTATAATACTCACCATCATTATCAGATCTGAGACATTTTAATTTCTTACCAGCCTCATTTTCAACCAAGTGTTTCCACTTCTTAAAAGTTTGAAATACATTAGATTTATGTTTAAGAAAATAAATCCATACTTTTCTACTTACATCATCAATAAATGTAACATAATAATAAGAGCCACTAAGGGAAGATACCTAAGCTGGTCCCCATACATCTATATGCACAAGCTCTAATCTCTCACTTTTCTTTTCCTTCCCAATCTTCACAAAACTCACTCTCTTTTGATTTTCATACACACAATTTTCATAGAAATCCATATTAACACATTCTAGACCTGGTAAAACTTTCTTTGAATGAAGTACTTTCATACCTTTCTCACTTATGTGCCCAAGTTTGTGGTGCCATATAATTGTATCAGAATCTACAACAATTATTTGTTCTCCCTACTCAATTGTAGCAACAGTTCCTCAACATTTATTTTTATATGAAAAAATCAAAGTAGAAGGAACAATATGACATGTACAAAGATATAAGGTGCCTACTTTCACACCTTTTTGTATTACAAGGGAACCTTTTGAAACCTTCTAATTTTTATTGTTAAAAGTAACTACACAACCCTCATCACTGAGTTGCCCTGCTAAAATTAAATTCCTACTTAGCCTTGGAACATGTCTTACCTAATGTAGTAGCCAATGATTACCATTCTACAACTTAATCCTAACTTTTCCCTTTCCAACAATCTTAATTGGTTTATTATCCCCCAAATGAACAAGTCCAAAATCCCCTTGGACATAATCAATAAAATAACCTCTATGAGGTGTAGTATGAAATGAAGCACCGAAATCTAAAACCCATGAATCATCAATACTTTCTAAAGATAGAATCAAAGCATCCTCTTCAGATTTGTAACTTACCATATTTTCCTCCTTGTTCCTTTCTGGTTTATCTCCTTCATTATTATTTCAAGTCCAGCAATCTTTCTTCTTATGCCTTGGTTTACCATAGCACCAAAAATCTCTTGGTCCTCTGGATTGAGACCTCTTTCCCTTTGGCTTTCCTCTTGATTTCCCAAAATCTAAAATTATTTCTAGTCTCAAACATTCTACCTCTATTTTGTGCATTCAAAGCACTTCCTAGCGTAGATCCACCTAATATTTTCCTGTGATTATTCTCACTTAGATAACATCAATCAAACCATCAAATTTTAGGGTATTAGATCTAGAAACAAAATTACTCACAACCATTACCAAGTCATTCCAGCTTTCAAGCAAGGTAAACTTTAAGAAAGCCACCTCGAAAAAAAGATATAAAATATTGGCGAATCTTTCATTATTTTGAAAAAAAAAATTTATTTATATTGGCGAAACTCTCAATTTTTTATTCTAAATATGATTAATTTTGGCGATTATTTTTGAATCATAATTTTTTTTGTATAAAATATTGACGAATCTCAATAATAATAGGAAGTTCATTAATCACCATGGAATATTACAAATCAAAATTGAACATTTTTTTACCTTGTGGAATGTTATGAGAATCGTTACATATACTTTAAATCAATAGTGAATAATAAATATTGGTGATATATCCCTAAATTAACTAATAATTATGATAATTATTGGTTAGTTCAATTCAATTTCTCCAATAATATATTATATTTAAGTAACTCAAATCTATTCATGTAACGAATATTGTGGTGAATATTTGAGTTTAAATTTTTCAATAAAATAAATTATTGAGCAATTTTAAATATTCTAGAACATAATTTTATAAAACTATGGCGATTTACGTTGTAACAAATCTTAAATTATTAGCCAAATTACTAACCAAAAAATTCTAAAATTAGCTAATTTACAAATATTAGCCACTAAATTATACCCTACTTTCAAGCAAAGAACACAAAATCAAGAGAGCCTTAATTTATTCATCAAAATTAATGCCCACAAAAGATAACTAACTAGTAGCAATATTAAACTCATTTAAATGATCTACAATAGATCCACCTTCTGTCATCTTCATATTAAATAAGCACTTCATAAGAAATACCTTGTTTGAAGCCGAGGCTTTTCATACAGTTTCGCTAGGGTTTTTATAAACTCTTCCATCGTATTCACTTTTGTAATGTTGAATGTCACCGATGGCGCCAAGCATAATTGAATGCTTCCAAGTGCCTTTCTATCTAAAATCTCCCAATGCTCATCTATCATAGTCCCATATTTCTTGGATTTTCCTTCCAAAAAATTCTATAAGTCCTTATGATAAAGATATTCCTCTATTTGCATCTTCCATAACTAAAAATTCTACCCATTAAACTTGTCTACCTTTAACTTACCCTCATCTTCCATCACTCCCACTCAACCATGGGACCTTCCTGTAATAGATCGCTAGAAAAAATGATGACTGTCTGGCTTCAAAAAAATAATGATCATTTGGCTCAAATACCACTTGCTAGGATTAACCTCAGATAGAAATAATAGTTACATGTTGTGGCATTCACAACACTCGCCCCATTCCTCGCTAGGAATGGGGACCCCTTAATTTTTTTGTGATTCTCAGACTCACAATTCGAGAGTCAAGAGAGGGAAAATTTCACTTGAAAGTTCGTCTTAAAGTCAAAAAAAACAAAAAAACAAAAATTTAAAATTTTATATATATATATATATATTTATTTATTTATTTATTTATTTATATATTTATTTATTTATTTATTTATTTATTTATTTATTTATTTATATATATATATATGTATATTTTTTTTTTTTTTTAATTTTTTAAAAAAATTAAAAATATGAAAAATATATATTAAAAAAATGAATAAGTCCACAAGGGGGACATTTTTTTTATTTCTTACATTATTTTTCGCTATCTAGTAACTGATTGTGTTTTCTTTTTCTCATGATGCGCAGGTAACATAATCAGATGACGTCCACATCTGGGTTAGTAGCGAAACAAGTTGTTTACAAATTTCAAGGCATGACCCCAAAATCAAGATTATTTGATGAGTACGCTGAGATAAAAGATACTGACCTCAGACACACAAGCTTAGGAGAATTCCTAAGAGTATGCAACAATCTGACACAAAGTTCAACCTTGGTGTCTGCATTGATCCGATATGGATTAGTGAATGCAGCATCACATCCTATATCAGTATAGTCAGCTGACTTGATCATGACCCTATCTTGGCATTTTGTTCCTGATGAGAGGGTAGTTAATAGGGTCACCAGAGAAGTGGTCTTAGATTAATGACCTGTCAACATTGAGAGAGTCTTTCATCTTCCTAGAGCCGATCAGTTCATCAAACTTTCCTATGAAGCAGCTAAAAGATGGTATAAAGATCATCACCAAGAAGCCATTAACATCATACATTCCTTGTACTTCATTGAGAAGCCACCTTAGGGGAAGATAATCAGCAAAGTGGATATGACTCAAGGATACATGAAGGATGACATTGGATATTCTATTATTCTCCTACATAGAGTCATGGGCTTACCTACAGTAGGTCATCTTGCTCCATTCATGGTCAACTTTATTGAGACCATTAGACATGCAAAGATACCACTCGATTGGGCCACCACACTTAGTGAAAACTTGTGTGATTAGCTAAGGATGATAAAGGACAAGAAGAAGTTCTATATGACTTCTTACATGGTGTACCTACTTGTAGCAAGGGCAACGAGCTATCCTAAGTCGTACAAGAAAGGCAGTATGTAGGACCCCAATGCTTGTTTATACATAGTCTATCCTTAGCTGGTAAAGAAGAAGCTCTCACCACAGAAAAAAGAGTATAGGATTGTAAACAATGCTTTCATCTTTGCCATCATTCAATTCATTGAGGGGGACTATGGGAAGAGATTTTCTGAGGAAGCCAAGGCACAGATCATAGCTCTCAGAGCATATTTCATCTAGTTCAGGACATTTACATACATTCAGGTAGGTGGTTCATCTATCAATCTGAAAAAACTCCCAAGGTACCCAAGTGACAAGTTAGTCCTAATGGAAATATCTTGTCATATTGAGTCAGCTTATGAGAGGATCAAAAAATAATGGAGACCTTGTTAGGATTAGCCTTTTGTAGTAAGAGCATATTAGGTGAAGAGAGAACAGGACATCCTGACTTTTGAGTAGGAATGGGAGAACTACCCTCTTGAAGAGTACAACTCTCTTCGGCCATTCTTCTACAATTTTGCTAAAGTGGAAAACCTGGTAGGAAAGGAGTTCTATCATGAGGATGCAATTGAAGATCATTGGATGAACACCACAAATGACTATGATGTCTGCATCAAAGACTATTGTAGGATGACTTTGTATCTAGTAGAAAAGGCTCTCCATTTGACCATCCCTAATGAGATAAGGCTACAGGACTTCGAGGAACTACTAGATCCCCTATTTAATGTAGATAAAGTTGGTGAGAGATCCATTCTAAATACAAAAGTTGATAGAGAGGAAGGAGATGATATTAATCATCAAGCGAGACATGTCATTTGAATGACAAAGAGTTGGATTCAGAAACCCTTTCCACTTGATTTGATTCCTAATACTATAATATTTCATGCACATGCTCACCCAGAAAGGGGAAAGGGAAGGAAAGTCACAACTCCTATCTTTGCACTCTAGTCTCTTATTAGACCAGAGATAGTCTACCAACTTGATCACCTAGTGCGATATTATCACCCTCCTAAAAGGAAGGGAAAGAGGAAGAGAACCTCTCCTCAAAGGTTTTAGATAGAGCATGTCATAGAACAAGTCACTTCCCAGCAATGGGAGCCAAGTCCACAAGAGCCCCAGGATGGTGGAGCTACCCAAATCCAAGTTGAACTTCAGTTGCCCCCTATTTCACCAAGCCAAATAGAAGAGGGAGAAATTTCAAAGACCTTTATTCCTCCTGTGCAAGAAGAGTCTTCTTCTCCTATGGCTTCGAAGAGGCAAAAGAGGATCAAGGTTAGGATGAATAAGAGGCAAAGAGTTAGTAGGAGATTACTACCTAATCCATTTGTTCCTAAAACCATTCTGGAAGAAGAAATAGATGAGGAAGAAATAGAATCAGATGAGAAGGAGGAACAAGTGCCTCTACAAAGGAGAACTTGGTTGGAAAAAGCCACAGAATTGGAGAGAAGGAAGAGTGCCATGAATACCCCACCACCCACCCAATTAGAATCTATAGAACTCTCTTCTTTGAAGGACAAAGTGCAAGGATGGGTGAATGAGCTAAGGGAAAAAGGTGAAGATATTCTCTCCATCCTAGATTTTGATTTCATGCCTGTGGGTATGGAGTTGGTTGGGGATAAGATCAAAGACACCCCTATAGGTGAACTTCAATAGCAAGACTAGACATAGATGCTGCCAAAGACACAAGTTTCTGATTTCACTCATCCATCTCCACCACAAGTCACAGTGGTAGATAAGGGTTTAATAACTCCTCCACCTCCTAGTTTAGAAGAGGAACATGTTCAAAAGGAACCATCATTACAAGAGTAACTAGAACCAAGGGTTAATGATGAGCCATCAAAAGAGGCACGAATAGTAGAATGTGTGCAACAACCTTCTCAGGAAGTTGAGGATCAAACTACAAGATCTACAAAGACTAAGACTACAGAAGAAGAATCCTCAAAGGAGGAGACTCTAAGAAAGAGCAATAAAGGGAAGGAGGTAGTTGAACACATCCCTTCATCATCTAGAGCCAAGGTTGTAGAGAGACACATCCCAAGATGGTTTCAGAAAGAAATAATGAGAAGTGCCAAGCATCAGTTTCGTGCTTCAAAGGATGACATTTGTGATATTGTAGAGATTTTGAACAAGCCTGAGTCTCCATTACATGATGCAATGCCATTTGCATTCATCACTTCCATATAGAACTAGCACTTATTTGCACAAGTGGCTCACCCTCCTGAAGGTACAGATGTAGAAGTTGTTAGTCTTGAGGACTATGAAGTGAAAGATATTATTTTGGGAAAGCCTACATGGGATACATCCTAACAAATGATGACTATGGGAGTCAAAGAGGTTCTCAAGCACATGGAGCAGGATGAGATTGAAATCAAAAAATTTCATATGCAAGTTGAGATCCTAAAGGGATATCTAGCCAAATTTATTGGTCCTCTTGATCCTAGATACCTCGAGGAAACTTTGAATACCATTCTTAGAGAAGGGAAGGTGTACAGCTCAATCCATTTTTGAAAACTTGTTAGGAATGGTGAGCCAGCCTTGAGGATAAAGGTGTCACTATAATCACATGAAGTTTGAAGTTGTTGCAAGCTACACAAGAGAATGTGGATAAGATCATGGCAATTTTGAGGCAGGACTTCAGTATCATGGATGAGGTATAGGCATGGAGCAAACATTTGCAAACTCTACAAGCCATAAAAGGGAAAAGGTACCACATTCTGATTAATGTATATACTGAAGAATAGTTAGACATGATAGATGATTGGATACAGAAGATTTTTGATGGAAATAAAGTGATGGAAACATTGCATGATGAGATACATAGGCTCAAGGACCAAGCTTGAGAGCAAATTTTGGAAGTAGAAAAGTTGTATAGTGATGCATGCCTAGACATCTTTGAAAATGAAGAATGAGAGAAGTTTTTACCAGTTGAGGTAGTAGTGGAGAATTTCAAGAAGACTTTAGAGGAAGCATTTAGTGATGAAGACATCAGGTCAAGGACAAGTATGAGGCTTCAGATCTTCCAGATGCAGCTAAGATTACTGAGATGATAGAGAAATTCAAGGGCAAACATCCAAACATAGTTTTGGGATGAAAATGAACAAAACCTAGATGCCAAAATTTCAATTTTGACACTTAGTAAAATTTTGAGATTTTGACCCAGTCGAGGTCCGTAGCTCCGCAGGTCTGCAGCTCTGCAATTCAGAGGTGCACCAACAGTTGACTACCAGTTCCAAAAATAGCACTTTCCATGCATGAGGTACACATTTTGATGGCAAGTTAACTCCAACACATTCCTAGTGAAGGGCTAGCTTCTATTTTGGCACCTCCATGCACTTCCACTTTGACTGATAGCTTCCTCATACTTTCTCTCTCATGCTTTCTTGGTTTTTGACATGTAAAGGGCTCATGCATCCAATTAATGAATAAAATATGGATGGTGCCCCTCTAAGCACCTGTTAGATTGTTAGCTTGTATATATTTAGTTTTTTTTAATGTTTTAAAAGCATTGTATTACATGAAGATATCTCTTACTCTCAACCCAAATTGAGGAGATGATTTCTTATAGATACCCCATTGTAAAATATAACAAGGGTCATCATTATTATGCAATAAAGTTATGCTTTTGGTGTTCACATTTGGAGTGTAGTCATTCTTGCCTAAATGTGTCATATTTTTCTTAATTTCATTCATGAGATTATGATTGAGCCAAAGGTTTATTGTGTTGTTTCTGGTTGTGTGATCTTTAAGTTCTGGTGTTTGCTAAAGATATACGAATTTTTTGTTGATGTAATGAGCTTGAGAAGAGATCACCCAATTGTGTCTACATATCTTTTCATCTCACATGAGTGCACTTTCCATGGCCTTGCAATTTGATGAAGAGTGATACATCATTCGATTTGTTAAAGATTCTCATTGACAATTGCATCAATGGATTCTAGGAAGCACTACTCCTATTTTCATTGGTTTCCTACCGATTTCTTTGAAGGTTTAACTCACAGCATGTTGTGTTTTGTAGCTTATGTCCATTTAAGAATTTCAATTTCAAGTTATTTCAATTTCATGTTAGTTGCTTTTAGTTTTGTTATTTTCTTTACTAACCCCCTGTTAGAATAGTACCTCATAGTAGATGCATTGTTAGAGTTGCATTCATTAAAAAATAGAAAAATACAAAAATATTATTCTTTTGGTGTAATATTTTGAGACAGAAAACATATTTACTTCGATTCTGAAAAAAATAATTTTTAGAATCAGCAAAAGCTTCCTTATGAACAATCACATTTATCTTCTACTAAGAAAATTTTGGTACGTCACAAGACAAATATTGAACCTTGGAGTGGATCCTTTAAAAGATTTTCTTTTCAAGAGAGGAATTACGCAATGGATTTTCATCATTGACCTCGTGCAAAATGAATTCCCAACAGAAGTGGCACTAGAACGAAGGCCATAAACCAAAGAACATACTCTTGGAAATGAAGAAAATGTGACAAAGTTTCAGAATTTTTGCACCCTTGCAATAAACTGCATTTCGTACAAGTTCAAAAAATACTCCTCAAATTATCAAAAATTTAGGTACGCAACTCTGCAGGTCCGTAAGTTTGTAGGTCCATAGGTACGTAGGTCTAAAAATCCACAGGTTTATAGATCTACAAAACTCTATGGTGCACAAAATCCAGAACAATGAGAAAGTGTACTTCTGCAGAGGTGCACTTTTCTCCAAAATTTGATGCAAGTTGGAGGATATTGATCCAAAATCCCCATTCCAATGAGCATTAAGATCTATGCCAAGTACACACAAATTTCTCAAGATTACCCACTTTGATAAACCACGTAGTGACAAGGGAAATCCTAAGTTCAACTACTCCCTTTCAAACTTTCATCATCTTCTTCAACTCCACCTCCACTCCAACCACCTGGTGAACCACCACATACTCCAATAGCTACTCCCCAACAACCACCGTTAGGTCAACCAAACCATCCAATGGCCTTTTTGGCAAACACTATAGACTCACCAATAAACTTGAGAGGTGCACTCCATGACCTCCCAAAGAATCCTGAGAAGTTCTGCCCAAGATTCATCTATGGTGAAACACGAACTGCCAAAGATCATGTCAAAGTTTTCAAAGAAATTTGCAACCGAAAGAAGGTGGCTAATGAGGATGTGATTCTTCATCTATTTCCCTACTCTTTGGGGGAAATTACCTTCAATTGGTACGTCAATTTTCCACCTAGATGCATCAAAGATTGGGATACATTTGAAAAATTGTTTTTGGAACAATTCAAAACATTCATCAATCCAGCTGTGATACATCAACAATTCATATCAATCAAAAGGGACCCAACTAAGATAGTTTCATGCTTTAACCATCACTTTCATATGGCATACCACAAGTTGGAAATGCCATATACCATACCAATTGAAGCCACCATTCAGGTCTATTTGAATTCTATGGACCCTCTTATTGCGATCTTTCTGAGAAGACTTCTTGCAGCAAATATTGACACATTAGAAAAAGTCTTTGCAGAAGTGATCACGTTCATGAAGCAAGCCAATCCTAATGGAGGAGGAATGATGCTTCTGGCACAAGTAGTCCCTACGATGCCAACATACCATGTTAGAGCACCCACCATGCCTAGCCAATTCATACCTGTGAACCCAATTCCATTGTAGTAGGCACCTACTCCACAAACTCAAGTGATAACATATCTAGGGTATGAGCCTCCAAAAATAGCTTTATTTGAATAGAAAGTAATGGTTCCTATGGAAGCAGATAAAAATCTTCTTTTGAAATTTGGTCAAATGAAGAAGACCATGTCACAAATGAACAATGAGCTAACACATCTTAGATTGTCACAAGGACAAAATAACAACTTCCAAAGAAATAATGTTGGCCCCTACAACAACAATTTTGGTCAAAATTACAACAAGAAATTCAACAATAATAGTAACAACAATGCAGGAAACAATGGTAGAGGAAACAACTTCAATCCTCCTGATCGCAACAATGGCTTCCAAAGGCAAAACTAACAATGGAACACTCGATTGAATAATGGAAGCATTATTGCTGATAACAACAACAACAATGTTCAATATGCTGATATCAATTAGTATGATGATAGCCAAAATGTGCCTAGCAATGATGGTTTATACTATAATGGTAATCAAGAGGTGAATCAAAGATCACAAGTGAATGACAATCCTCCTCCTATTCAATTCAATGTGATGCTATTGGAATCTTATGATTCTACACAAAATACACAAGTAGAACAACAAGCAAGTGAGGAATTCTCATTCTCATTTAGTCAAGAACCTAACCTTCAACATGATGAGATGTTTTCCTTTTGAAATGACAATCGGAATACATATAATCTCATAAATAGAAAGGATCCCTTGACAGATGGAATTCCTCCTAGTTTGCAACCAACTCCACTTGATCCAAGAGAAAATAACAATACACCACTAGTAAGACCAGTCTAGGGAGGATGACAGTATCAGAATCAAGTGAACATACTAACAATACTAAAGAACCTCACTTGGTTTACTAAAAAGTATAATGCAGTAGAAGATCTGAAGAAAACTAAAGCCAATACATCCATGTTTGACATGTTGCAGAATTGTCCACAACAAAGAGAAGCACTCATGAAGACATTAGATAATACAAAGGTTTCCCAAAATATGAATGATGTCCCTCAAAAGATGGTGCCGCAACAAGTAAATGTTGTAGAAGCGATGCCCACTATGTTCAAAGACAAAGTAGAGGTACCCCCATTTTTTCTTGGCATAAGGATATATGGGAAGAATCTTCACAATCCCCTCATTGATTTAGCAGCTTCATGTAATATAATACCATTATCAATAGCCCAAAGGCTAGTAGTTATTCCTCAACCCTCTAACTGAGTGGTGATACAGTTGGATAAAATAGAGGTAAAAGTCATTGGAGTATTGAAAGATGTGCAGATAAAGTTAACAATTGATCCTCGGATCCAGGATGTTATTGACATACATGTGGTTGATATCCCAAAGACATATGGATTACTTTTAAGAAGAGACTAGATGAAATGTTTGAGAGGATGGTTTTCTACAAACCTCACTCAATTGTGGTTGCCATGGAAAGGATTGAACAATCAAATCAAGATAGATGTTGAGCCCAAATTGAAAACAATGATCACAGATTACAATGCCCTGAATGAGATAGCATTCTTACAATCAAATTTGGGTTCATACAAAGTGATGGTATTGGATATGGTTCCAAACAATACACCTCAAGATCAAAATGAAGAACCTAAGGTGTCGGTACCCAAAAGTGAAATCGTGACATAGTTCATAGAAAGCATGGTGACTAATTTACAATGTTTAGGAGAAGAAGTTGACCCCAACATCCTCCTCCTTCCAAGATTTTGTCGATTACACAAAGTTAGTCACTCTAAATTTGAATGTTCATCATGTCAAGAAGTAGTTGTGAAGGTATTGACCCACATGATGGAAAACAAGGATACAAAGACCTCAATAGATGAGCTCACAAAAAGTCAAGACTCTGTGAACTCATCCCACATTGTTGAAAAGACTGAAGAAGAAAGTGAAGATCTACATATATCGTACAGTGATACCTCTTCAGATGGTGGAGGTTTGTCTTCTCCTCCTCTAGGGATGATCAAAGTCCAAAGAAGAAGATGATATGTGAAAGGTAAAGGATGGACTTCAGTAGTAATTCATCCTGAAGGTAAAGTTGAGGAAATCAAAGAGCTAATAGGGGAAATTCAAGATAAACAAGAAAAACACACACTTCCTCTATCTACAAGTTATGAAGGGGACTCATCAAGTCCTACACAAGGAAAGTTACAATGGGTTCCCAAGAAAAAATCATTCAAGGCTCAAGTAAAAGAGAAGTTAAGGATGAATAAGCATAAAGTCAAAAAACCCAAGGAAAATGCAATTTGGACACTCTGCTCCAATGGTTCTAGGTGCAAGATGGGAACCAGTGCAGGGATCAAATTAATCAACCCAAAAGGGAGATCTTTCTATGCCACATATCGATTGCAATTCAAATGTGCTAACAATGGTGTAGAATATGAGGCATTAATCTGAGGACTCCTCTTTGCACTCAAAAAGGAAGTCATAGCTCTAAAAATTGAAGGGGATTCCCAATTGGTCATACAACAAGTAAAATCCATATATTCTTGCAATGATAAAAGATTACTTGCTTATAGGAAAAGGGTATGGGACATATTGGATGACTTTGAGGCCTTAAACATCAAATCCATTCCAAGGAGAAAGAACATGGTAGAAAATGATCTTGCCATCTCAGCTAGTGCATTGCAACCAGTTGAAAGAACCAAGTTGAAAAGATTTTCAGTAGAATTGGTCATTGTTCCATCAATCCTTGATAATATCACAAACTTTCAGGTCTTTCAGGATGATCAACATATACTCGAGTTTATTATGTGCAGTCACCATTTTCAGGGAAAAGAGATTGATGATACACCTAATGATAAGCCTAAAAATGATGAGCTTGAGGATGAAGATGGGATTCTGAATTTAAAAACTAACACTATTCTAAAAGGGATGGTTGAACTTGAATGCATCTTTGATCATGATGAATCTACACTCGATAGAAGGGAAACTCAAGGAAAGGGAATCAAGGAATGTGATTCATACAATTTATGTACTAATGAAGAACCAAGAATGGTATAGATAGGAAAAGCATGTACCTCACAAGAAAGGGAGAACATGCTCAAATTACTCACCGAGTATAAGGATGTCATTGTCTAGAGCTATGAAGAGTTGAAGACTTATAATTCTAAGATTATCACACATGAAATCCTACTAAAACCTGATGCAAAGCCATTTTGACAAAGACAGAGACCAATAAATATGATCATCGAACCACTAATTATGAAAGAAGTAAAGAAACTACTAGATGCTAAGATCATATTTCCTTTCTGTCATTCCACATGGGTGGAAAATTTGGTTCTTGTGCAGAAGAAGACTAGAGAGATTCATCTTTGTGTTGACTTTTGTAACTTGAATCTAGCATCTCAAAAGGATAACTATCCTCTACCCTCACTAGATGAGGTATTGCAAATTATTAATGGTTATTCTGGATATAATCAGGTGATGGTTAATGAAGAAGATAGGTTAAAGATGGCTTTCACAACCAAGTGGGGAACATTTTCTTACAAAAGGATGCCTTTTAGAATGATTAATGTGGGAGCTATGTTTCAAAAAGCAATGGATGAAGTTTTCAAAGGATTGATAAATAGGTGTATAGTCATCTATATGGATAACTTGACTGTCTTTTCAAAATATCGAAGTACCCATATTGCTAATCTAAAGTAGGTATTTAATAGATTTCGTAAATACGGCATATCCCTCAATCCCAAGAAATGTTCATTCGGTGTTACTAAAGGAAAACTCCTGGGACATGTCATTTCCAAAGCCATAATCTCCATTGATTTGGATAGAGTTGAGTCTATTTGAAGTTAGCACCTCCACATAGTCAGAAGGAATTGAAGTCTTTCTTCGAAAAGATAAACTTTGTGTGAAAATTCATAAGTGGATTTGCAAAGATAATTCATCCTCTCAATGATTTACTCAAAAAGGGGGCTAAAACAGAATGGGTACTAGAAATAAAGAAATTTTTTGAAGATATTAAGTTTGCCATTTCCACAGCCCCAATTTTGGTTAGTCTGGATTACGAGTTACCTTTCAAGATCTATTCCTTTTCTTTCGAACACTCTTGCACATGGATCCTAACATAGAAAAGAGAGAAGGAAGATGAGTGACTACTTTCATGAATTGTCCTTTGAAGAATGCAGAATTGAAATATTCAAACCTTTATAAATAGTCCTTTGTGTTGATCAAGGCAGTAAAGAAGTTTCATCACTACATACTTAGAAGTAAGGTGTATGCAATTGTACCTGATCCAGTAGTAAAGACACTTTTGATACAGAATGAACTTGGTGAAAGGAGAGGAAAATGGATGGACATACTTCAAGAATTCAATCTTGAAATTCAATCTATGAGATTAATCAGAGGTCAAGGGTTGTCAAAAATGATAGCTGATAACCAAGACAAAAATGAAAAAGATTTCAAGTTTGAAGATGAAATAGATGAAGATGATCAAAAGAAGATTTTTGTATCACAAGTTGATATCAACCAAGGAGTGGTGATAGATGTGTGGTACCAAGACATTATTCATTATCTCTTACAAGACCAATGCCCCAAATGGATGAATAGCTCACAACATAGGGGACTTAAGATGAAATGCAAGTCTTACACATTACTTGATAACAAGTTGTATAAAAGGAACTACAAAGGGATCTATTAGAAATTCTTAGGATGTGAAGCTAAGGATGTCTTGGAACATTTACATGACAAGTATGGTATAAGACATGGTTCAGCAAAAGCAATAGCACACATGGTTCTAAGATTGGGTTATTTTTGGTCATCAATATTCAAGGATACTTTTGAGCACGTGCATTCTTGTCATATATGCAAAACTAGTTCTAACAAAGAGAGGCACCTAGCAATGCCATTACAACCGATGTATGAGGTGTGCCCCTTCGTAAAGTGGGGATTGGATTTCATAGGTCCAGTCAATCCACCGTCATTAACTCGACATGCATTCATCCTTACAGCTACGGATTATTGTACACGATGGACGGAGGTAGACACATTCAAAAATTGCACTGCTAAGGTAGTGACTAACTTTCTGGAAGAACAAATTGTTACCAGATTTGGAATGTCATTCACCCTTGTGTGTGATAATGGATCTGCTTTTCCATTTGCATTCTTGACCCAATGGGCATTTGAAAACAAGGTCATTATCAAGTTCTCTTCAAATTGCTACCCGCAAGAAAATGGGGTACTGGAATCTACAAACAAGAACTTGATCACAGTAATAAAATGATTGTGTAAGGAGAATCCTAGGGATTTTCATACACAACTAAAATATGCCCTATGGATAGATCAAGTGAGGGTCAAAAATGCATTGGGGACTTCTCCATACTTGCTCATTTATGGACAAGAACCAATGTTCCCACTCAATCTCAGAATTCTAGTTTTGAAATTCATGAGTGGGTATGCTGAAGATGCTGACAAAGTTCAAATTAGGTTGATGAATCTCCTAGAAATGGACAAGAAATGAATAGCCACATTAGAGCACATGGCTAAACATCAAGCGGTTGTAAAAAGATGGTTCGACAAGAGGGCCACAATCAAATCATTTAGAATTTTCAACCTTGTTCTACTATTGGATAAGGCAAAAGAAAATTTGGGTAGTCATACCAAGTTTCAATGCTTGTGGATGGGTCCTTATCAAATTGTAGAGATCCTAGGAGAAAACACTTTTAGGCTCAATTCCTTACAGGGGGAATTTCTTCCGTTGCCCATAAATGGGCAATTTTTGAAGCATTATTTTGAGGCCTAAAAAATAAAACAAAATATTTTAGATTTCATTTATGCATTTAGCTAAGATTTTCATTTCTACAAGTGTGTTTATTTTCACAATTGTGTTTGCTTTCATGTTGCATGTTTGCTTTTAGTCATGTGTTTCCTTTCAAAGTTGTGTCGGTCCTAAAGGGGTAAGGTGTACTTGAGATCATCTCTTAAGATTTCACTAACCACTTCTTGGTTTCATTTTTAGGAAGAGGTATTTCTTTGTCAAAACATTTAGATGACTGTGTGTCTTATACCAACCAAGCAACAGATATTTCTTGTGGAAATAGGGGACTCTCAATTTGGAAATCAGAGGCCTAGACCACCAAGTTCTCAACACTTTGCAAAATTAAAAGATTTGATTTTTTTAGGTGTTGTTAAATTTAAAGTTGAAGATGACAAGAAATGATCCAAACTCTAACTAGTTCAAACAGGAGGGGTCTTTTTGAAGGGTTACTAAAGATCATTACCTGGTGTGAGAGTTTTCAAAGAGTTCTAAAAGAGAAATGCAAGGGATGTTCATAAGAGATCAAATCCAAGAAACAACACTGATGTTTTGGCTACACAGTGTAAGCATAGTTAGGATACAGAATAAAGAGTATAAAAAAATTTAAAAAATTAAAGAGAAAAGGGACGATGTTAAGTCTGAAGGATTCTAAGATCTAAAAAGGAAAAAGATAAAAAATGAAGTATTCAAAGTACTGTTCCATCAAAAGTAACGTTTTGAATGACATGGAGTGATTATTCAAAAACTAGAAACTTAAAAGAACATGGCATCTTGCCAAGAGCCCTCGAACTGATTCTCTCATATGGTCAAGTAATTGATTGATAAAAAGCCTTCATGGAAATCCTAAATGAATAAGCTAGGAGGAGTGGAAGATTGTTTCAAGTTGTTGGAAAACTTTAATTAACTACATCCTAGCACATCAAAAGGAATGAATGCACAATGCACACACTGAGTTGGAAGGTTTCAAGTTCTAAGATTTTGATTGAAGAGTCATCTGAAAGATGCTCAAGATGCTCAAAGTAGGGTTGGTTTTGACACACATTGGAAGAATGTTTATTGATGAAGAAATGCCTTGGTCATTTCTTCCTTTTTTTGGGGCTATTTGTTGTGGTATTCACAACACATGCCCCATTCCTCGCTAGGAATGGGGACACCCTAATTTTTTTGTGATTCCTAGACTCACGATTGAAGAGTTAGGAGAGGGAAAATTTCATTTGAAAGTTCATCTTAAAGTCAAAAAAAAACCCAAAATATATATATATATATATATATATATAATAAAAATTAAAAATTAAAAAATTAAAAAATATTTTTAAAAAATGAATAAGTCCCAAAGGGGGATTTTTTTTTTTTTCTTATGTTGTTTTTCGCTATCTTGTAACTTATTGTGTTTTCTTTTCCTCGTGATGCGTAGGTAACACAATCAAATGGCATCCACATCTAAGTCAGCAACAAAACTATTTGTTTACAAATTTCAAGGCGTGACCCCAAAATCAAGATTACATGATGAGTACACTAAGATCAAAGATACTGACCTCAAACACACAGACTTAGGAGAATTCTTGAGAGTATGCAACAATCTGACACAAAGGTCAACCTTGGTGTCTGCATTGATCTAGTCTAGATTAGTGAATGCAGTGTTACATCCTGTGTTGGTAAAGTCAACAAAGTTGATCATGACCCTATATAGACATTTTGTTCCTAATGAGAGGGTAGTTAAGAGTGTCATTAGAGAAGTGTTCTTAGATTTGAAACCTGACAACATTGAGAGAGTCTTTCATCTACCTAGAGCCGATCAGTTCATTAGACTTTCCTATGAATTTGCTAAAAGATGGTATAAAGATCATCACCAAGAAGCCATCAACATCATACATTCCTTGTACTTCATTGAGAAGCCACCTCAAGGAAAGACAATCAGCAAAGTGGATATGACTCAAGGATACATGAAGGATGACATCGAATATTCTATTATTCTCCTAAGAAGAGTCATGGGCTTACCTGTAGCAAATTATCTTGCTCCATTCATGGTACACTTCATTGAGACCATCAGACATGTGAAGATACCACTCAATTGGGCCATCACACTTAGTGAAAACTTGTGTGATTAGCTGAGGATGGTAAAGGACAAGAAGAAGTTCTATATGACTTCTTAAATGGTGTACTTACTTGCAGAAAGGGCAATGAGTTATCTTGAGTTGTACAAGAAAGGCAATATGTAGGACCCCAATGCTTGGCCATACATAGTCTATCCTCAATTGGTGAAGAAGAAGCTCTTGCCACATAGCAAAGAGTACAGGATTGTAAATGATGCCTTCATCTTTTCCATCATTTGATTCATCAAGGGGGACTATGGGAAGAGATTGTTCGAGGAAGTCAAGGCACAGATCATAGCTCTCGAAGCATATTTCATCTAGTTCATGACATTTACATACATTCAGGTAGGTGGTGCATCTATCAATCCGAAGAAACTCCCAAGGTACCCAAGTGACAAGTTGGTCCTAATGGAAATATCCTGGCAGAGTGAGTCAGCTTATGAGAGGATCAAAAGACAATGGAGACCTTGTTGGGATTGGCCTTTTATAGTAGGAGAATATTAGGTAAAAGGAAAATAGGATATCCTAACTTTCAAGTGGGAATGGGAGAACTACCCTCTTGAAAAGTACAACTCTCTTTAGCCATTCTTCAACAATGTTCATAACGTGGAAAACCTGATAGGAAAGGAGTTCTATCATGAGGATGTCATTGAAGATCATTGGATGAATACCACAAACAACTACGATGTCCACATTAGAAACTATTGTAGGATGACTTTGTATCTAGTAGAAAATGCTCTCTAGTTGACCATCCTTGATGAGATAAGGCTACAGGACTCTAAGGAACTACTGGATCCCCTATTCAATGTAGATAAAGTTGGTGAGAGACCCATTCTAAATGCAAAAGTTGATAGAGAGGAAGGAGGTGATATTAATCATCGAGTGAGACATGTCATTTTAATGACAAAGAATTTGATTAAGAAACCCTTTCCACTTGATCTAATTCCTAATATTGTAATCTTTCATGCACATGCTCGCCCAAAAAGGGGAAAGGGAAAGAAATTCATAGTTCCTATCTTTGCACTCCAGTCTCCTATTAGGCCAGAGACAGTCTACCAACTTGATCTCCCAATGGGATATTATCACCCTCCTGAAAGGAAGTGAAAGAGAAAAAGAACCTCTCCTCAGAGGTTTTAGATAGAGCATGTCATAGAACAAGTCTCTTACCAACAATGAGAGCCAAGTCCACAAGAGCCCCAAGATGGTGGAGCTACCCAAATCCAAGTTGAAGTTCAATTGCCCCCTATTTTTCCAAGCCAAACAGAAGAGGGAGAAATTTTAGAGACCTTTATTCCTCCTATGCAAGAAGAGTCTACTTCTCCTATGGCTCCGAAGAGACAAAAGAGGATCAAGGTTAGGATGAACAAGAGGCAAAGAGTCAGTAAGAGATTAGTGCCTAATCCATCTATTCCCGAAACCATTCTGGAGGAAGAAACAGATGAGGAAGAAATAGAATTAGATGAGGAGGAGGAATAAGTGCCTCTACAAAGGAGAACTCAGTTGGCAAAAGCCACAAAATTGGAGAGAAGGAAGAGTGTCATGAATATCCTACCACCCACCCAAGAAGAACCTATAGAACTCTCTTCTTCAGAGGACAAAGTGCAGTGATGGGTAAATGAGAAAAGGAGCAAGGTGAAGATATTCTCTCCATCCCAAATTTTGATTTCATGCCTGTGGGTAAGGAGTTAGTTGCGGATAAGATCAAAGACACCCCTATATGTGAACTTCAAGAGCAAGAATGGATGCAGATGCTTCCAGAGACACAAGGTCCTAATTTCACTCCTCCACCTCCACCACAGGTCACAGTGGTATATAAGGGTCTAGTAACTCCTCCACCTCTGAGTTCAAAAGAGGAACATGTTCAAAATGAACCATCATTACAAGAGTAACTAGAACCAAGGGTTACTAATGAGCCATCAAAAGAAGCATAGATAGTAGAATGTGTGCAACAACCTTCTCAGTAAGTTGAGGATCAAACTACAAGATCTACAGAGACTAAGACTACAGAAGAAGATTCCTCACAACAGGAGACTCCAAGCAAGAACGATAAAGGGAAGAAGGTAGTTGAATACATCCCTTCATCATTTAGAGCCAAGGTTATAGAGAGACACATCCCAAGATGGTTTCGAAAAGAAATAATGAGAAGTGCCAAGCATCAATTTTGTGCTTAGAGGATGACATTTGTGATATTGTAGAGATTTTGAACAAGCTTTAGTCTCCATTAAATGATGTAATGCCATTTGTGTTTTTCACTTCCATATGGAACTAGGACTTATTTGCACAAGTGGCTCACCCTCACGAAGGTACAGATGTAGAAGTTGTTAGTCTTAAGGACTATGAAGTGAAAGATATTATCTTGGGAAAGCCTACATGGGATACATCCCAACAAATGATGACTATGGGAGTCAAAGAGATTCTCAAGCACATGGAGCAAGATGAGATTGAAATCAAAACACTTTGTAGGCAAGTTGAGATCCTAAAGGGATATCTCACCGAAGTTATTGGTCCTCTTGATCCTGGACGCCTCGTGGAAACTTTGAATACCATTCTTAGAGAAGTGGAAGGTTTATGGCTCAATCCATTTTTGAAATCTTGTTAGGAATGGAAAGATAGCCTTGAGGATAAAGGTGTCACTGTAATCACAAGAAGTTTGAAGTTTTTGCATGTTACGCAAGAGAATTTGGATAAGATCATGGCAATTTTGAGGTAGGACTTCAGTATCATGGATGAGGTATAGGCATGAAGTAAAGATTTCCAAACTCTACAAGCCATAAAAGGGCAAAGGTGCCACATTTTGATTGATGTATATACCAGAGAAGAGTTAGACATGATAGATGATTAGATAGAGAAGATTTTCAATGAAAGTAAAGTGATGGAAACATTGTATGGTGAGATACATAGGCTCAAGGACCAAGCCCGAGAGAGAATTTCGAAAGCAAAAAAGTTGTATAGTGATGCATGCTTGGACATCTTTGAAGATACAGAATGAGAGAAGTTGTTGCTAGTCTAGGTAGTAGTGGAGAATTTCAAGAAGACTTTAGAGAAGCATCTATTGATGAAGACATCACACAAGCCTTTAGGATAGAGGAAGCACTGTTGGAGTTGGACACCAGACTTGGAGATTTTACAAAGACTCAAATTGAGGTGGACAATTATAGACAAAAGATCAAGGACAAGTATGAGGCTTTAGATCTTCCATATGTAGCTAAGATTATTGAGATAATAGAGAAATTCAAGGGCAAACATCCAAACATAATTTTGGGATGAAGATGAACAAAACCCAAATGCCAAAATTTCAATTTTGACACTTACTAAAATTTTGAGATTTTGACCTAGTTGAGGTCTGCAAGTCCGCAAGTTTGCAGCTTCACAATTCAGAGGTGCACTGACAGTTGACTACCAATTCCAAAAATATCACTTTCCATGCATTAGGAATGCATTTTGAGGGCATGTTAACTCTGACACATGCCTAGTGAAGGGCTAGCTTCTATTTTTGGCACCTCCATGCACTTACACTTCAACTGATGGCTTCCTTCTACTTTTTCTCTCATGCTTTCTTAGTTTTTGACATGTAAAGCGCTCATGCATCCAATAAATGAATAAAATATGGATGCAGTCCCTCTAAGCACCTGTTAGATTGTTAGCTTGTATATATTTAGTTTATTTTAATGTTTTAAAAGCATTTTATTACATGAAGATATCTCTCACTCTCAACCAAAATTGAGGAGATGATTTCTTATAAATACCCCATTATAAAATGTAACAAGGGGCTATTGTTATTATGCAATAAAGTTATGCTTTTGGTGTTCACATTTTGAGTGTAGTCATTCTTGCCTGAATGTGTCATATTTTTGTGAATTTTATTCATGAGATTGTGATTGAGCCAAAGGTTTATTGTGTTGTTTCTCGTTGTGTGATCTTTTAGTTCTGGTGTTTGCTATAGATATACGAATTCTGCTGAGGTAACGAGCTTGAGAAGAGATCACCTAATTATGTCTACATAGCTTTTTGTCTCACATGTGCACACTTTCCATGGCCTTGTGATTTGATCAAGATTGAAACATCATTTGATTTTTTAAATATTCTCACTGATGATTGCATCAGTGGATTCTAAGAAGTGCTACTCCTATTTTCATTGGTTTCCTACCAATTTCTTCGAAGGTTTAACTCGCAGCGTGTTTTGTTTTGTAGCTTATGTCTATTTAAGAATTTCAATTTCATGTTACTTGCTTTTAGTTTCATTATTTTCTTTACTAACCCCCTATTAGAATAGGATCTCATAGTAGCTACATTGTTAGAGTTGCATTCATTAAAAAATACAAAAATACAAAAATATTGTTCTTTTGGTGTGATATTTTGAGACAGCGAATAGATTTACTTCAATTTCAAGAAAAACAAGTTTTAGAACCAGCAAAGGCCTCATTGTGAACATTCACATTTATCTTCTACTAAGCGGATTTTGGTATGTCACAAGACAAATATTGAACCTTGGAGTGGATCCTTTAAAAGATTTGCTTTTCAAGAGAGGAATTATGCAATAGATTCCAATCGTTGACTTTGTGCAAAATGAACGCCCAACATTACATATAAACTAAAACCAATATCAAAAAATAATATATTGCACATAAGAGAACACAAGACACCAAGATTTAACATGGTTCACCCAATCCCTAAGCTATGTCCACCAATAGTAAGTCCAATATTATTATTATCTAGTGACTACAATTTGCAATCCCTTACAACTCAATACCACTGCAAGAAGCTATAATATCACCATTACATTATAAAATCCCTAATCCTAAGCCTTTTTATATAATTTTTTGCCACTTACAAAATTAGGGCTAGAATATGTCATCCAATAGGAAAAATAGTAGCCAATGCCTTTTACAATATAAGGTTATTTTTGGCTTCAGGGGCACTTCCCTTGAAAACCCCTGCAAAGGCATCGCCCCTTAACCTCACTCTATACTATGACAAGGAACACACTTGGGGCATTTCCCCAGGGGCCTTGTCTTGGGTGTGCTTCCCCGAAACCCCTATAGAAATAATATGGGGAGAAAATTTTGTTGACTAAACCTCTGAATCTGATTAGGCTCTACATCACAACACTTAAGTAGCTTTTGATAGTGGTGTCACCCCTATTTTACCTCAAAGATATTCATGTGCATCCTTAGGTAAAGCCTTTGTGAATAGATTAGCTACTTATTATTTTTTATTCACATATTCCATCCTCACTTCTTTGTCTTGAACCAACTCTCTCAAGTAATGATACTTGATTGTAATGTTCTTTGTCTTTGTGTGCATCACAAAATTCTTTGATATGTTTATAGCACTTGCATTATCACAATAAAGTACAACAGGTTTAGTAATTTCCTCCTTCATTCCTTTTAGTAGTTGTTTGATCCATACCACATTTGTACAATTCACTGTAACAGCCACATATTCAACTTTGGCAGTAGGTTTTGATATACAAATTTTTTTCTTACTAGTCCAGGTGACCAATCTCTTTCCTAATAAAAATGCTTCACCATCTAAACTTTTTCTTTCATCAATGTTTCTACCCCAATCAGCATCTGTGTAGGCTCTTAATTGAAACTTATCATTCTTCTTATAGTATAGACCATAGTCTTTTGTTCCTTTCAAGTATCTCATGATCCTTTTAACATCCATCAAATGATTTTCCTGAGGGTTTGTAGAGAATCTTGCAACAATTCCAATAGCTAATGCAATGTCAAGTCTACTATGAACTATATATTGCAATTTTTCAATCATAAAGATGTACAATGTTTGATTTACTTCAACAGAATCATCAGTCTTGGATAGTTTGTGTCCTTTCACCATAGGAGTACTAATAGGTTTTGAATCCTTCATACCAAAAAATTTCAATATTTCTTTTACATATTTAGATTGAGTAATGTAAATACCATATTTCATCCAATATACTTCCATTAATCCAACAAAGAACTTTATCTCTCCAAACATAGATATCTCCAACTCTTTCTTCATTTCATTTGCAAATGTCTTACACAATGCATTTTGTCCTCCAAATATGATATCATCAAAAAATATTTCAGCTATTAAAATATATTTACCTCCTACTATCTTCAAGTATAGATTGTTGTTATCATCAGTCTTCTCAAAACCAATCTTCACAAAATAATTGTGAAGCCTCTCATACCATGCTCTTGGATCTTTCTTTAAATCATATAAAGATTTGTATCATCTACATACCATTTTCTTGTTGTTTGGATCAAAAAATCCTTCTAGTTTTTCTATGTAAACCTCCTCTTCTAGTATACCATTTAGAAATGCTAACTTCAAATCTATTTGATAAACATTGAAACCTTTGTATACAGAGTAAGCAAGCAAAGTTCTTACTCGTTCCAATCTTGTAACTAGGGCAAATTTTTCTCCATAGTCAATTCCCTCTTCTTTTGCATATCCCTTGCAAAATAATCTTGCCTTATTCCTTGTGACTTCACCATTCTCATCCAATTTTTTTATATACACCCACTTGGCTCCAATCACATTCCTATTCTCTAGTTTGGGTACTAGAGTCCATGTTTTTTTCTTCTCAATTTGATCAATCTCTTCTTTCATGGCTTTACTCCAGTCTTCTTTCTGTAATGCATGCTTCATTGACTAAGGCTCATGCATACTTAACAAACATGTATCACTTCTCAACCTATTCCTTATCATTGGTATGGATTCTTTATCTCCAATAATTTATCCAATAGGGTGATATCTTCTAACATACTTTGACAATCCTAGTTCTGCTCTTCTTTCTACAATGGGTCTATCAACTTTAGAGTCACTATGCACTTCTCTATCATGTAATTCAGCATTCCTTTCATGCACATTCATCTTAGTATCAAAATGTACTTTAGCTTCTATATGCAATTTGGCTCTTGAATGCAACTTGGTTCTGGAATGCAACTCAGCATTCTTTGTATGTGACTCAGCAATCATTGATACTTATTTTTGTTGATTTACAACTTGGCTCTTAGCTTCATCAACATTCATGTCTTCTATTGGAAATATGGATGGAGTAACTAAGAGGGGGGGTGAATCATTTACCACAAAAACAAATCGACAGATCCCTTAGATGTCTTAAATAACTAGTTACTGATGTCACTCGGTAGGCACACAGAAAATGTTGTAACTTAGTAGATGAACTATGTATTAATTTATTACTGATCTTTAAGCATTCACAATTATTAACATGCATGCAAAAGGAAATAACATGAACACAAGAGACACCAGATTTAACATGGAAATGCAATATGGGAAAAACCACCAAATAACTAGCTACCAATTTTCACTCTTTTGAAGTGAGCCCTATTAGGAGCCAACCCTTTTAAAGGTTACAAAACACCCTGTTTGGTGTGACCTGGTTAGAGGATTTAATCACCCTACTAGGAGTGGACTTGATAGAGGACTTTAGAATAATTCAATAGAACTGTCCACCTTGCTAGACGATTTACAAAAAGGTTGTTAAACCAATTCTATTAGGAGATTTACAAATCACTGCAACAATGATAAAAAAGTAACAATGAAGCGACCTGAATGAGATGCAATTGAACTTGTTGATAGAGATATCTATTCTACTTCACTAGATCCTCTCTAATTGAATACAACTTTTTTTCTCCTCTTGAATATCTGATCCTTCTTCAAAATTCACTCACACTTCCTCTTTTCACAATCAACTCACTTGCATGCTCGCTCATTCATACATCCATTCATACATTAGAATTCACAACTTGACCTATTATTTATACCTTAAAAATTATCAAGTCAGATCATTTACAAGTTACATTTACCAATAAATAATACATCAGTCGACTACAAACATTACATGAAACAATTAAACTTTATTTCCCAAAATAATGAAATCCTCCATTGGCCAACCCTGCTCAGTAAATAGTACTCCAAAAATGATTTCCAGTGTTAACCAAGTGAATGAAATGTCCCTTTTCTGATTTTTTATGATATTTCAAACCTCTAATTAGATCTTTAAAATCAAACAACCAATATTTCAAAGATCCGCCAATTTCTCAATAAACCCCAAATCGGGTATGCCAAAAATAGTGCCAAAAACTTCACAACTTCACATATTATTAATAAATATGAAAGTGGAAATTTTTTATAGAAATTTCAGCAGCATAACAACCTAAAAAATGACATTTCCAGATCTTTATAACATTTACACAACAGCTCCCAAACGAAAGATAAAAACAATGCTCATCGGGCTCCCGAAAACAACATAGAATAGCCCAGAAACACCACAAAAACACTAATAATCTATCACATAAGTATAATCATGACCAAATATATATATTCAGCTCTATTTTAACATCTTAAAGTCTGAAATACAGCAGCAACCCAAACTGATATGAAATACTCAACCAGAAACACCAAACTCTTACAAAAAAACACACCCGAAAACTCACAAATCTGCACTGTTCAGCACAAAAGAAAACTTTGCATGAGCATGCACATGGAATGGCTTTAAACTCCCATCCTTAGCCTTCTTGGAAACTTTCAAACTCTCATTCTTGGGTCTCCTTCTCCATAGGTTTGGCAACCTCTGAAGAATAACAAAGAAATGAGCAAAAATCGAGTTCTGGAATGAGCCCAAAATGCCTCCAAACCCCTTAAAAGAGGGCATAACCCTAACTCACATCCAAGAGGGGTTAATAAAACATATTTTAATAATAATTTTCATTTATTATTCCATTAGCTTCCAAATATTATCCCCTTTTTCCGAAACTTCACCTTTTTGGGCCTGCCTGCCTTAGCAAAGATTATTATTTTTAATTATTTGAAAAGGGGACTTGACCTATTATTTATACCTTAAAAATTATCAAGTCAGCTCATTTACAAGTTACATTTACCAATAAACAATACATCAGTCAACTAAAAACATTACATGAAACAATTAAACTTTATTTCCCAAAATAATGAAATCCTCCATTGGCCAACCCTGCTCAGTAAATAGTACTCCAAAAATGATTTCCAGTGTTAACCAAGTGAAGCTTGGTAAACAATGCAAACTCTAAAAAATCCTTTGGAGACCAAGTGAACTCAGTAACAACTGATTTTCCTTTGCTGACCTTGTGAGCTCTATAGAAACTAACTTCTGTCATAGAATCCTTCAGTGCCCGAGTGAGCTCGGTAGAAACTGTCTTCACAGTGTGACTTCTAGAAATGCTCGATAGACTCTGTAATTCACTTTGCTAACCATCTAAGCTTGGTAGACTCTGTCTTTTTCTTTGCTAACCAATTGAGCTTGGTGGACTCTATCTGAGAACTAATATGATATTTTTGTAACATCAAAGACAACACACAATTGATCAATTATATCCAACAATCTCCCTCTTTGGCATTGATGGCAACACAACATGTCATAGCAGAATGAAATTTGAGAACAAATCTTTTTCTAACAGAATATTTCTTCCTCTTAGATTTCATTCTACAAACTTCTCAAATACAATAATCTCCCTCTGTGAAGAAATTACATAGCTTCTTTTCAAACATCAAACTTTTTACAAAAAAATTCAAATTTTAGAAAGATATGACAGTATACTTTATCCCTCTTTGGCAACACATTTCAAAGACAACAAAAACCAAATGAATAGAAATGTATTTTATGTACTGATTCATAAACAATGTCTCCATAACTATGTTGCATCAACTGAAAGATCTTCAACTTGATACCTATTGATGCAATACTAAAACTTCATTTTAGTGAGCTTCAGATAGGGGGATGATCCCTAACTTATCTCTTAGATACAAGAATGCATCCTTAAGTAAAGGCTTTGTGAATATGTCAGCAATTTGTTCCTTTGTATGGACATATTCCAATTTGATCTCCTTATCCTGCAACAATTCTCTGACAAAGTGATACTATATTGCAATGTGCTTGGTTTTTTAATGCATCACTGGATTCTTGTATTGTCACAAAACATAACAAAAACTTCTTTGATTTCCTCCTTCATGCCTTCCAATAATTGTTTGAACCAAACAATATTAGAATAGTTTACTACTGCAGCAACATACTATGCTTTTGATGTGGATTGGGATGTGCAATTTTTCTTTTTACTTGTCCAAGAAATCAACCTCTTTCCAAGAAAGAAAGCTCCTCCACTTGTACTCTTTTTTTCATTTCCTGCCCAATCTGCATCAGTAAACACTTTCAAATTTAGATTACCTCCAAATTTATACCATAATCCATAATCCTTAGTTCTTTTCAAATATCTCAAGATCCTTTTGATTGACATCATGTGATTTTCTCTTGGTTTTGCTGAAAATCTTGCTACAATACCAACTACAAGAGAAATATTTGGCCTTGTGTGAACTACATACTACAACTTTCCAATCATAGATCTATACAATGTCTGATCTACCTCCTTTGATTCATCATCCTTGGTAAGCTTTAGACTAGTACACATAAGAGTTCCAACTAGTTTACAGTCTTCCATACCAAACTTTTTCAGTATCTTTTTGATATATTTTGACTGAGTAATGTAGATGCCATTCTTACTCTGCTGAATTTGAAGACCAACAAAGAATTTGATCTCACCAAACATTGACATTTCAAATTCCTTGTTCATTTGCTATGAAAATTCTTTGCATAGGTCGTCATTCCCTGTAAAAAAAGTATCATCCACAAATATTTCTGCTAAAATAATCTTATTATTTGATCCTTCCTTGATATACAAACTATTGTTATCATTAGTTCTCTGAAAACCAATCTGAATAAGATAGTTATGCAGTCTTTCATACCATGCTCTAGGAGCTTGTTTTAGACCATGCAATGCTTTGTGTAATTTGCAGACCATGTCTTTCTTGTCTGGATCAACAAAACCTTCAGGTTGTTCAATGTAAACTTCTTCATCCAGTATACCATTGAGAAATACTGAGTTGACAACAATCTGATAAACTTTAAATTTTTTATATGCAGCATATGCAAGGAGGGTTCTAACACCTTCCAATCTTGCAATAGGAGCAAAAGTCTCTCCATAGTCTATTCCTTCTTCTTGAGAGTATCCTTTGCATACCAATCTAGTTTTGTTCCTTGACACCTTACCATCTTTATTCAACTTATTTTTGAATACCCACTTAGTTCCAATCACATTTTTATCTTTAGGCCTAGGTACAAGATTCTAATTTTTTTTTCTCTATCTGCTCTATCTCTTCATTCATAGCCTCAATCCAACTTTCATTTTCTAATGCATCTTTGACACTTCTAGGTTCATAATCAGCAAGTAAACAAGTACCTTTCAACTTACTTCTTGTCATAGTTCCTTCATATTTGTCTCCAATGATTTGATCTGGTGCATGATGTCTCCTGACATACTTTGCTAATACAGGTTCCTTGCCTCTTGAACTAATTGCACTGTCATCATCTTGCACTTCAACTTCAGGTTCCGGCTATTATGTTTGTTGCTCTGGTCCTTCAGACTCGATAAGCATTGGCTTAGTAGCATCAAAATGTGACTCAGGTTCCTGTAGCTTGGTTTGAACTTCCTACAACTTGGTTACTAAAGACTTGAGAGTAGAAGATTCTTGATTAACAGATGTATCTTGCATTGTATCAAGTTCAATGAAAACAAATCTCTTGTAGTCTTCTAGTTCATTTTTACTTTTTTCTTTATTCCTTTTTGCAAACTCATCAACTTTCACATGTGCACCTTCTATGATTTTGTGAGTAGACAAATTCAAACATCTATATGATTTACTCTTGCAAGAATATCTCAAAAATATTCCTTCATCACCTTTCATATCAAATTTACCTTTTTTAGATTCTTTCAAAATGTAACATTTACTTCCAAATATTTTTAGGTAACTTACATTGGGTTTATAGCCATACCATAACTCATAGGGGGTTTTGAATTAGTCCTTCTTTAGTTGTACTCAGTTTAAGGTATGAACTACAGTGTTGATAGCTTCCTTCTAGTATTTGATAGCAATGTTCTTTTCAATCATTAAAGTTCTTGCATATTCCATGATAGATCTATTCCTCCTTTCAGCTATTCCATTTTTCTCGGGAGTTCCAAGGGCTGATACCTATCTTTTGATTCCCCTTTCAATGAAAAAGTTATTGAACTCATGGGAGATGAATTCACCAACTCTATCTGACCTCAAGCATTTCAGTCTTTTTCTTATTTTCTTTTCTACTCTAGCCAAATACCACTTGAACTTTTCAAATTCTTTTGATTTCTCTCTTAGATACATGACAATCATCATTCTTGGGTAATCATCAATAAAAAGAATGAAGAACTTTTCTCCAATATAGCTTTCAATTCCAATAGGTCCACACAAATTAGTATGCACAATTTCTAAAACTTCTTCAAACTTATAGTTTTTACTTTTAAAGATATTCTTTCCCATCTTACCAATTTGACAATTCTTGCATAGACCAACTTCTGGTTTCTTTATACTAGGAATGCCTCTTACTTTCCTGAATTTACTTATTTTCACCAAGTTATCAAAGTTCACATGACACAACCTTCTATGCCATAACCAACTTTCTTCAACTTGAGCAATAAATTATGAACATTCACCAAGTTCAAGATAGAACAAGTTACCTTTTGTTTGAATGCTAGATTCAATCAGCTTTCCTTTGTCATCCAACAGTCTTGCTTTAACCACACATGAATTCCACTTTAAATCCATTATTAAGTAGTTGTGCCACACTCAATATATTGTGTTTTAGTCCTTCTACCCAATATGCATTATCATATACAAGTTCTTTGGTTAGTGAGATTCTTCCTCTTCCTTTTATGCAATAAGGTTCATTATTACCAAACCTCACACTACCACCATCATAGTCTTCAAATTGTTCAAACTTAGTTTTATCACCAGTCATATGATGAGAGCAACCACTATCTATGATCCATGTATCATTCTTGCTCACATGAGAGATAAGTGTCATTTCCTCATCATTGTCAGATTCATCTTTCATAGCAATGTAAACAATCTCATCTTCTTCATCATCAAAATCATTAGAATCCTTAGCCATGAAACATGTTTTCTTACCTTTTTCCTTGAATGATTTGAAGTATTTCTTGCCATTGCACTTGTGACCTTTCTTCTCATCTTGTTTTACTTGTTTGGGCACCTAGTAGCAATATGTCCAATTTCCTCACATGAAAAATAGATTAGAGGAACCTTACCTTTGTATTTTCCTCTGCCTCTTGAATATTTCTTTGCAATAGAGCTTCAACCACCTCAAGATCACTGTGGAAACTTTGTTCTAATTCTTCTTCACTTTCTGAATGATAATCCTTTATCTTATTGCCTTTCTCCTTGAGTGAAAGCTTGGCTTCAAATGCTAACTCAATGTTCTTGAAAGCTGGAACATAGTTATGATAGTTATCTAGCTCAAATGCAGTTAATCTTCCTACTATGGCTTCTAAATTTATCTTATGATTTACTTCACATCTTCTTTCTTGAATTGTAGAAACTCTAATTACATAAATGGGAAGTAACATTCTAAGAACTTTACTTACAATTGTTTCCTCCTCAATGTATCCTCTAGAAGTCTTGATTGCAATGACAACTACTTTGACTCTTTCAACATATTTGGCAATGTTTTCATCCTCTCTCATCCTCATTTGATCAAATTGTCCTCTTAGACTTTCTACTTTGGCTCTTCTCACATTATCATCTCCTCCATAGATATCTTTTAGCTTGTTCCACATTTCAAAGGCAATTTTGTAGTCCTTGACATAGTCAAATTCTTCATAGCTTAGGGAAGATGCAATGTCTATCATCATGGTGTTATGAGTATTCTTCTTAGCAATGTCATTAGCAAATAATGTACTAGAAGGAGTTACATATGCTTCATCCAGATATTTCAGTCTTGTATCTCCAATGGAAGCCAAATGGAGTCTCATGAGACCTTGCCATGCTGAAAATTTATCCTAATTAAGCCTTGGATTTTTCCTCTTGTAAGACATCCTGATCTTTAGTTTAGAACCTTGAAATCCTTCCTACAAGCACCAAAAGCTCTGATACCAATTGCTGGAAATATAGATGGAGTAACTGAGAGGGGGGGGTGGCGTGAATCATTTACCACAAAAAAAAATCCACAAATCCCTTAGATGTCTTAAATAATTAGTTACTGATGTCACTCGGTAGCCACATAGAAAATGTTGTAACTCGTTAGATGAACTGTGTGTTAACTTATTACTGATCTTTAAGCATTCACAATTATTAACATGCATGCAAAAGGAAATAACATGAACACAAGAGACACCAAATTTAACGTGGAAATTCAATGTAATTCCCCGCCAAAGGATCCAAAGAATTAACCTAAAGTTTCACTAAGTTTGGTAGTATTTTTTATTTATTTATTTATTTTAACATGAAAGTAAAATCATTCATAACTTAGTAGTGAAAGCAATAACCATATCCAACTGAAGGTAAATCATAACATACATAAGGTAAACCATAACATACATACATAACAGGTTACATTCTTTAAAGATCCCTTAATGTTCAATTACATCTAAATCAACTAATACTAATAATTTCATCTAACACTACATCCACATGAAATAATAATGAAAAGTCCAACATTCTTAAATTACATTTTTGATTGCTTGATCATCCACTATACATGCCACAGGGCATGAAAGGCTTAAAAGAATATACATATGTGAAATAAAGTACATCATCATACTAACTTTAATCTGTGCTGCAATAACATAAATGAAACCACAAACCATACATGATACATCATCATAGAAGATATAAACATCCATCATAAAAGATATCCATATATCACAAAAATAACTAATTAAGTGCACGGTTCCTCCCAACTGTAAATAGAATCATTAGACCATCATGGATCCTAACCATCCCTTCGTGCGTAACATTCCAAATCATTGAAGAGATCATCGGTATTAACATAGTAGGAACGTCACTCCTAAATCATACTACATCATATGCAGAAAGTAATCTAACATGCAAAGTAAAGCATAAGATAACATCATCTAACATATGCAAATCATCAATGTAAGGATACATGTCCACCATCATAATCCATGAATAGAATGAAGATAGATGCCACAAAGAATGCATCAACCATGATGTCTTAGATGGATCTCAAATGATAAGAGAGGAAAAGCACTACCACCCGACCGCGTGGAACCTAAATGGTCCACTCCCACCGCACTAAGGAGATAATGCGATAGGGTATGCTCATCCTAGCAATTTAGAGAATTTGATACCCAGTACTTGAAACCTACATAAAAACCATGCATGTACATACAATATATATATATATATATATATATATATATATATGCTAAACAAGCAATGGCAAGAAGTGGTGCATCGTGTAGATCTCGACTAGTAGGTGACTACGACTCCCTTCCTTAACCACATCAAAAATGCCATACAGAAAGAAAACAAGCATGCACACCATACACATGCAAGTATGGGGTAAGTATCCATAATAAAACACATGTAATAATAAACCATCTAACTAAGCATCATCACATATCAACTGAATCCATAGCACAATATCTGATAGTCTCAAAATAATGTTACTAACCATCAACCTAAAACTAGCCCTAAAAGAGTTCAACAATGATAACAAAAAAATGTGACCTAGGTGTAGGCACTACACTCAATATGGAAAAAACCACCAAGTAACTAGCTACCAATTTTCACTCTTCTAAAGTGAGCCTTGTTAGGAGCCAACCCTATTAAAGGTTTAAAAACACACTATTAGGTGTGACCTTTTTAGAGGTTTTAATCACCCTGCTAGGAGTGGCCTTGCTAGAGGACTTTAGAACAATTCAATAGAATTGTCCACCTTGTTAGAAGATTTACAAAATGGCTATTAAACCAACTCTATTAAGATATTTACAAATCACTTCTACAATGATGAAAAAGTAACAATGAAGTGACCTGAATGAGATGCAACTAAACTTGCTGATATAAATCTCTATTTTGCTTCACTAGATCCTCTCTGATCAAATACAACTTTGCTTTTCCTCTTGGATATCTAATCCTTCTTCAAAATTTTCTCACAATTCCTCTTTTCATAATCAACTCACTTGCATGCTCACTCATTTATACATCCATTCATACATTAGAATTCACAACTTGACATTTTATTTACACCTTACAAATTGTCAAGTTGTCTCATTTACATGTTACATTTACCAATAAAAAATACATCAGTCAGCTACAAACATTACATGAAACAATTAAACTTTATTTTCCAAAATAATGAAATCCTTCATTGGCCAACCCTACTCAGTAAACATTGCTCCAAAAATGATTTCTAGTCTTAACCAAGTGAAGCTTGGTAAATAGTATGACCTCTACAAAATCCTTTGGAGACCGAGTGAACTTAGTAAGAACTAGTTTTCCTTTGCTAACCTTGTGAGCTTAGTAGAAACTAACTTCTATCACAGAATCCTTCAGCACCTGAGTGAGCTCAGTAGAAACTGTCTTCATAGTGTGACTTCTAGAAATGCTCAGTAGACTCTATAATTCACTTTGCTTTGAGCTCGATAGACTCTATCTTTTGCTTTGCTAACCAACTGAGCTTGGTAGACTCTGTCTGATAACTGATATGACATTTGTGTAACATCAAAGACAACACATAATTGATCAATTGTATCCAATAGTCTTCATAGGAGTACATGAAGGTTTTGTACTCTTCACGTTCCTTCTTAGGTTCAGCTTCATGTACCTCTATATATTCATCAAATTTCACATTTTCACTTTCCATAACTTTTTATTGTTAGTATTTAAACACTTATAAGCTTTATTTCTTGTGGAATATCCTAGGAATATAACTTCTTTACTTTTAGCATCAAGTTTACCATTCCTGTTGTCCTTAAGAATGTAACATTTGTCTCCAAATACCTTAAAATATTTTACATTCAGTGAGTATCCATACCATAGTTCAAAAGGTGTGGAATATGCATGTTTCTTGACTTGTACTTGGTTCAAGGTATAGATAACTATTCTAATAGCTTCTCTCTAGTATTTCAAAGCAACATTCTTCTCCATCATCAGTGCTCTAGCATAGTCCATTACAGATATGTTCCTTCTTTCAAAAATCTAATTTGTGGAGCGGTTCTATGTGTAGAAGTTTGTCTTTTAATTCCTCTGTCATTATAGAATATCTCAAACTCATTTGATGTAAACTCTCCACCTCTTTCAAATCTCAAAATTTCAATCTTTTACCATTTTCCTTTTCAACTCTAGCCAATTACTACTTAAACATTTGAAAAGCATTGGATTTTTGTTTCAAAAACATAACTGCCATCATCCTAGAATAATCATCAACAAATAGGATAATTTACTTGTCACCTTTGTAGCTTTACACATCATTTGGTCTACATAAATCAGCATGAACTAATTCCATAATTTATTTTGAGGAGTGACTCTTACCTTTAAAACTAGATTTTGTCATCTTTCCTAACTAACATTATTTGCAAATCACATTATCAGGTTTCTTCAATTTTGGCAAACCTCTGACTCTTTTCATGTTACTGATATTGACTATGTTATCAAAGTTAACAAGACATAACCTCTTGTACCATAGCCACACATCATCAAATTTTACAATAAGAAAAGTAGCATCATTCATGTCAAGATAAAATAGATTACCTCTAGTCTGATCTCCATTTCCAATTAGTTTTTCAATGGTCTCATAGATCCTTGCTTTCTTGTTAACAAATTCAACTTTACAACCTAAAATATTAAACTGTGATGCACTCAACAAGTTATAGTTAAGTCCTTCTACATAGTAAGCATTGTCACACATGATCTTTTCTATCAGTTTTATTTATCCTTTACCTTTTATTAGACAAGGTACATCATTACCAAATCTAACAGTGTTTCCATTGTAATACTCAAGGGTAATGAACTTAATTTTATCTCCAGTCATGTGATGTGAACATCAACTTTCAATGATCCATCTATCACTTTTGTTCACATAAGATATCAATGCAGTTGCCTCATCTTCATCAAAATCATCTTGCATAGAAACATACACAACTTCATTGTCATGGTCATCAGATCCATCATTTGATTCCTCTTCAGCAATGTAGCAAGCCTTCTTTCCTTTGTCTTGATAGTCTTTGTTGTTCTCATCTCTTTTACCTGTGTATTTATCTCCACTTTTATTTTTCTTCTTCTCCAGACACCTTGCAACAATATGACCAACCTCATTATAGTTGAAACATATGATAGGTAACTTACCTTTATATTTTTATTTGCCTCTATGAAATCTCCTAGCCAGCAATGCTTCAAGCTCTTCTACATCATCATCATCTATATCACTATCACTAGAAACATGCTTGACCTTTTTTTTCTTATCTTTAGGTTCTTTCAATGTCATTTTATTTTTGAAAGAAAATTTAATATTTTTAGTTTTGAAATTATCAAAATTAGAAAGCCCAAAAGTAGTGAGTCTACCCATCACTCCTTCAAGGGCTAGATTACTATCAAGAACAAACCTTAGTTCTTGTATGGAAGAGACTCTAATAGCATAGATAGGTAGTAGGGTTCTCAATACTTTGTTGATCATAGTCTCATCTTCAATAAGACCATTTTCTCCTTTGATAACTTTTACAACATTTTGATTCGTGTACAATAGTGGACTATTGTCTCACCTTCTTGCATTCTCATGTCATCAAACTTTCCTCTTAGACTTTCAAATTTGTCTCTCAAAACATTCTTGTCTCCTCCATAGATTTTCTCTATACATTCCCCATATTCTTAGTAGAATTACATCCTTTGATTTCACCAAACTCTGAGTGGCTTAAGCCATATGTAAGCTCTAACATTGCCTAATTTTGTTCTTTCTTCTTTTTTAGATCATCAGCAATAGGAGCTCAAGCAGGATCAACATGCTCAGTGTTAATGGTAAATTGTGCATAATCTCCAAGTCCTCCTAGATGTATCTTCATCAAAATTTTCCATGCAGAAAATTTTTCCTTGTTTAATTTGGGCAGCTACTTTCTGTACATCTTAATCTTTAGCTTTTAGTACCTTCAAACTATTTCCTTACAAGCACCAATGCTCTTATACCAATTTTTGGAATTCTTTAGAATAATTGAGAGAGGGGGTGAATCAATTTTCCAAGGTCCAAATGTACAAATAAAACTTTTTAGCACTTAACAAATTCATATCTATAAAACTATATCATGCATGCATCCATTAGAATATCATATACCTTAACTTAGTAGGGTATTATCCTAGGTCAAAATAAATTTGCAAAAATGTAAGCATGAAATACCACAAACTCATTCACACAATTTGACACAAGGATTTTATGTGAAAATCCAATTTGGGAAAACCACCGATAACATACTACCAATTTTCACTCTTCTGAAGTGATGTCATAGTAAAGGCCAACCTTGTAAAAGGTTACAATACACACTGCTAAATGTGACCTGGTTAAAGGATTCCAATCACCCTATTAGGAGTGAGCCTTGTTAGAGGACTTTAGAACATTCCATTAGAATGTCACTTGGTTAAAGGATTTACAAATGACTGTTAGGTCAACCTTAATCCAAAGGATTTATCTAGATGATCTAATAATAAACACAACCCACTTGCAAATTATTAATCTCTGGTTCAATCCTCCATTCTACTTGGCATTCATACTCTTCATCTCTAACAACATGTTCACACTTCATGCATTTAATCTCTTAAGCCTTCTTGCTTTGTATGCCAATTGTAGACTCTTCTACTTGGCCACCATATGAAGCAACAACCTAGACTCCTTGTCTTCCTTAGGTTCCTATACATGACAACCTTTTATTCTAGCCTATTATCTCTATAAATATAGAATTTAGGTCTTTTCCTTTCAACCACAATCATCCATTTTAGGGATAGGTAAGATTCAATGAATTTCCCACTTTTCCATTTTAGTCCCTTATAGAAACTTCTTCTACAATCCTCTTTTAATTCACTTCAAAATGGTTTATCTTGAATTTTGTGCCACTAGCTCATCATATTTATCTTCCACATGCTTCACACAATTCAATAAATCAAATTAGTTAGCTCAAATTTGTCAAATCTTCGATTAAAGACTTTTTGTTGTCACTCGGCATATATATTGTTCACTCAGAAATAATAGAACATTGTTATTTCCCTGATGCTCAATACATATTATATTTTTTAGACACTCGACACTTACTAACTTTCTAATGCTTGGCCTGAACTAGGCTTTCTCGGCGTATATTATTTGCTCAGTCAGGCTTGGCAAACACTTTTTATGAAAACTCTTCTTTTAGACTTAGCTTAAGTAACCATTTACTTTGGCCTTAAGTAGATCAACAATACACAATATCATCAATGTCTTACTTGGTCTTAGTGCTCCTTTTATACACCAAATAAATCAATCTTTCTTTAGGTACACTTTTTATCTTATCTTTTCAAATCCTCTTTAGCAATCAAATAAATGATAACATTCAAACCAAAAAGAAATTGTCTCACCAACAAGTAGTAGGTCTAACATCATTGACAAAATAATGATTATTCCATAATCTCTTTTCAACATTTAAACTATTATATTGAATTTGATCTCCACTATTATCTTTATCAAAATTTTGTACAAGAAACTTTTGGTTATAAAAGTACTCCTTCTAGTAGAGGAAGTGAGTTTGTCTCATCTATTTTATGTGATAAAATAAATGACCTTGTTGGTCAAATGAATTGCATTAAAGGAACATGTGACACATGTGCTAATTTGGTTCTTTTTTCTTTGAAAAATGAATATATTGATGTCATAAAAATGATAAATTGCAAGGGTTAAAAGTATGTAAGGAATGAAACTAAATTCAAAAAAGAAATTAAAATATTAGAATATGTTAAAGAGGAGATAAGTATTGGAGCATTTATGGAAAAACTTAAAAGTTTGATTCAACCATATATTCATCATTTTTTTTGCAAAGTGGCAACCACAACAATTTCAAACACTTAGAAATGATTTTCTACTTTGAACTATTTTACTAGTTGTTGACTTTGCAGAAAAATATTATTTCATTCATCAAAAGGATATTCAATCATACTACTATTTTGCAAATTAGGTTATAAGTGTGTTATCGTCAGGCACAATTAGATTTGGATGGTATTCAAAGAATAGATGAAGCACAATTCATCAAGAAAGAATATCACTTCTACATAAGTGATGATAAAAAAACATGATATTCATTATTTAGAACATTGTTTCAAGAGATTTTTTGCCTTTATGAATGAAAGATGCATAAGTATTGATAAACATTATGTTTGGTCAAATGGGTGTGATGGAGAGTTCAAATCATATAGATAATTGTATATGTTTAGAGAAAGAGGAGAGAGAAAGTGAAGAGAAAAAAAGAAAATGAGGAGAGAGCTCATGAGGGGAGAGAGAGGGGAGAAAAAGTGAGGAGAGAAAAGGTGAGGTGAGAGAAAGTAAGAAGAGGAAGTAAGGGGGGAGAGAGGAGAGTGGAAGTGAGGAGAGAGAGGGGAGGGGGGGGAGAGAAGAGAGAAAGTGATGAGAGGTAGAGAGAGTGAGGAGAGAGGTTGTGAGAGGAGAGGAGAGAGAAATTTAAGGAGAGAGCTCATTAGGGGAGAGATGGGAGAGAAAATGTATGGAGAGAGAAGGTGAGGAGAGAGAAAAAGAGAAGAGAGAGTGAGGAGAGAGAAAGTTAGGAAGGAATGAGGAGAGAGGAGAGAGGAGAGAGAAAGTAAAGAGAGAGTGAGGCGAGAGAGAGTAATGGGAGAGAAACATTGAGGGGAGAGGGTTATTTTAAATTTTTTTCTACACGTCCTAGTTTTTTGTTTTTGGGTTTTTATCCATATAGAGTTAAGTTGTTTTTTTATTTTCTATCCACCTAGTCCTATTTTTGTTTCTTGTTTTCTATCTATCTAGGGTTTTCATTTTCTAAACCAACTACAATTTTAACAATATTTTTTTCAATATTTTCTAACTATCATTGTGTTCAAAACTATTTTAACTCAATAAAAAATACTCATCTATATACATAAAACTAAGATGGCAAGTGGTAGCGGTAGAGGTAGTAGTCTGAAAGGTTTGGACAAGAATGTGATTTTGAATTCTGCATGATCTACACTAGGAGAGTGATCCCTATTAGCTGGAGATTCCTCTATTCTTGGTGATGCTATGGATGGAGGTATGTTGGAGAACTTGAATGGAGTCAAGATTTTGGAGGACTGGGGGGAGGGCCCAAGCTAATTAAAAAATGGTCGAGCTTGTTTGGGGTTCTCCCCACTAGAAAATTCACCTTTCCACCTGTTAAAGATACATTAGCAAGGGATAAAGGTAAGTTCTCCATTGAAATCCCTAACCAAATTATTGACAAAAACATTTTGAGCATGGACTCAACTCTAGTTGGGCAATTTATTGGGGCGAGACCCAACATTGATGATGTGAGGAGTTTTGTTCATAAGAAATGGAGCCTAAAAGGTCAAGTTGAGGTTTCAACAATGGCTAAAGGGTGTCTCTCTTTTTGTTTTTCTTGTGATGAAGACAAATGAAATATCCTTTGTAGTAGCCCTTGGGTGATGGGGAGGCACACTTTGATTCTCAAGAAATGGACCCCCAATCTTTACTCTCTGGATGACTCTATTATTCAAGCCCCAGTTTGGATTCATTTACTAGGTCTTCCCCTTGAGTTTTGGATGGAAGATGTTTTTCAGGGCATCGCCAATACCTTTGGGGAGCTCCTTTCTTTAGATCCAATGACTGTGTCTCAGAAAATGATGAACTATGCCAGGTTTTGTGTAGGAGTTACACAAGGGGTGGATATGCCTAAATCTATTTCTTTAAAATCCAAACTAGGTATTTGGGAACAATGTATTGAATTTGAATCTATCCCCTTTGTCTACTTTCAATGCAAGAAGGTTGGGCATTGGGCCAAAAAATGTCCCTCCCTTGGAGATAAACCCAAAAAGGCTAAGAAAGTGTGGATGTGGAAGGATATGAACAAGGCTGATGGGTCAATGAAGGGTGTTGGGGTGGTTTTAGGCAAGTCTACTTCGTCAAAGAAACAACACAAGGTTTTAGAGACCGCTAAAGGTAATGGGGTGGTTGTACGTGAGAATGCTTCTTCGAAGGAACAGATTATTGTCCCAAATAGTTATGTAGGTGATGGTGTGATTGAGCATACAGGGAACCCTCTTTAGAAGCAGCAAGAGAGTATAGATTGTGATGTGAGGGATGTTCAATGCAGGGTGGATCCTCTAGCGGCGAAGGAGATAGGAATGGAGAGTTGTGCGCAGAACATATCGATGATAGATAAAAGGGATAGCTTGAAGTAGATCCCAGCTGATAAGGATATCATTCCCAAGGATGGAAAGGGTGTTGTTGAAGATGGGGCCCAAATGGTGTATGTTCTACCTTTGAGTACTATTGCCAACGAAACTTTAATGGAAGGAAAATTTGTTAGAGGTGAAGTTGAGGACCACCTTTCTATTTCTCAAGATGAGGAATTTCTATGGGAAGAGGAGGGTTTTGTTGCTGATTGGATTCCTGTGGGTAAAAAGGCCAAAGGCAGAAATAAAGGTAGGAAAAAAGAGGAGTTAGTGCCTACTAAAAACATGAAGAAAGGACCCAAGGCAAAAAGGGAGGTCCTAAAGAGTAGGACATATGGACTTCCTCCTAAGCCTCTTGGGGCTACTCTTAAGAATGGGGATGTTGGGTCTTCTCCCTCTCCGGTGGGAAGACCTTCCAATTTTTAGAAGAGAATAGTTGAGACCAATAGGAGCATTGTTGATGGGAGTCAAAGAACCATCCTTGAAGAAAAAAATTTCCATAAACTATGAAGATAATCTCGTGGAATATTTGAGGGTTAAATAACCCTCATAAACATGATATATTGAAGAACATGATAAGGGATAATAGGTCAGATATTCTTGTTATTCAAGAAAAAAAGATGCTAAAGGAAAAGGTGGAAAATCTTCCAATCTTCAAGGAGGAAGGATTATTGGAAATGATTCAGAGGGAGGCTTAGGTGATATGGCTATTTTTCAGATAAATAGATGGATTCAAGGGGAGATTATCTCACAAAATAGTAATATGATGAATGTTAGATTCAAAAATTCTAAAGATGACTTTAGTTGGGTTCTCACCAATGTCTATGCTCCCAACTCAAAATGGGGAAGAAAGGAATTGTGGGAAAATATCTCTAATCAGAGAAAAAAATTCCCTAATGAGAACTAGATTGTGATGGGGGACTTCAATACTCTATTAAAAGAAAATGAGAAATTGGGGGGAGCCAGACTAATTTGGATAACAGAATTGATTTAATGGAATTTATTGATCAGCATTTTCTTCGTGATATTGATATGCAAGGGATTGAGTACACTTGGACAAATAGAAGGTTTGGTAATGATCTTATACAAGTCAGGTTGGATCGTGCACTCATTAGTAATGATTGGCTCCTAAAGTACAAATGTAATTTTAGTGCCCAAGTTAGGGTGGGATCGGATCACTACCCAATTTTTTTGGTTGTGGAAAAGATTACTTTTCATAAGAATTTCCCATTCAGGTTTGAAAAAATGTGGAATCTCCATCCAAGCCTGGAGACTCTTATTAAGGAGTGGTGGGGCATTTAAGTTGAAGGTACAACTATGTTCAGAGTTGTGGCTAAACTAAAAAATGTTAAGAAGAATATTAAGATATGGAATAAGCATACTTTTGGCAACATTTTTTAGAACAAAAAAAAGATTTTGGAGGAACTCAAGGATATTCAAGATAGGATTCAAACTGAAGGTTATGAGACTATCTATAGGGAAGAGGAAAGTGGTAAATTGGTTGAACTTCATGACATCATCTCTAAAGAGGAAACTTTTTGGAGACAACACTCTAGAAAGGTCTTTTTGAAGGATGGAGACCGTAATACTAAGTACTTTCATGTTATTACACTCAAGCATAGGATGGCTAATAGAATTTCTAGAGTTAAAACAGATGAGGGACTAAATGGTAATTAAGAGATTATCAAAAGTGAAGCAGTGAATATTTTTTAAAATATGTTGCAAGGTTCCAATTTGGATCTAGAGAAGTAGGAAATGTTCCTTGATTGCATCCCAGCTTGTGTCTCTGAGGATCATAATTCTCTTCTTTCTTCTATACTATCGTCAGATGAGATTTCTAAGGCTGTCTTTTCCTTTGAAGGAGAAAAAGGCCCTGGTCATAATGGATTCTCGTTCTTGTTCTTTCATAAGTATTGGCATATTATTGGTGCTGATATTTGTAATGGTGTGAAAAAAAAATTTAGGTCTAGGAACATCCTTAAAGAGCTGAATGGGACTTTTCTGGCTCTTATTCCTTAGAAGCCAAGGGTAGATAGTATGGACTTGTTCAGGCCTATTAGTTTGTGTAATTCTTTTTATAAGGTTATTTCTAAGGTTCTTACCCTTAGGATTTTGTCTATTCTTCCTTGTATTATTTCTAGACAGCAATCTGGTTTTGTTCCTGGTAGACAGATTTTGGATTCCATTATTACAATGCATGAAAATATTCATTCTCTCTTAGTGTCTAAAAAGGAAGGATTTTTTCTCAAACTTGATCTCTCTAAAGGTTATGATAGCGTTGAATGGTACTTTCTTCTTCGTGTTCTAGAAGCTTTTGGTTTCAATAAGAGATTTAGGGATCTTATCTTTTATGCTAGTGTGGTATGCTTCCTTCTTGGTGCTTGTGAATGGTTCCCCCACTTCTTTTTTTAAGGCTTCTAGGGGCCTTAGACAAGGAGACCCAATTTCTCCCATTCTTTTTATCATTCTAGCTAAATGTCTGGGGAGATTTGTTGATCACTTGGTGCTTAATGGAGACTTTGTGGGCCTTAATCCTTCCTTGTCTATTCTTGTGTGTTTTCACCAAAAATTTGTTGATGACTCTATTGTTATGGGGGAGGCTTCGATGAAGAATGCTAGGATTATTAAGAAGGCTTTGGTGGACTATGGGAATGCTACAAGTCAATTTATGAATTGGAATAAAAGTCTCATTTATATTTTGAATGTCAATTAGATAGGCAAATGAAGATAAAAAAAATATTATTGGCTGCGAGATTGGTTCTTCACCTGGTGAATATTTGGGATTACCTTTGGGATTAAACTCATTGATTGACAAAATCCACTTGAAACTTGCTGGATGGAAAGGATCTCTTCTTAGTCAAGCAGGTAAGATTTTTTTTTAAGTCTATTTTGCAAAGTGTCTTGCTTTATGCTTTGAGTATATTTAAAATTCCAAGGAAATATGCTCTTTCTATTGAAAAGATTCAAAAAAAAAATTTGTGGATGGGTACGGAGAATAAAAAAAGACTCCCACTAATTGGTTGGGAAAATGTTTGTATTCCTTGAAAGAAGGTTGGGCTTGTCTTACGAAGGGTCACATCAATGAATGATTTATTATTGTCAAAACTCTTATGGAGATGGCATAAAGAGATAGGGGAATGGAAGAATATTTGGACTGATAAATACAATAGAGATAACACTAACTTTAACCACTTCCTTTATAGTAATTTGGATCAAGGGGGGTCTATGATTTCGAAGAATGCTCAAAAACTTAGGAATATTATTAGAAAAGGGGTTAAATGGAAGGTTGGTAATGGTAGGAGAGTTCTTTTTTGGGAAGACATTTGGATTCTAGATTACTCCTTGTATGATGATCCAAGATGGAATAGGTACATGGAGCTTTGTAAGGTTCAAATTGGAACTCTTGTGGCAGATCATTAGAAGGAGAGTAAATAGATGGACCTCAATAGAGTGGACACCAATTTGGTTGAACTTAGTAAGTGCCTGAATGAATTTTTCTTAAACCATAATGTGGATGAGCTGATTTGGAAAAATGATCCAAGTGGTGTATTCTCAATGTCTTCTACATATAATGACTCCTTTGTTGATTATGAAAAACCGTGTTGGGCTAAGGCTTGAGTGAAGGGTATGACACCCAAAGTCAATATTTTCTTTTGGATCCTTTTGCAAAATAAAGTCCTCACTCTAACTAATCTTAAAAAGAGAGGGATTATAATTATTAATAGATGTGTTCTCTGTAAGAATGATGGGGAATCAATTGACCACATTACTTTGCATTGTCCTTTTTCTAAAAAGATTTGGGATAAAATTTGTAGCCTCTTGAATGTTGAATAAATGTTCCCCTCAACTATTTAGTTGTTCTTTACTAGTTGGAAGGCTCCCTCCAAGAATACTCTGATTGTTAAACTGTGTGACTTCATTCTTTTGTATGTGGGATGGGGTATTTGGAAGGAGCACAATGATAGGATCTTTAGAGATGTGGAATCCATTCTTATTCAGGTCTTCCATAAGATAAAGAGTTTTATGATTGAGATTATTAAAACTATGGGTTCTGAATAGCAACCTTGTAATGAGTGGAAAGCACGTGTTCTTCATAATTAGAATCTAAAAAGTTTGAGTATGGGGGTTCATAGACCTAATATGAGGTAACTAGTGAGATGGGATTGTCCTCCTGAGAATTCATTTAAGATAAACTTTGATGGGGCCTCGAAAGGAAACTCGAGCAAAGTAGGGTGTGGTATTGTGATAAGAAATGCAAATGGTGATAATATGGGAAGTATGGCTATACCAATTGGAAATCAAAAAAATCACGTTGATGAAGCCTTTACTACTCTTCATGGTCTTACTTTTGCTAAGAAAATGAATATGAAAAATATATGGGTGGAAGGGGATTCACTCAATATTATTAATTTCCTTAATAAAATCTCTATACCCTCATGGACAATTAGTAACATTATCAATGAGGCTATTAACATTATAAATTCCTTTGATACTTGTGTTATTACTCATATTTTCAGAGAAGCTAATGGTACTGCTAACTAGGCAGTGAATGTGGCGTGTAGTAGTGATCATACTATCATTTGGGGAATTAATGATCCCTTACCTATGGATGGACGCCAATTATTTCATCATGACAAATGGAGGTCATTTCAAAAAGAATTTTAAATATGATTGTGTTAGTTCAGTGTTATTATGTGGAGATAAGTGGCCGCGAGTCTTGGGCTTTTATTATCAATGATTTTACCTTTTCTTCACATGGATTCTGGGTCATTTTTTTCATTCTCCTCTTGGTTTTCTATGAGACTCTATTTGGCCCTTTCATTTGGAGGTTTTAGGCAAAGAAGAACTAGGTTTTTGGAGACAAGAAAATGGGAGGTAAGAGGAAAAGGGTGGAGCTAGTAAGCTGTTCGGAGTGGATGAAGATGGAGGAGGTGTGGGATATTCTAAGGTAGGGGAATTTCACTGAGTATATGGAGAGGTTCAATGGTAATAACCTAGCCATTACACAGTAGTTTATCAAAACTTGGAAGGAGGGCTTAGTTATGGTGGGTAATCAGCGAATGGAGATTTTGGAGGATGTGATTGTTGAGGCCACGGGCTTGGAGTTGGATGGCATTAACTTCTATAGGGAGTGGAAACTCTCAAACAGATTTGTCAAGGAATTTGTGTAGTCTGAGCACGAGAAGAGTTGTCTGATCAAAGTAGGTAATTCCTATATCAATCCGGCCTCTATTTCTCACCCATGGGATTTTGTTTTGTTTGTAATAATGGACTACTTAACTCTTGATGGGAGATTCACAAAATGTTATGGGTATCATTTCATGTTGGCCAACCATTTTAGGAACAATGTTAAGATCAATTTCCCTTACTATTTGAAGCAGTCTCTTAGCATTTTTGTTCAAGCTATATAGAAAGACCCAAATGGTGAACATGTCTGCCATGAGGGTCTCATGGTTCTCATCATGAATGTATTAAAATCTAAGAAGATTGTGAGGACTAGAGGTCATATAAAGGATGTTGATAATGATATGGAAGGGAGCATTCTAGAGAAGGGTTATGATTTTGAAACCCAAGATGAGGTAGAGGGGGTGATGAGAATTTGAACAAGGGCATTGGGGGTAGTTCAAAGAAGAAGAAAAAAGTGTTGGTTCAATCTTATTCAAACAAAGATAGTGATGTTATGGAGGATTTGGTGAGGAATTACAAAAAGAAGAGCAAGGGTAAGGGAAAGAGGAACAAGGGCATCCCTGTTATGAGGGCTTCTTCCCCATCAGATGATAAGACCCTAGCCCATAGGTTGGAAAGGAAAAGATATCCCTCAAGATGTCAAGAGAAGCATTTAAGGTATAAAGGGGAGTCAAATTATGAGAAATCTGAGGAACAAAGCATAAAAACTAATTTTGGTGAAAAGTTTGAAGGTTTGCCAAGGTCTACTAAAGGGATGCATGGTAACCCAGGCATAATTCTTAAAGAAATTAGGGTTATGAAAAATCAAATACAGATACTAGGAAGGGATATGCAAGCGGTGAGGAAAGAAGTTGGGCATGCCAGCAAAATTGCTCATGGTGAACGCACACTTGGACAACACATTGATAGATTAATGGAGGTGGTTAGGAGTGCAGAAGATGTTAAAAACCTAATACAAAATATTCTACAGTTGGAGGGAAAAAATAGGGCAATGGAAAGAGAGTTAAATGCCAACCAAGGGAAGATAACAAAACTAGAAACCAAAATGAGCAATCTGGAAAAGTTGGTTAAACAAATTGTTGAGAATGTGAGCACTCTGCTAAAAAAAGTGAAGATTAAGAAAGGTCAGGACTCCCCTCGAGTTGTGGAGAGTTAGGGTCCCAGCAAGCATACTCTGGCTCACTCAAAGAAGATCAAGGACACGGGAAAAAAGGATGAGGTGAAGGCAGTGGCTGAAAATATGCACATCCATGCGAACCAGGCGTTGGACCTAATCAAGTCTCCTTAGCTAGCTTTTTGTTGTCTTTTTTGCTATTTTTTCAGCAATTCTCTCAATGACCTCTTTAGTGCTCTTTTTGGAGGTATGTTTTGTGTATGCTCTATGTTGTTCTCTGTGTTGCTTTATTCTTTGTTTCTTTCTAGAATTTTTGTAAAAAGGTTTCGGGTCCTTTAAAACTTGTTTTTACTTAATCAAAACTACTATAACATGTTATAAACATAAAATTATTTAAGAAATATTTTTAAAATACCTAAATGCTCATTAAAAAAACTAAATATTCATTAATAATAACTAAATATTTATTAAAATAACTAAACATTCAATAGAAATAACTAAATATTCATTTAAATGATTTAAAATTAATTAAAAATAATTAAGTGTTCATTAAACACAAAAAGGGAAGAAAATTTACATACCTAGTATGTTGGATGCTCTAAGGAGGTCAAAAATGCTAGATTGGAATGCTAATGCAAGCCAAGATGTCATGTACTTTTCTCTAAGCCCTTGGTGCACTAAAAAATGAGATAAAAGGGTGAAAAATCAGAATTGATTATGTTTCCTAGCGGCAATAGATGATTGACTTGAAGCCATAGGCTTAGTTTGAAGCCCTACGTGTTGGTTAGCACAAGAGACTTTGAATGAAGCCCCTAGTCTCATGGCTTCAAATGAAGCTCTATGGGACTTCGCGCAAAGCCTTGGCTTTGAATGAAGCCTCTAAAAGTTGGATTTTTGACTTTTCATCTAATTTCTTCATGAGAAAAGTGGGAACCATTACTATGGGCTCACCCTAGAAGGAATTTTACTATGAGTTTAAAAACAACATTGATTTGAATGTTAATATAATAGTCTAGATGAACCTTGTATGTCAATCACTTAGATAGTAATTGATCTAGTGTATGTACTGAAGGATTGGGAATTTTTTCCTAGTTTAGTTAGTATTTCACTCGAAATATTATATGTATGTTGTTTTTTATGACTTTGATGTTAAAACCTTTCTATAAAACATTAAAAATTTATATGTCAGTTTATCTTTCATCCTTGTGTCAAAGGATTCTTGGGCAAGACATGAAAAAATATTTTAATTAGTAAATTATCTTAATTGATTTACTTATTTCCACACGATCGAATCATATCAAGAGACCCCAATACTAGGTATTTTTACCTTTCACACAAGTTTCCACCGTGCATACCCTACTAGTATTGTTTGATAATTTCTTACAAAAAAATATTTAATTATATCAACTGACCAAAAGTAATGTGAGAACACATCATATGTATTTGCAACAAAGCAATAATTATACTTGATATAGTGGGAAATATCATACGTATTCTTTGGAAGATCATGGTCTACTATAGATTGTGATATGTATCCCTGACCAACTAAAAGTGAATTCATTGATTGCTATTAGAGCCTTTAACATTGTGCCCAAGGTCAATTCCATTATTGTACCTTTTGATATTTCTAATTTGTGATGAAATGAGGACATCAAATAGGCAATAACTCTTTAATAAGGAATTTATTAAGGAATAATATGGAAATTTTAACTTTTTCATCACCCATGCAAACAATATTCAAACAATTTCAACATGCATTTGACTGTCTATAAAGGAATATGATGTATGGTCCAATAGACCCATAACAATGAAATTTTTAACTCACTAATTTTTTAGGTAAAAACAATATACTAGATATAATATTAAAACAATTTATAATCATGATGTACTTAGACATTGAAAGTATGGATGATATGTTCCCTTTTGTAGAAAATTATGAATACAAAATCACACCTAATATAGAACAAAAATTTATATCCAATTCACTACAAAATTAAGATATCCTAAAACCTTAGAAGAATAAAAACTAAAAGATGATACATCTTGATTCCTCTTGCTATTACTTAAGAATTAAAGAAGAGATAAGACATAATTTTTTTGCAAACTAAAAAGGTTGTGTGTGTGCGTATGTCAGAGGTACTAGTGTCTTTGATGATATTATTGAAGATTGACAAAGAATGATAAGTCTAACATACTTGATATCTAATAGTTCAAAAATCCCCTTTACAGTGTGGGCTATTAAGATTCATGTGTGATGCTCATGTGCAGTTTAGGCGTAAGGAGGAAAACAAGAGTTTATAACTAACTCTAAGAAATTCAGTTATATGACCTTAATTGTTATTTGAAAAAAAATGACATGTTGATATAATAGATTTTGGTTGATGTATCAATTATAGAGTATTTATAGTATAAGGTACATATATGTATGTGTGTGTGTGTGTGTGTGTTTAATATTCATATCATGGACTTTTAAAAAGCTTTTAAGAAGAAAGACAACAAAGTTAAAATATATTAGAAGAATTAAAGTACATTAGAATTTAAAATGCTTTTCAGAAAATAGTTTTTTGAGGTAAAAAAACTACAATATTTTTTTATCTATTGTTGATTCCCTTCTCTTTGTATAGAAGATACAAAACCATCAAAATGTCTAAGAATATTTAGTCTTTTATTGGCTCTCTCTGATGTACCTTCTGGTTTTCGCTTAATATGTTGGGGTTGAGGCCTCGCCTCCCCGTGATATTTTGTAACTCTTCTTTTTGATCTATCGATATATAATATATAAAATGAAGTAGACCATTATTTGAGGATGTTGTAGAAAAAAGAAGTGTTGATATTAGTGTGAACCAAATTTTGATTAGATAACTGACATTTCACAAAACTTAATAAATAAAAGTTAAAATTTAAATAACAATTAATATTGTTTTTAGTAATTAACTTTGGATGGCATACAATTGAAGTTTTAATAATTGTCATTTGTGATAACTATTTTATTCTGGAAATGTTATGTTTGAAGAGGGAAAAATAATCTATCATTTTCTCACTTGGAGGAAAAATGATTTGGTGCGGTATTCCATGAGAACTATAGATAATAGATCTTTTAAGAAACACCACCTTTTAGCCTCAGTTTGGGACGAGACAAACACTCTATTTCATATGACTGGTATTCACATGAGACTTTTGATATTTTTTCAATTGTTTTCTACAGATTTAAAACTGTATTGAGTGATTTGAAGGTGACATGTAGATTAACATATCATGTGAAAGATCAATCATACTTCACTACTCTTTTAGTATTAATAATCAATGTGTCTTTCAATTCAGTAGGACTAAACCCATTTTGGGCAATACCAGATCTATTCACCCTTTGTATGAGAGACAAGGTTTACATATATTGGGTTGAATCTAAAATTCATTATGCTTTCAATATATGGTATGGAAGAAACATTAATTTATTGTTTGTGTCCTCAGTTTCATTATGTTTTCAGTATATGGTAATGAAGAAACATTAATTTATTGTTTGTGTCCTATCATAATGAAACACTATTATTTTGTTCGAACAAACATAAGCAGACCATGATGGCATTCAAGTAAACTACTTACTTTTTATCTTATTATATGACATTTTAGAGGGGTTCCAATGCAGCATATATGCTAAAATGGTAGATTATGATGAGCTCTATTAAGTTTTTTTCGTAATGTTTTGAACAAAGAAAGTTAAAAACCAGTTATAATTTAAAAACTAGTCATCATTCAGAGCAATGACTAGAGAGTGAAGAAACCCATTATCGTTGTTTGGTTGCATTGGATTCAAACTACTTGTTTGTCGACATGTCTCCATGGCAACAACTTCAGAGATACTAATGAAACCAGTTATGTGATAGATTGTTATTATTGTGTAAAATAATGAACTGCAATTAGTAGCTTCTCTTTTTAATGGTGGTTGGGTATTTAGAACAATTAAAAAGGACTTTGAAATTTGTTTGGTAATGAAGAAGAATGATATTAGTTTGTTGAAATCATGATGAGTCTTTGAAATTATTCTTTTTGAAAGGAAGTTATGAATTGAATACATGTTTTCAGTTATCAAATCTAATAAGGAAAAATGATGTAGAATTTTTTAACAAATTTTTAATTGATTCAAATTAGATTTAGATAAATATATTTAGAATTCTTTATTAAAAAACTTTAGAAAGAATGAAATATTATAAGTATGATAATGTGAAATATGATATAAACTTAATCACTTGTTTAAAGATAGAGTACTTTCCTGAGGGAAAGAAATGTATTCTTTATATGGCCCCCTAAAATAGCAATAGACAAAGAGTGTGATGTTGACTAAAGATTAGATAAAGATTTTGATCAACTTGTTGATATTTGAGTGTGGTGTTCATAAACAATTTGTTACACTCATAGAAGATAATGGCAATAAATTTATTTTTTAAGTGAGTGCCAAATAAATGCATTAAAAAGGTACCTATTACTAAATGAGATAATTTTGGATACTTAAATAAATGTTTCTAGGTAAATAAATAGAACACACAATATCTAATTAAAAGGTTTATTTCCTTCTCTAATCATGGATTAAGATAGGCTAAAATTAGGTGGTGTTGGTTATAGACAAATTCAAGAGTCTATAAAGTGGATTGGGAAGAAAAAATATCTTATATCTAACTTTAGATAATGACATATATGCCAATCTTGCATATGTTTATTAATACAATAAAATACATATAATAAGAATAAATTGATTTAGGTATATAAATATATGTAATGCCCCGCCAAGGGATCCAGAGAGTTTCACTAAGTTTACGAAACAATTTTTTTTTTTTAAACATGAAAGTAAAACCATTCATAACATTCACGGAAGCAATAGTAACATCCAACTAAAAGTAAACATAACATAACATATTACATTATTTAAAGATCCCTTAACGTTCAATTACATCTAAATTAACTATTCATCTAACATCACATCCCTAGCAATGAAACATTCAATGTTCTTAAACAATATTACAAGTGTCCTTTTAGATTTACATTTTAGATTGCTCAATCATCCACTGTACATGTTACAAGGTATGAAAAGCTTGAAAGAGTAAACATCCATGTCAATAAAGTACATCATCATCCAATATTAATCCATGATGCAATAACATAAATGAAACCACATGTCATACATGATACAGCATCACAAAAGATGTAAACATCCATCATAAAAGATAACCATATAGATCACAAACATAAATAACTAAGTGCACGGTTCCTCCCAACTGTAAATAGCATCATTAGACCATCGTGGATCCTAGCCATCCCTCCGTGCGTAACATTCCAAAGCACCGAAGAGATCATCGGTATTAACATAGTAGGAATGTCGCTCCTAAAACATCCTACTAACATGCAAAGTAAAGCATAAAGTAACATCATCTAACATATGCAAAACACCAATATAAGAAACATACCAGTAAATACATCCATCATAAGGTATATCATCAATCATAATGATCCAAGAACATAATGAAGATAAATACCAACCAAGAATACTCCATCCACGGTGTCTCAGACAGATCTCAAATGATAAGAGTGGAAAAACACTACCACCCGACCTCGTGGAACCTAAGTGGTCCACTCCCACCGTGCTAAGGAGATAATCTCAAGTCCCAAATAGGATATCAATTCACAAAGCACAAATCTCTATAAGTCCAGGAATCCTAAAAGTATACAACTCAAGGGTTTCATCACACAAAACGACATCTAATTCTTAGAGGCACAACAATGACATGTAGGAAACCTACTATGCAAGCAGGAAAGTGTCATCGCATTTATCATGTACAAGTTATCCTGGTAGTTAGCTAAACCCCACAAGTCCATACTGATCTCATGCGGCCACTAGTATCCTCTCATATTGATGAGGCATACTACGGAATGCACAATCACAACCATGCGTTCTCACTACTCCCATCTTAGCCTGTACAAGCGCTCAAGGCATGGACGAGAACATCAAAACAATTATCTTTTTAAGTTCATTTAATCTCCATTTAGTGTGTAAATGTTATCACTTATTAACAAAACTTACAATGAGTTACCCTGGCAGGCACTTAGGGCCCCGACCCCCATTGCAAGCCACTTCCCGACACTACAAGTAGATAACCTACCCTAAGCTCATGGAATCATAAAATCACCACAGTCCTGTACAAGCGACTGTAAGAAAATTAAAAAGATAATCCATAAAAAGAATCATCAAATATCCATGATAAAAGCATCAAATATCCACAATAAGAATCATCAAATCTCCAAAATAAGAATCATCAAATCTCCATGAGCATCCGAAAAGAATCCATAAAAAATCATGACCACAACAGTTCTCTATTGGCAACTGAAGGCATCACTGATAATCATAATTATCAATTGGTTCTCAATAACCAAAATATATCTCAAGATAAATCACAATATCCATTGGTTCTCAACAAGCAACCAAGAATATCTCAAAATCGTACTGATCGAAGACTCCAAAATGGTTGAGTCAAAACATGTCACAACATGATATCATCAAAAAATAAATCAACATTTTAGTCTCATCATGGCGACTAGAAAATAATCCAAGGATAACTGATCGATGACTCAAAAATGATTAGCTCAAGTGTCTCATACACATACATCTCAGCTTCACACATGAAGACTGATGAACAATAACAATCAGTAAATACAAACATTTCATAGAGCACATGATCACATAACCATGGTTGGGCTTATAAAGATCGAGACCAAATAAGATCAACATGCCATCACATCTCATAACCCCCGAGCCTCTGGTAACAACCTAAGACTGGTCAACACTAATCAACCCAAAACCCAAACAAGAAGCATATAGAATACACAATGCAAACACATGTTTTGATTTTGCTAAAATTTCATAGTTGAATCAAGCGTAGAGGTTTCCAATTTTCTGTTTGCAAGTATACTTCAAGTGTATAGGATTTATCATTTGACCTACACATCAACCCGTTTGTTCCTGGATAGCATTATCCCTCCATTATTAAGAATTACATTCTAAGAATAACTTAAAGATAAATATTTACTCATTAAATCATTTATTTTATTTGCTAAGATCCATAGTACTAATTGGATAACTCTTCCTTAATGTTACTTCTACATTTTCACATAATCAAAGGATCATTATTCATTCATAGAAGAACCAATTATCAATCTTCGAAGAAGAAGATTATAACTTAATTAAAATGATCAATTTAATCTACCAATTAACATAGGTGCACAATTCCATGATCCATTAACATTTTAATGGTTAAAACTCAATTAAGTATCTCTAACACTTAAGCCTCTTAATTATAATCATTATTAAATTGTCACTAATAACCATTAAGATATCTAAGTCATTATTCAAGTTATTAGAATAAGACTTATCAACTTCGATATAGATAATCTACAATCTCATTAAAAGAATTATATCAATTAAATCTCCATTACATAACTTAATTATTAATTAAATCCAATTAACTCTAGTTAATTGATTTAATTAATAACTTCACAACCAAACCATCAACCCAATGAATATTAGTTGACTAATAACTAACTATAATTTGTATGTTAAAAGTCAACTACAATCCAATGCACAAATAATCATTTTAATAGTTCAAAAATAATAACTGGTTAATATTTAATAACAAGCTATATTGGAAATCTTATTAATAGATCACATTCATCATGATAATTGTTTCAAGTTAAAACTCTATCGCATATAATCATATTGTCAACTCAATGAACATTAATTGATTAAAATCAATTATAATCCAAATCCAAAAATTATTATTTTTTACAAACTTCAATTAATAAATAATCTCCACTAGATTATCTCTAATCAAATTTGTTGATAACTATTTAAACCATTATTTATTAATAGTTTGCTAGACCCAACAAACATTAATAAATAATAAACTCATCAAACTATATTTCCATAAATCCCATTAGTTAATATCTAACTAACCTTTAAGGCATATCAATAATTTATAATCAATATAATAATTCAAATCGTAGCTATGTTATAACAAGGTCAAAATGTAACAATGACCCATTGTCCATTATCAATAAAATTTGAGTCACTTAATTTAAAATCATCTCCTACTATAAAATTACCATCTCTATATATACATTAAATAAATATTAAAAAATTCACTATAAAAACTATATTAAAAGCTCTTAATAATAATTCACAAATTATTATTAATCATTTATCATTTATCATTTTCAATAATTTGATTAAGAACCCCAATAATAAATAACTCATCTATTATCACTATTTAATTAACTTGATCAATTAATTAAATAAAATTTTATTAATATTTTATATATATATATATATATATATATATATATATATATATATATATATATATAAAAGAGAATATATACTTAGATTTAAAGGGCTTTTCTAAACAAACAAAAATTTCCTTTTTAAATAATTGTTTTCTAAACATATCCATTAATCCATTCAATAGGTTTAATTATAAATTTGAAATCATCTTTCTCAATTTGATTCTAATTTGAACCCAAACTCGTTTAGATCCAATTTCTTTCCTGAATTGGATTTAGGATTTTCTATTATTTTCTTCTTAACCAAATAAAATATCTAGATTCCTATTTCAATTATATATTTAATCACAGAGAGTATTCAGATACATATAACAAACATAATGAAGACAGGAAGAGAAATAGTGCAAATAGAATTTGTGATTATCACGAGTGCACCTAGACACTGATGCTAATTCACCATGCCTTAGAAGTCCATAGAAAATCCCTCCCTTCCTCATCATTGCAATTTCTCCATGACCCAAGCCAACCAAATCCTCCAAGTGACTAGAAGTGCTAGAAGGAGCATAAGAGTATGTAGAAACATATGAGCATGTAGAAGCCTGTGAGCTTCTCAAATGCATGTAAGCTTAAATTTTGAAGCTTCCATTTAAGTTTGTAGCTTGTAGCTTCCATTAAGCTTGTCCAAACACACTAGGAGAGCCTCTATTTAAAGGCCTCTAAGATGCATCTAGAGTGTCTCTAGAAACAACTAGAAGATAAGCATGACAACCAAGCATGGGTCTTCTCCAACCTTTTAGATGAGTCTTAAGGTTGTAGACACCATGTGCTCAAATAAAATGCTAACTCCTAAGTGTAGACAACTAGTGCATTCTTAGAGTGCAAACTTATGTGTTGTCTACATGACAACTCTCGTGAATTTGCCAACTCTTATGTGAGCAAATATTAAAATAATGCACATTAATTAATTTAATATTTACTTTTACTCTTTTCAATTTAATTTATTTATTTATTAAATCTCATGCACTTACTTTAATAATTTCACTTTTCAATCTTAATATATTTATATTTTAATCACATGAAATCTAGAATCTTTTAATAATTTTAATATATTTTTCACTTTTAAATTTTATTTTCCAAAATTTAATTGCTAAAATATTTATTAGTTTTAATAATAATATTATTTAGTCATTTATTTAAAAATGAACTCCAAATATATTATTATTAAAATAAATATTGTCACATTCCAAATTTAAACTTTAAACTTTTTATTTTCAAATTTAATTATTTTATTTAATTAATTTTCCAATTAATTAAATAAAATAAATATTAAAATATCATATTAATTTTCTATTAAATTAAACCATTAATTAAATCTTTTAATTAGACTTAATTAATAGAAAATACATCAAAGACTCACAAGGTGAAAATATGAAAACCCATCATAGCCAAAATACATACAAAATCAAACCCAAGGGTTAATATCACGAATTACGTCATCTGACGCATTCGGAGGGTACTCAACTCAAATACTTGTCCTAATTTTCCAATTAGGACAAATGGCTTAAAGGGTTGGGATTTGGACTTGAGAATTTATCTCCCCTCTCTTATCATTGAGATAGTGTGATAGGGTACGCTCATCCTGGAAAATTCAGGAAAGTCGATATCTAATACCTGCAACCTGCATAAAAACTATGCATGTACAAGCACAATATGTACTAAACTAAATAGGCAATGTTAGGAAGTGGTGCATCGTGTAGATCCCGACTAGCAGGTGACTACAACTCCCTTCCTTAACCACATCAGACACGCCATACAAAAGCAAACATGCAAAACAAACACGCACACCATACACATGCAAGTATGGGGTAAGTATCTAGAAGAAAACACATATGATAATAAATCATCTTACTAATCATCATTAATAACTGCAAACAATGTAATAATCATCATCAATAATTGTGAATACTAAAAATAATCATCATACATACATGAAATGTAGAGTCTAAGTAATCTCATCACATAATAAACTGAATCCATAGCACAATATCTGTTAATCTCAACACAATGTTGCTAACCAACAACATAAAACTAGCTCTAAAAGAGTTCAGCAATGATAACAAAATGTGAACTAGGGGCAGGCACTACATCCACCGCCCCTAGGATTAGACTTACTCCTGGAAGTCTACAAGAATGAAAACTAAGATACTCACTATGCGGGTTCCATTGAACCCTTTTCCCCTGGTAGGGAAATATGATTCCACTGAGGATATTACAACACACTTAGAGCAATATGATTTTAGTTTAATAGTAAACTGAAAAGCACATTGATCCAACATCAATTCTTTTATCAACTACTAAAATAGATCCCCTAATGCATTCTAATCAAGAGCAACTTAATGCTCGTAAGGACATAGTACCTCAAAGCATAGATGAAAGATTCATGTTTTGCAACTAGAATAAGTTTCAATTTTTAGTTTTGCCTTCGTTTAGGTTTTCAGTAGAATTTTCAATTTTGAAAGCTAAGTGTTGAAGCATGAAAAATATGCAAGTAACAATTTTAAGTTATGTTTCAATTCACCTAGTTTCAAGTTTCAATTTGAAAGAGATACACATTATAGTTCAAGGTTTTCATTTTGTTCAACTAGTTCACGACTAGTGGCATTCCAATATACCCAGAGCTCCCAATGTTGAAACTCGGGCTCTGATACCAAATGTAATGCCCCGCCAAGGGATCCAAAGAATTTCACTAAGTTTACCAAACAATTTTTTTTTTAAAACATGAAAGTAAAACCATTCATAACATTCACGGAAGCAATAGTAACATCCAACTGAAAGTAAACATAACATAAAAAATTACATTCTTTAAAAATCCCTTAATGTTGAATTACGTCTAAATTAACTATTCATCTAACATCACATCCCTAGCAATGAAACATCCAATGTTCTTAAACAATATTACAAGTGTCCTTTTAGATTTACATTTTAGATTGCTCAATCATCCACTGTACATGTTACAAGGTATGAAAAGCTTGAAAGAGTAAACATTAATGTAAATAAAGTACATCATCATCCAATATTAATCCATGATGCAATAACATAAATGAAACCACATGTCATACACGATACAACATCACAAAAGATGTAAACATCCATCACAAAAGATAACCATATATCACAAACATAAATAACTAAGTGCACGGTTCCTCCCAACTGTAAATAGCATCATTAGACCATCATGGATCCTAGCCATCCCTTTGTGCATAACATTTCAAAGCACCGAAGAGATCATCGGTATTAACATAGTAGGAATGTCGCTCCTAAAACATCCTACTAACATGCAAAGTAAAGCATAAAGTAACATCATCTAACATATGCAAAACACCAATATAAGAAACATACCAGTAAATATATCCATCATAAGGTATATCATCAATCATAATGATCCAAGAACATAATGAAGATAAATACCAACCAAGAATACTCCATCCACGGTGTCTCAGACAGATCTCAAATGATAAGAGTGGAAAAACACTATCACCTGACCTCGTGGAACCTAAGTGGTCCACTCCCACTGTGCTAAGGAGATAATCTCAAGTCCCAAATAGGATATCAATTCACAAAGCACAAATATCTATAAGTCCAGGAATCTTAAAAGTATACTACTCAAGATTTTCATCACACAAAATCGGCATCTAATTCTCAGAGGCACAACAATGACATGTAGGAAACCTACTATGCAAGCGGGAAAGTGTCATTGCATTTATCACGTACAAGTTACCCTGGCAGTTAGCTAAACTCCACGAGTCCATACTAATCTCATGCGGCCACTAGTATCCTCTTATATTGACGAGGCATACTATGGAATGCACGATCGCAACCATGCGTTCTCACTACTCCCATCCTAGCTTGTACAAGCGCTCAAGGCATGGGCGAGAACATCAAAACAATTATCTTTTTAAGTTTATTTAATCCCCTTTTAGTGTGTAAATGTTATCACTTATTAACAAAACTTACAATGAGTTACCCTGGCAGCCACTTAGGGCCCCGGCCCCCATTGCAAGCCACTTTTCAACACTACAAGTAGATAACCTACCCTAAGCTCATGGAATCATAAAATCACCATAGTCTTGTACAAGCGACTGTAAGAAAATTCAAAAGATAATCCATAAAAAGAATCATCAAATATCCATGATAAAAGCATCAAATATCCACAATAAGAATCATCAAATCTCCAAGATAAGAATCATCAAATCTCCATGAGCATCCGAAAAGAATCCATAGAAAATCATGACCACAACAGTTCTCTATTGGCAACTGAAGGCATCACTGATAATCATAAGTATCAATTGGTTCTCAATAACCAAAATATATCTCAACATAAATCACAATATCCATTAGTTCTTAACAAGCAACCAAGAATATCTCAAAATCATACTGATCGAAGACTCCAAAATGGTTGAGTCAAAACATGTCACAACATGACATCATCAAAAAATAAATCAACATTTCAGTTCCATCATGGCGACTAGAAAATAATCCAAGGATAACTGATCGATGACTCAAAAATGATTAGCTCAAGTGTCTCATACACATACATCTCAGCTTCACACATGAAGACTGATGAACAATAACAATCAGTAAATACAAACATTTCATAGAGCACACAATCACATAACCATGGTTGGGCTTATAAAGATCGAAACCAAATAAGATCAACATGTCATAACATCTCATAACCTCCGAGCCTCTGGTAACAACCTAAGACTGGTCAACACTAATCAACCCAAAACCCAAAACAAGAAGCATATAGAATACACAATGCAAACACATGTTTTTGATTTTGCTAAAATCTCATAGTTGAATCAAGCATAGAGGTTTCCAATTTTCTGTTTGCAAGTATACTTCAAGTGTATAGGATTTATCATTTGACCTACACGTCAACCCATTTGTTCCCCGATAGCATTATCCCTCCATTATTAAGAATTACATTCTAAGAATAACTTAAGGATAAATATTTACTCATTAAATCATTTTTTTTGTTTGCTAAGATCCATAGTACTAATTGGATAACTCTTCCTTAATGTTACTTCTACATTTCCACATAATCAAAAGATCATTATTCATTCATAGAAGAACCAATTATCAATCTTCGAATAAGAAGATTATAACTTAATTAAAATAATCAATTTAATCTACCAATTAATATAGGTGCACAATTTCATGATCCATTAACATTTTAATGGTTAAAACTCAATCAAGTATCTCTAACACTTAAGCCTCTTAATTATAATCATTATTAAATTGTCACTAATAACCGTTAAAATATCTAAGTCATTATTCAAGTTATTAGAATAAGACTTATCAATTTCGATATAGATAATCCACAATCTCATTAAAAAAATTATATCAATTAAATCTCCATTACATAACTTAATTATTAATTAAATCTAATTAACTCTAGTTAATTGATTTAATTAATAACTTCACAACCAAACCATCAACCCAATGAATATTAGTTGACTAATAACTAACTATAATTTGTACGTTAAAAGTCAACTACAATCCAATACACAAATAATCATTTTAATAGTTCAATAATAATAACTGGTTAATATTTAATAACGAGCTATATTGGGAATTTTATTAATAGATCACATTCATCATGATAATTGTTTCAAGTTAAAACTCTATCGCATATAATCATATTGTGAACTCAATGAACATTAATTGATTAAAATCAATTATAATCCAAATCCAAAAATTATTATCTTTTACAAACTTCAATTAATAAATAATCTCCACTAGATTATCTCTAATCAAATTTGTTGATAACTATTTAAACCATTATTTATTAATAGTTTGATAGACCCAACAAACATTAATAAATAATAAACTCATCAAACTATATTTCCATAAATCTCATTAGTTAATATCTAACTAACCTTTAAGACATATCAATAATTTATAATCAATATAATAATTCAAATCGTAGCTATGTTATAACAAGGTCAAAATGTAACAATGACCCATTGTCCATTATCAATAAAATTTGAGTCAATTAATTTAAAATCATCTCATACTATAAAATTACCATCTCTATATATACATTAAATAAATATAAAAAAATCCACTATAAAAACTATATTAAAAGCTCTTAATAATAATTCACAAATTATTATTAATCATTTATCATTTATCATTTTCAATAAGTCGATTAAGAACCCCAATAATAAATAACTCATCTATTATCACTATTTAATTAACTTGATGAATTACTTAAATAAAATTTTATTAATATTATATATATATATATATATATATATATATATATATATATATATATATATATATATATATATATATATATATATATATATATATATATATATATATATATATATATATATATATATATATATATATATGCATATTTACAAAAGAGAATATATACTTAGATTTAAAGGGCTTTTCTAAACAAGAATTTTTTTCCTTTTTAAATAATTATTTTCTAAACATATCCATTAATCCATCCAATAGGTTTAACTATAAATTTGAAATCATCTTTCTCAATTTGATTCTAATTCGAACTCAACCCCATTTAGATCTAATTTTTTTCCTGAATTGGATCTAGGGTTTTCTATTGTTTTCTTCTTAACCAAATAAAATATCTAGATTCCTATTTCAATTATATATTTAATCACAGAGAGTATTCAGATATATGTAACAAACATAATGAAGATAGGAAGAGAAATAGTGCAAATGAAATTTGTGATTATCATGAGTGCACCTGGACATTGATGCTAATTCGCCATGCCTTAGAAATCCATAGAAAATCCCTCCCTTCCCCATCATTGCAATTTCTCCATAACCCAAGCCAACCAAATCCTCCAAGTGACTAGAAGTGCTAGAAGGAGCATAAGAGTATGTAGAAACATATGAGCATGTAGAAGCCTATGAGCTTCTCAAATGCATGTAAGCTTGAAGCTTGAAGCTTCCATTTAAGTTTGTAGCTTGTAGCTTCCATTAAGCTTGTCCAAACACACTAGGAGAGCCTCTATTTAAAGGCCTCTAAGATGCATCTAGAGTGTCTCTAGAAACAACTAGAAGATAAGCATGACAACCAAGCATGGGTCTTCTCCAACCTTCTAGATGAGTCTTAAGGTTGTAGACACCATGTGCTCAAATAAAATGCTAACTCCTAAGTGTAGACAACTAGTGCATTCTTAGAGTGCAAACTTCTGTGTTGTCTACATGACAACTCCCGTGAATTTTCCAACTCCTATGTGAGCAAATATTAAAATAATGCACATTAATTAATTTAATATTTACTTTTACTCTTTTCAATTTAATTAATTTATTTATTAAATCTCATGTACTTACTTTAATAATTCCACTTTTCAATCTTAATATATTTATATTTTAATCACATGAAATCTAGAATCTTTTAATAATTTGAATATACTTTCCACTTTTAAATTTCATTTTCCAAAACTTAATTGCTAAAATATTTATTACTTTTAATAATATTATTATTTAGTCATTTATTTAAAAATGAACTCCAAATATATTATTATTAAAATAAATATTGTCGCATTCCAAATTTAAACTTTAAACTTCTTTTTTTCAAATTTAATTATTTTATTTAATTAATTTCTCAATTAATTAAATAAAATAAATATTAGAATATCATATTAATTTTCCATTAAATTAAACCATTAATTAAATCTTTTAATTAGACTTAATTAATAGAAAATACATCAAAGACTCACAAGGTGAAAATATGAAAACCCATCATAGCCAAAATACATACAAAATCAAACCAAAAGTTAATATCACGAATTACATCATCTGACGCATTCGAAGGGTACTCAACTCGGATACTTGTCCTAATTTTCCAATTAGGACAAATGGCTTAAAGGGTTGGGATTTGGACTTGAGAATTTATCTCCCCTCTCTTATCATTGAGATAGTGTGATAGGGTACGCTCATCCTAGCAAATTCAGGGAAGTCGATATCCGATACCTACAACCTGCATAAAAACTACACATGTACAAGCACAATATGTACTAAACTAAACAGGCAATGGCAGGAAGTGGTGCATCGTGTAGATCCTGACTAGCAGGTGACTACAACTCCCTTCCTTAACCACATCAAACACGCCATACAAAAGCAAACATGCAAAGCAAACACGCACACCATACACATGCAAGTATGGGGTAAGTATCTATAAGAAAACACATATGATAATAAATCATCTTACTGATCATCGTTAATAACTGCAAACAATGTAATAATCATCATCAATAATTGTGAACACTAAAAATAATCATCATACATACATGAAATGTAGAGTCTAAGTAATCTCATCACATAATAAACTGAATTCATAGCACAATATCTATTAATCTCAACACAATGTTGCTAACCAACAACATAAAACTAGCTCTAAAAGAGTTCAGCAATGATAACAAAATGTGAACTAGGAGCAGGCACTACAATATAGGTCAAGTTGATTTGAAAATAATAATTTATAATAATTGAGCATATGAAGTAGGATTAAAAAATATATTTAGTTGGGTAATTGATGATGTACAAAGAATGAAAAAGCTCTAGATTTAGCAAGTCTTAGGATAAAAATAAAATGGAAAATGGTAATAACCTTGGAATTAACCATTATTTTAGACTGCATACAAAGATTAATCCAACTTGTGTAGTTTTAAAAGAAAGTGTATCTGTTGCATTGAAGATATTTCTTCTATGCACCTTGATAATTGTAGACTAGTGGTCTTGATATATATTTCATCATATTTTTGTATGGCCAAGTCATGAAGGTTGTACACCTTTGACTAAACCCTTGAAATTAAATAATATAAAACATAATACTCTTCAATTATTAAAATGATTATGCAATATTGGATTTCTTTTAGAATTCAAATTAAAATGTGTAGATGAGAATGATATAAATGATTAGAATTAGCTCATTAAATAGGCCTTAAAATAGAAAATGGACACAAAAAACATTGCGTACATAATTTTGTTTAGTTAGCCTTCGACAAGAAGAAGAATAGACAAAATTTGGTTGAATTTAAAATTAAATAATATAAATTAAATGAGAAAAATATTAATTTGAATTCAAAGGAAGAGATTTGGTTACAACACTAGATGTCAAGACCTACAATATTGTAGAAATTGGACAAATTGGCAAAACTCATAGAAATGAATTGTGCTCAATCAAAAGTATTATTTATTTTAATATTTACAAAATATACTCTCTTAAAACTATTTGAGCATTTATGAAACCATGAGAAACTAGAAATGAATATTTGGGTGTGAAAAAAACATGTTTATTTGTTTATTTGACTATCCATATTGGTTTTGTCATAATATTTATCTCCATGAATAAAACAAGATCCATTTACAGCATGTAAATGATCTCCAAATTAGGTTCTAATTTCATACCTTAAAAAGAACAATATTCAACATATGAGTTTTAGGTATAATAATAGCTTTAATCCCAAGTTTTTCTCTAAAGGCCTCTAAAGACAATTTAGTATAATATAGAAAATATTTTTTAAGAATAGACTTTTTTATATTTTTTATCTCAATTTGTTTGAGAACCTTTTGACTACTCTAGGTCATATCAGAATTTTCTAGAATCGTATCCCAAAATCACCTTCTACAAGTGAAACCAAAATCTTTGAAAACTAACAACTTCTTTGCATCTATGTATTCCAAAGTAAAATCATGTCAAGAATGAATTTAGTCTTCACATCATTATTAGGATCAAAAATTGATGTTCATTCAAAAGTTTAATAGGGATAACTCAAGATTCATACCTCTAAAATTCTTCACATATCCATCTTCTCTAAATACAAATCCACCATAGGAAAAAATCCAAAAACTCCCCACTTCCAAATGTGCATTATCTCAATGTATGTCCATTCTATTTATCATCATTATTGTTCAAAGATACCCCCAACTTGTAGTGAAACCTAGTTAAGAGATCAAATCAAAATTTATTTATGAGTGACTCCTTTCTTGGTTTTATAGTAGTGTTTTGTTTGCCTTTGGATTTATGAGAATATAAAGAGAGTGTGAGACTTATATTTTTAGTATGATCAATACCCCAGTAGTTGTCATTCTGATAAGATAATTATTTATATGGAGATAGGTAGAGCTTATCATTTCATGTGTGTCTACAATAAATGCAATGAGAGTAAGAGTTTTTGTTTTATATTTGTTGGTACAATAGAAACCTCATAAATTGTAATTTCAAGAATACAATAAATTATATGGATACAAGTAGATCTTATTATTTCATGTGCATCTACCAAAAATGTAGCGAGAGTGAGAGGGGATTTTTTAAGCTAGTCTTGCTAATTACAATTCAAAAATTACCTCACTTGAAAAGAAAAAAAAATAGTATCTACTTGCATTAATACAATAGTATTTGGAAATTTATTCAAAAAATAGTATCTAATTGTAAGTGATACCATAAAAATTCTTAATAAGTGTCATGCCCAATCCTTCTTTTTCTTCCTTCAATCCAAAACCCTAATGTCCCTAAAAGTAGAGAGTGGGTGAACACCCTCTCACTCCAACAAGAGCCTCTAAAAAAGCCACCATAAATATCCCCACCTACCCTCATTATATTTTTTCTTGAGCCCTAAGTCATTTGGGTTTCACTTGTAACCTAATATTAATGCAAGATTGGAGAGGACTGTGGATTTGGGGAAAGATCAACACTTACTCCATATTTGCAACATGTGGTGAATGGGATTTTAAAAGGGTCACCAAAGTCACTAGGGGGTACCACTTTTTGGCCTCTAGAAGTGACTAGAAAAAATTGAATTCAAATAATCTAATTGGTGGAACTTTAGAAGTATCTCTCAATCAAAGGGGGTTTGATTAGGTTTCCTAATAGGTCAGTTAGGTTTAGGGTTATATTGCCAGCCTTAGTAGACATTTTGTTACATATACACATGACAAGTGTCAAGTGACACTATAAAATAATATTACACAACATTGACATGTCACTAATTAAACAGTGAAATCACCTAATACATACATAAAATTTTCAATCATGAAATAAGTCACTTAACAATGAGGTTTGAATCACTTCATTAGATTCAACCTTGGAGCATGCACATATGGTTGATTATTGATTCTCTAATAATTTCCATGGTAATTTTCCTACACACTCAATTTTAACATCGGTAGCTCAAAAAAATCTGTAATAATTTGGTATGGCTCTAATACCATGTAAAAAATTTCCTAAAGCAATAATTCAATGCCATGATCAAGAAGCTCAGTAGATAGCACAAGAGAGACAAATGATGATCAAATGAGAATGGATATTAGATAATTGGATGAATATTCATAGAAGTGTGTTGTATATAAAGGCAATTGATATGACTAAGAGTCAGCAAATAGATAAGCATAACAACTAAGCACATGTCCACTAAGAGTGGTTATCCTCCATTATGCATGAATGTATGTGCAACAATGAGTGGATAAAAATACAAAGGTGTATCTTGTAAAGAGATGCAGTAGACAACATGTGCTCAATTGGAGTGTAAACTACTATGTTGTCTACATGAAAACTCAAATGGATATGTTAATGCATTAACCTAAGTAAACTTAAGTAAAGTGTAAATAGTGAATGCTTATTTACACCAACACCCCCCCTTAAGTGTAACTTAGGGGAATGTACTTAAGCTCACAAAATTTAGATGATAATGCAAGATGGGTCCTAGATACTAGGCCATGTAAGGTACCCATGTACAAAATTTGAAAAGAATGCAAGCTCTCATAAAGCAGAAAAATAGAGAAAACCTCATGGGAAAAACCCTCTCCCAAAAAGAGAGATGAAAAAAACAAGATGCATGGATGGATGGAGTAATTAAGATCCCCCCCCCAACATTACAACATACATCATGTATATACAATGGAGAAGTATGAGAAGAACACAATCCCAAAAGAGGAAAAGGTCCACCACATAAGAGAGAAGAAGGAGAAGAAGAAAGGAGACAAGGTAGTCCCCCTCAATACATCATGTAAACTACTATGTTTTCTACATGTGCTCAATTGGAGTGTAAACTACTATGTTGTCTACATAAAAACTCAAATGAATATGCTAATGCATTAACCTAAGTAAACTTAAGTAAAGTGTAAATAGTGAATGCTTATTTACACCAACACCCCCCTTGAAGTGCAACTTAGGGGAATGCACTTAAGCTCACAAAAGCTAGATGATAATGCAAGATGGGTCTTGGATACTAGGCCATGTAAGGTACCCATGTCCAAAATTTAAAAAAGAATGCAAGCTCTCATAAAGCAGAAAAAGAGAGAAAACCTCATGGGAAAAACCCTCCCCCAAAAAGAGAGATGAAAAAAACAAGATGCATGGATGGATGGACTAATTAAGATCCCCCCCGCCCCCCCACATTAAAACATACATCATGTATATACAATGGAGAAGTATGAGAAGAACACAATCCCAGAAGAGGAAAAGGTCCCCCACATAAGAGAGAAGAAGTAGAAGAAGAAAGGAGACAAGGTAGTCCCCCCTCAATACAAAATGCCCATCAATGATAGTTGCTCCAAGATGAATGTAGAAGTTGATCCATGACTGTTGAATAATGTTTCTCCCCTTAAGAAGAAACAATTTCATAGGTACATATGATATGCCTCCCTAATGTGTAGAAAGAATCCTCAAGATGAATGATGCCTCTGAAAACTGATCAACTTTCCCTATGTGGATACTCATAGTCATCCCCTCCAACACTATTGAAAAGAACAATTTTGGATCTAGAAAGGATGGATGTAGAAAATATTCTAGAGAACCAACTATTTCCTTGAATGACAAAGAGACCTCCTACAACTATTGTACATAAGGATCCACAATCATATCAAACTTTTAAGATTGATCATGTAGAGAATGGACAAGAGGGTCAAAGTGTTCCCTCACAACAACTGAAGGAGGATTCTTCATCAAAGAGAAGATGCATATCATCAATAATGTCTTCCAGATCTGCTATGTAGGACTCCATAAACAAAACTGAAATGTTTGTCAAGTAGTCATCCCCTGATGCTAGAACCAAAAGACAAGGTGTATCAAACTGTATTGAATCACATGGACATGTCACTATAGCAATGTATGCATGTGAAATTTTCTTGATGTTGTGACCTTGTCCTACATTTTTCAAAAGGATCCCCCACAAGTGAGCCTTTTTAATCACTATCACTATTGTCACTATCAGTTTCCACAATGTATGAAGTATGGAGAGGATTAGAGAATAAGCTTGGTGAACTTTTCTCAAAGTGAATATTTCTCTCTATGAATATCTCATGAGTCTCAAGATCCATAATTCTATATGCTTTAACACTTTCTTCATATCCAATGAAAGTACAAGGCCTTGGTGGTGGTGCCTTGCATTCCCTTAAAGATATGTGTGCCCATGTTGGACAACCAAAAACTTTGAAGTGTTTCACAACTAGTTTTCTTATGCACCATGCCTTAAAAGGAGTCATTCCATGTAAGAAATTATGAGGAGATTTATTAAGGATGTGATTGGCACTACTTATAGCTTCTAGCTCAAGTGATGGATCAAGAGACTTAGCTTGAATCATATAACTTACCATTAACTGAAGAGTTTTGATCCTCATTGTTGCAACACTTGTCTTTTGTGGACTAAATGCTACAAGACTTTGAAGATCATTACCCTCAAGTTCACAAAAGTCTCTAAGTATTGAGTTCACATATCTACTTTCATTGTCCATAGAAGAACCTTGATGGCTTTACTTCATTTTCTAAACATGACTCTTGAAAGCTAGAAACTTATCAAACACTTCATTCTTGTGATCAAGAAAGTAGACCCATGTGTAGCATGAAAAGTCATCAATGAGAGTGAGGACATAGAGACCCTTCCTAAGATGTCACTGAAAAGGGGCCTGCTAGAACTATGTGAACCAACTCAAGAACAACTAATGCTCTCCAAGACTTCCCTTTGTCAAACTTCTCTTCTAGATGCATAACTATTGAACAATTTCAACATTCACCCTTTAAAATGTTTATTTTAGGTAGATCTTTGACCATATTTTTTAGCTAAGTTGATGAAGATAGTAAAAGGCAAGATGTCCATACCACTCATGCCATAATTTACTTTGTGATTGTGAATGTGTCAACAAGGCATGTGAAGGAGACTTAGGCACAAAGTGGGAGAAAGAATAAATCCTTGTGTCATGATTAACATTACCCACTACAACCAATGAATCATCCTTAATATTTCACACCATTGCTGAATCAGAAAGGAACTCAACTCTATTTCCAGCTCCACAATAAGTGATTTGGTAAATTGAAAGGAGATTAGTGCTAAGGTTAGGAACCTAGAGAACATCTTTGAACTCTCCATTTTCCATCTCAATTTGTCCTTTCCCTTAAACTTTCATTTGTGTATCATTCCCTACAAAGATGTGAGGTACCTTAGATTGCTCCAATGAAGAAAAGTTTCCTTTTGAAGAACCCATATGATGTGAGGCACTTGAGTGAAGAATCCATTCCCCTAAAGAACTTGAACTTGCCATAAGTTCTTGACCTTTTCCCTTTGAAGTGGATGGATTTGAATCCTTGGAAGTATTTGGCACATTAATTTTGTTCTTCCTAAGTAAGTTTTCTAACTCATCTATTCTCTTAGTCTTGTAATGATGCTCATCATGATTTGGTTTCTTGCAATATGCACAAAATAGTTTATCCTTCTTGTTGTTGTTTCCCTTCTTTTTGGAAGAAGAATTTTCTTTTTGTGAGGAGGAAGGATTTTCTATCTCTAATTGTGATTTTGGCTTCCACTACTTTTTCTTGTTGTTGGTGAAACTTTTTCTGCCTTGATTTGTTTGGTTCTCATTACTAGCCACCAATGCTTTAGACTTTGATGACTTGAGAATTCCCATATCTATCAACTTGGATTGTTCCAACATCAACATTTCTGAAAATACATCAAATGAAGGTTTACTGAAGTCACTTCTCATGGTCAACTTGTAAGTGTTGTAACTCAAAACAAAAGATGCATACTTTGTAGGTAGCCTCTTCAAGATGTGATGAATCAATCTATCATCCTTCATGGGATTACCACAATCCTTAAGTAGTCCTCTCAACTCATTGGCTTTGTTGAGATAGTCTTGAATTGTGTCAAAATTCTTAGGATCTAATAGAAGTAGATCATCCTCAATTTGTAATCCCTTTTCCTCATCCGCCTTACCATACAACCCTTCAAGTTTGTCCCAAGCACCCTTGGCATCCTTAAAGTTGGAAATGTGGAAGAAGAGATTTCTATGAACACAACTCCTAATAATTGCTAAAGCCTGGTTGTCTTTGATTTTCCAATCAACTTGTGCATCAGCATCAATGGGTTTTACAATTATACCATCGACATATAGATTTAAACCTTTTTCCATTAGTCTACTCCATACAATATCTTTCAATGTAGAATAATTGTGTGAAGTTAAAAGTGGAGTTTTAGGTAAACCCATTATGCAAAATTAAAAGAGCACAAGAGAGAAAGAGAGACAGAAGAACACAAGACACACCCCCCCTTTTCACTCAATCAAAGAATCCCCACCCCAAAAAAGATGATTTGGCACTTTATATTTAGTGCGGGTACAATAGCCACTTGCCAATTTTGGGCCAAAGTGGAACTTTGATTTTTGATATTTACAACTAAAAATATGAAGCTATATATGACTCAACAAGGTAAGACACAAGATCTCTTAAGGATCTAATTAGTTACAATTGCCAAAATTGGCCAAAAATGACCAAATGCTAAAAGTACTATGTCCACTCAAAATTACTCCAAATTGATACTAGATCTGGAAAGTGGACAAAAAATTATGCACTTTCAAAAAAATAGCACCTGAATATGTGTCCATATGAGCTCGAACAAAGCCTCCGAAGTTGTAAAAATCAAGATTGGTAATTTTTCAAAAAAATTAGGAATAGATATCACAAACAACTTGCACCAATGTGTAGATCATGAAATTCTACCCCAAAACAAAACAAAAAAAATTGCTTGAAAAAAGGAGATCGTATGAGGGAGATATCACTGTTTGAAAATCACCTCTATAATTATTTTTCTTGAATTGCCACCATGGCACCTCCAAAAATAAAATGACTCTAGATTTCACCTCAAATGTCCAATCTTGGTGAAACAAAAGTCAATATGGGGGTTTTTTGACCTTCTGAATGTGATACCAGTATCTAGTTTGCACCAGCAAGCTCCAATCTTAACCTACCAAAAAAAAAAGAAAAACTCTCCAATGGCTATGCAATGGAACTCCTACGGCTCTGGTACCAGGTTAGAGTTTTAGGTGACTCTATAACACCCCCTAGATCAAATGAAAGACCAAGATAACTTCCACAAAATATTGGCAAGACAATTGTATGAAGATGCAAGAATGCTATTATTAATAATGGACTTGATTGACATCCAATAGATTTCCAAATTGTGATGTCCAAATTGCCAAATGTTGCACCAACAATAAGTCAAGCCAAGATTGCACTTCTTGAGAAGAAGTCTTCACACCATGAGAGCTCTAATACTATGTAAGAATTTGGTATAGCTCTAATACTATGTAAGAATTTTTCTTAGGCAATAATTCAATGCGAAGATCAAGAAGCTCCGTAGATAGCACAAGAGAGACAAATGATGATCAAATGAGAATAGATATCAAATAATTGGATGAATGCATCATAGAGGTGTCTTGTATATAAAGGAAAATGATATGACTAGGAGCCAGCAAATAGATAAGCATAACAACTAAGCACATGTCCACCAAGAGTGGATTATACTCCATTATGCATAAATGTACATGCAACAATGAGAGGATAAGAATACAAAGGTGTACCCCATAAAGAAATGTAGTAGACAAAATGTGCTCAATTGGAGTGCAAACTAATGTGTTGTCTACATGAGAACTCATACGAATAGGCTAATGCATTAACCTAAGTAAACTTAAGTGTAAATAGTGAATGCTTATTTACACCAACAAAATCACGTGTGTGTGTGTGTGTGTGTGTGTGTGTGTGTGTGTGTGTGTGTGTGTGTGTGTGTGTGTGTGTGTGTGTGTGTGTGTGTGTGTGTGTGTGTGTGTGTGTGTGTGTGTGTGTGTGTGTGTGTGTGTGATTCAAATTGCATAATCAATTGATGGGACATTCTACATTCTCATTTTAATAAACTTTTCCATGTTTACACATGATAAATATAACCAATTGCATAATCAAAATAACACAACATATTCATCAATTTGAATCAAAATAATAGAATAATTTTTAGTAGAGCATACCAAACTATGTGAATGCAAATAGCCTAATCATCAAGGTACCATAAATAACATCATCATCATAAGGTAAAATACCTCATTGCATCATTAGTAAAAATCAATGTTTAAATAGTCAATCAATGTAGTAAGTATCAAATCACAAGGTATCAAAACATGAACGTGTCAAGTGATATCAATTTCTATTAGAACACCTAAACTATAAAACCTTAGCTCATATCCATCATCATAGTCATCTAAGTCCATAACTTTTTATCACCTAGTCGTGCATATGTATGCTAGAAAATACACGTACTATTTATGATTTAAACCATAATTTCAAGCACCTGAATAATTCATGACAATTTATAGAAGTACAACCTCTTATACCTGATACCCTAACAACCTTAATACATTGTGATGTAATTATAATATTTAAAATCAAGCTACTTAAGGGCACTTCTAGTGAGTTGATGATTTTTTTCTTCAATTTTAAATGATTCATAAGAGGGTATGTATTAATTTGTGTTATTGCAACAATCATAAAATCATTATATGCAAGATAGCCATAATTATCATAATGTCCTCTACATGGTTTCTAGAAAGAAAAACAACATTTTCCCATACCATTTCCTTGTCATGTTCATATATCTATCCAAATATCCTATAAAGTATTTAAAAGAGAAATTTATTTTTAAATAAGTACATAGGAGGAGGGGTCTTACATCCTCCCCCACTTGCCTTTGACTTCCTCCTGGAAGTATGCTAGGCCTTGTCTAGACTTATTCCAAAATTTACTCTGATAGAAAAAGAATGCTTTAAAATTTACATATCCACTCAAAGATGATAACATATATATCTAATTATCCTTACTAAAAGTGGAGTTCAACCCATAACTTGTGTTTGAAATATAAGTTAGGCTAGGTTACTAAGAGAGGAGGGGTGAATTAGGAACCAATAAAACTTTAAATTATTTCACCAATTAATCCTTCATATATTATTCTAATCTAATTGCACACATGAAATAATGAAAGCAATAAAACATTCATAACACTTTGGCACAAGATATGGTGACCCAGAAACCTTCCAATTAGAAAGTAAAATTGGGGTGGGGATGATACCCATAAGCTTTAGTACTACAATATAGAGTTAACCTGTTAAGACATACAATTGATCACTTCTGATGATCTACCCTATTAGGAGCAATAAGGACTATGAGGTCCACCTTGTTAAAGGATTTACAAACATACAGTGAAGTATGCATTTGGTTTGGAGATTTGGCAAGCGACTATTAAGTCCAACTAGTTAAAGGATTTAACTAATACACCTGTTATAATGAATTAGTGGTTGATCTCTGATTTGCAACTTTGATTTGTTGAATAATATTCCTTGAATTGCAATGATCACCTTGATGTGATAGATAAATCTATGTTGTCCCTTATACTGCTTGTAGTCTTCTTCAATTTGCATTCATACACTTCATATCACTTCTCATTTTTCACATACTTGGATATGATACAATGAGTTACATATATAGAAATCCAAATAATTACTTACTAGAGTTAGCTACAATACCAAATTCATCATAATTCACAAAGTCAGCCCAACTATTGTAACTCAAGTTCTGAAGACAAACTTGGTGATGTTTTGACACTCGGCAAACACTGTCAATGCTTAGAAAACTCTAGTAGTCCATTGAAGTTGAAGCTTGGTCCATATAGATCATTTTGTGTAGCTTGAACTTGGTCAAAACTATGTGACTCAATGAACACTGAGAAAATTGGTAGATACATAATCACTTGGTTGACACTATATGACTCAGTCAACACTAGATTCTCTTTGTTGACACTATAAGCTTGTTAAACAATGTATAACTTCGTTAACACTATAGAGCTCAATTAACACTAAGAACTTCATCTCTTTTGGATAGCTTGGTAGACACTACTACACTCAGGCTATACTATAAATTATCTCAACTACTCAGTGAACATTGTGTAGCTTGACATGAATTGCAATTTGACTATTTATCTTGGTAGCAACTGAAACACTTGGTTAACAATGTTGGATGAATGATAATCTTGCAAGTAACTATAGAGCTTAGTAGCAATGTAACCAACTAACTAAGTGTTGAGTCACTAATAGACAAATTGACCTCAATGTCAACAAACTATGACATAGGTATGCCTCCCAGGGTCAAACACTCCTAAAAACATACAAGTCACATATATATAACATTCTAAATCTATATGAATATACTTATAGAGTATCCTAGAATAATAATACCATAACATGTTCCAAATTTTCATATATTCACTTAGTGGAGTAATAGTTGTACAAGAGTCCCTCAATTAGGGTTTCCTTGAGATGCAACTTGGATCTTTATCAAAGGTTAATCAATATTACTCTAGAGTTTTGATTATATTTTGCTTTCTTGATATGACACTTAAACAAGTTCATCGCTACACATGTACCTTTTTCATCAAAAAGTCCATTATGTTAACTCATAACCTTAACTAGTCTTATGTTGGAGTGCAATTCATTACTTAATATACTCAATGGACATTCATTAGTCATGTTATTGAATTTTTGGGAGAGGGTGGGGCACAAATACCTTCACTATGAACCCCATCCCTTCATGTTATACCTCTACTTGATTTTTAGGAATCCCTTTGGTAGGCCTATCATATGTCACTTTTCCAACATAATTCAAAAGAAGGTACCTCAAAATTTAAGTTCAAAATCAAAGATGAAATATTCAATGCAAAAGTATGAAACAAAAGAAATTGAGAGTGGCCACAATAGTAAATTTGTACATCAAGAAATAAAGGCATGTCCTAGAGGCAAAATAGAACTGTCAATAATAAATTTGGCTAAGAAGCCCAACATCACATTGTTGGAAAGAGGAAAGAATATTAAAATACAAAATTTTAAATCAAACAAATAAAGAAATAAACCAAATTGATTACAACATTTGTAACATTACTAACATAATGCAGTTTTACTAGGGTCACTGAGGGAAAGCAGGAATCTTAGGTCTTCCAAATACATTTCATAGAGCTTGCATTGAAATTAGATGATTTCCTATAGACCATATTGCTAAAAATTTATTAATCCCATGTACCAACAACATAGCTATCTTTATTGACATCACTCAATGGTTAGAGTTTATTGTGGAGAGTGGTTGAACACCTTGCCTAATTAAAATAACATAACACATTCATCAATTAAAATAAAAATACTATATTAATCATCAATAGAGTGTATCTAACTATGTGAATGAATATAGCCTAATCATCAAGGTACCATAAATAACATAATCATCATAAGGTGAAATACCTCATTTTATCCTTAGTACAATTCAATGTTTAAACAATCAACCTATGTAGTAAGTATCAAATCACAGGGTATCAAAACATGAACATGTTAACTGATATCAATTTCTATTAGAATACCTAAACCATAAAATCTTAGTTCATATCCATCATCATAATAATTTAAGTCCATAAATTTATATCACCTCATCATGTAGATGTATCCTAGAAAATGCACACAATGTTTATGATTTAAACCATAATTTCAAGCACTCAAATAATTCAGCCCAATATAGAAGTACAACCTATTGTACTTGATACCCTACTGGTCAACCTTAACACATCATAATTTAATTATAATATTTAAAATCAAGCTACTTAAGGGCACTTCTAGTGATTTGATCATTTTTGTCTTTGAATTTCAAATGATTCAAAAGAGGGTAAGTATTAAGTTGTGTTATTACAACAATCATCAAATCATTATATGTAAGATATTCATAATTATCATAGTCCTCTACATGATTTCTAGCAAGAACAAAAACATTTTCCCATACCATTTCCTTATCATGTTCATATATTCATTCATATCTCCTACAAAGGATTTAACAAAAAAAAAAGAACATTTTTAAATAAGTACATACGAGGAGGGGTCTTACATTAAGACAGTACCTCCTTTCCATAGATAACATCCAATTGATTTTCTCAACTAGGAAATGTTTGGGAACTAATATTCTCCATTTGAACTTAGGTCTCTAGAAAGAATTATATTTTTTAGTGGAGGAGGTACACCCATTGGAGCTTCAATAACTTTATATGGACTAGGATTTCTATTTCTCCTTAATTGGGATACTCTTTCCAAAATTAATCAAAAAACTCCTCCTTTAGTGCCTCACTATCCTTAAGAACACAAGAAAACATGTTAGGTCAAATAAGTAATAATAAAATATAAGTTGAGGCATTAATTGAAATGATGAAATATTTAGCAGAATTAAACTCCCAGAGATCCATCATCACAAAAGCAATCCAATCTATTGTACCTCTCGTATAATAGTAAGGAGTGAGAGAATCAATAGTTATTCCAACAAGAGGGAAGAACTAATTCAATTTTAGTTAGAAAAACTATCTCAGGAGCAAGATAAATAACATAAAATAATAAAATATAAATTGTACATTGTTCTCTAAAAACAAACCAATCAACCCATACATAGTGGTTGTAGGACGTTTTTATGTTGGAGAATCCCATTGATTATATCATTGGCAAGTCCTAGGATGTACCCAACTTTAAACATCTTGCATAAACTTGTAACAATATTTGCATGTTTTAATAATAGACCTTTGGAAACTACCAAGTCAATTTAGTTAAATTCATAGAATCCAAAAGGTCTTTGTATAATTTTTTTGAATAACTCTTTAATGAAATTTCTTCAAGAATGAAGGTAACATTAGCCATTTTCCTTTCATAATACTACATTCAAATTAGTTAGGAAATTCCTCGTTGCAATTTTTTTTCATCAAGACCCCTAGCCACACCTAACTTTTCACATGTTACTATATCTTCTATAGTAAAGGAGGGTGTTAAGGTGGAGACCTTAGAATCTCTAAGAAAATTACTCAAACCCTTACATATTACATTAGGCCTCTAGGTAGACTAGAGTTTGACATGTCAATATCCTTTTTTTTGTGAAGGAAAATGTTGAAGTGGAGACCTTAGAATCTATTAACTCATTGAATCAAACCCCTATACATCACACTAGGCATCTAGCTAGACAAATATTTCTATATATAATTGTCCCTTCTATTGTAAAGGAGGTTGTTGAGATGGAGACCTTAGAATCTATTACCTTATTGATTCAAACACTTAGATATCACACTAGGCCTCTAGCTAAACTAAAGTGTGCCCATGCTACTATCCATCTTGTTTTGAAGGAGGGTGTTAAAGTGGAGACCTTAGAATATATTAGCTCATTGACTCAAACCCTTATATTGACTATGGATAATATTTGTATGAATTATATATAGAATGAAACTATTAAGAAATTGTATGATATTAGACTCCATGGAACAAGATATATTCTATTAGAACGTAAAGTCCACCAACAGAACTAGGGGATTGAATCAGTTATGTGCTTAAACAACTTAAATTAACTCTATCAAATCTAAAACTTATAAATAATACATGAAACAACCACAAGATAACAATCATGCACAATAACACAAGATTTTGTTAACTAGGGAAACCCTTAATCAGAGGGAAAATTTACAGTAGGAATGATGCCCATGAGATGATGTACTAATATAAAAATTCCTTGTGAAAGGGTAAGATTCTATTAGGATCCAATTATATACAATCAATGCATGTAGTTCCTATTAGAAGACATTGAATCCTTGCTATAAGATTGCAACCCTTCTATAAGTTGTTTCAACCCTATTAGGAGCTGATAAGAAGTCAATTGAACCCACTATCCAAATTGCTTTAGAATTGACTTTACCAAAAAAATTCTCTAGGATAACTTATCCAAGGGTGAATTAATTGATAGAGAAACGTATTTTCCAATATAGTTCCTTTGAAGTTCTCAACATCATTCTCTGCTTTAATCTCATCAAATTTGCATCTACGGACCACATCAATAATACAATACAATGTGATGCCTTTACAACCAAAGAAGACATATCTTGAGGCTTCTCCAATTTCTAATGGATAATATAGTACCTCATTAAGATATTACATTACATGTTACATTATATTTATAACATCCAAAATAAATCCCAATATAGAGTCATCCTGACAATGAACATATGACACATTACACTCAGTGACCATCACAAAATCATAACTAGCATCTTCTATCTCAAATAAATAATCACAAACATGCCTTCAACCATAATCCAATATTTCTCAACCAAATTCCATCTCTCTTATTAGATACAATTCATTTACATATAAATAGTTTCATGTGTATTGTTCTCTGACTAGTCTCCACATAATCCTCTGAAACTCATGAAATCCTTCAAATAACTTTATGCAAACACAAATATGTCCAACAAGATGATTTTAATCATTTGGAACTAAGTTCCATAAACTCTAACCTCATTGACCAAATCTTCCTCTATAACTCTAATTATCATAACTAGAAAGCATATATGTTGACATCAATGACAAACCAAGTCATGAATGCAACACATAAGCACTCAATAATCTCCCCAAACATACTAACAATATCTCCCTTCAAATTTCATGCTAAAAATCTCTCCTTTTTTCATTTATGGAAACATATGATGAAAAACTATAAATGCCAAAACTTCCTTTATTAGAATGATGGTTCAATGAATTTTATCAAAATCTCCCCCATTGACATCAATAAGTTATTATTGACATCAACCAGCTACTTAATACTTTCCCCCATAGATATTACTTTACCACATTCATACATTAGGTTTTTTAATATATTACTCTCCCTCATTGAAATCAATGACAAAGGTTTAATTATGTCAATTCTCAAAGTTCAATCATCTCCAATACAATCTAAAAAGGGTAAAAATGCCAAGTGCCAATAGACACTCTTATAAAAAGCATTACCAAAGAATTATCAATAACTTTTCTCAAAAGACTACTCCCCCAAAGGAAGTATCACCAAACATATGGTCTAGGTGTAAGAAAATTCTCTAAATATACTGAACTAATTCAATCCTGCATCAATTACTTTGAAAAAGGTTGGGGAATAACCCCAAGCATACCTTTAAGGTACTCATAATTATCCTTATCCAAAGGCTTATTAAATATATTTTTTATCTATTCCTTTGTTCTAACATACTCCAATCTAATTTCCTTCTCTGCTACCTCTTCTCTCAAAAAGTGATACTTTATCGAAATATGTTTAGTTTTTGAATGTAACAGTAGATTATTTGGCATACTAACTATACTCTCATTACCACAATGAATGATAATAGGTTTTGGAAGTTCAATACCTATGTCCTTCAACATTTACTTCATCCAAATGATCTGATTATAGTTTCTTTTTGTTGTTACATATTCTTCTTCTATTGTAGATAGTGATATACAGCCTTGTTTCTTGCTTAGAAAAGAAACCAATATTCATCCCAAGAAGAATGCTCCTCCACTAGTACTCTTCATGTCATCCACATTTCCTTCCCAATCTACAACAGTGTATGCCCATATATTAAAATCATGTGATCTATCATAACATAGCCCATAATTTGATGTTCCCTTCAAATATCTGAAAATCCTCTTTACTGCTACTAAGTGGGTCTCTTTAGCATCTACTTAGAATCTTGCTACAATTTCAAGTGTATTAGTTATATCTGGTATTGTATGTGTCAAATACTATAATCATTATATCATGGATATGTACCTTGTCTACATTGTATTGGGTGATTCATCTTTTATTCAAAATTTACATCTTGTAACCATAGGTGTTCAAAGTAGTTTACAATTCTCTAATACAAATATTGTTAGTATATCCTTAAGATATTTAGTTTTTTATATGAAAATATCATCCTTATTCTAAGTTATTTTCAATCCCAAGAATTTTTTCATTTCACCAATCATACTCATCTCAAATTCGTTCTCAATTTCTTCTAAAAAATTCTCACAAGCTTCATCATTTCCTCAAAAGATAATATCATCAAAAAATACTTAAATAATAAATAATTTATTGAATTTTATCTTAATTACATGTTACTATATGCATTACTTTTCTTGAATCCCAAACTTTACAAGCACTTGTCCAATCTCACTTACTAAGCTCTAGGTGCTTGCTTCAATCCATACAAAGATTTTCTCAGTTTACAAACCATATCTTTGTATTTTGTGAGTGGAAAGCCATCAGTTTGTTCAGCATAAACCTCTTCTCCAAGTTCTCAGTTCAAAAAGGTTGACTTAACATCCATCTAATAGACCTTGAATTTCTTGTTAGATGCATATGCCAAAAACATTCTTGGTGATACATATACCTTTCTTTATACCTTACCACTTCTCCTTGTTCATTCATCTAGTTCCTAAATACCCACTTAGCTTCAATGATGTTTTTTTTCTTTAGTTCTATGGATCAGTTATCATGTCTTGATCTTTTTGAATTTCTCAAGCTCTTCTTTCATAGCTTTTATCCAAAATTCATCTTTGCAAGCTTCATCTATAGTCTTAGTTTCAACTTGTGATATCAAATAGGTTTCATCTCTTACTTGATTCCTTGTCAATACTCCTTTGTTTTGACTTCCAATACTCTACTACTCAGGATGGTTTCTTGGTACATACCTTGGTGTTCTTTGTCCAAGTGTTCCTTGTTCCTCTTTGAATTCTATTATTGGTTCTTCTCTCTATTATTTAGTCTATAAATAATTTTCATTTTCATAGAAAAGTTCATGTTCTATATTCTAATTGTTAGGTCTTTTATTTGCATTGTCATCTAAATCATAGTCAAGAATCCTTTCCAATTTCTCATCTATAAGGAAACTTGAAACCAAATATATTATCATTTCCACATAACTCATAATAGATCTTAAACAAATAAGCACTTAAAATCAACATGCAAGAGAATAGACAAGATACCCACAAATATGTGACACAAGATATACCCTAGGAAACCCTCATTAAGGATAAAAAAAACTCAGCCTCCAAAAGAATCCATCACCATGTATTATTTAGAAAAATACCATTGTAATACAACCATGGATGCCTTAAAGTCCATAGCTACATCTAAGAAATTTATGTGAACAAGCATGAATCCAGACATCTTATGCCATGCTTCCAACCTCTACAAATGCTCCCTTTACTAACTCGTCTCACCTTTTTATGTTCATCAACAACTACCCTTGTGGTTTCTTTTATAGTAGTAATCTCTCACAAAACCACCAAGTTCTTAGCCCAACATGCATCTTTGACATGAAGAGTAAGATAAGTATTGAGTATTTTCATTGATTTACAAGAACATATATTCAAAAAATTATGTGACAACTGGTTGAGAGAAAGTAGCAGAAAGAAGAGGTCTAGAGCTATCGATCGAGATGTACATCTACATGCAATCTGGCACACTTATTGGAAAGAAGATAGAAATAGATACTAGTTGATCTAAGTCATCAACATAGTTAGTCACCATTAATGTGACATAAAGGAGAAGATAAAGTAGCGCAAGTAGACAAGGATGATAAGCCATCATTGATGAGAATATAGGACCATCAAAAGTTGTCATCCTAGACCCTAGGCATAGGGTTCATGGGTTTTTCATGAACCAAGTAGACATGGCACTCAAAATTCAAATTCAAAATGAGAGGGATAATTTAGCTATGGGTAATTATGTCCTAGCATCAATAAAAGGGTATATGCAACAAAATGTGAAGGTTGTTGTAGGATTTACAAAAAAAAATTGAAGGAGAGTAACTATTGTAGCAGGAGAAGCAAGTGTAGTAGAGTGAAAGAAGAGAAAGCAACAAACTATTGTAAGAAACATGGGAGAGGTGAGAATAAATTACTCATCAAACAAGCAAGAAGATCAAAACATCTTCAAGGGAGAAACAGAAAAGATCCACAAGAAAAATTAGTACCACATTTAGGTCCAATGCTTAGTATGCATTCTTGCCACTGCATTTATTTGCAAGCTCCTCATAGGGTCAGCTTCATTTGGAAGCCTACTATAAAATCCTCTAACAAGATGTCTCTCAAAAAGAGATGTGTAAATTCTCTAACCAGGTAGTTATAACAAGGTTTTAGTAACCCTAAAAGGTTACAAGCATTCCTTATAGGATGCACTTCCAGAAGACTCCTTGTTATCTCTTACCTGGGCACCCCTTTACATGCATTAAGGGCTAGTAGGTATATTATTCCCACCATGGTTTTCATCCTCATATTGAGGGTTTCCACCTAAAAAATACCTATGTTACTTGATGAATGCTTTTATGTATGTGAGTTAACTTGTTTTATCTTAACGTATTTATCTTATGTTTAAAGTGCAAAAAGGATTGTGCTAGGGTTAGTGGGAAGATAGAAAGATAATTAGTTTTAAACATCATTACTAATTCACACCCTCCCACCCAACCCTCAATACCAATTGGGACCAATAATTGGCATCAGAGCATAGATTCCTACTGTAACAAGTCTAATAGATTCAGGGAAGATCAAATGACATCACTAAAAATAGCTGAAATACACCTTGGACACAATAGAGGAGTTGAAAGAATAGCAAAGAAAGTCCTTAGCTAAGAGGAAGAAGCTGATGGGAAAATGTCACAAAAGTCAAGAAGTCATTAAAGATCAACATATTGGTTTTGAAGAGTCAAAGGAAGCTATCTCTTATCTAATGGCTTAAATACATCAGCTAGAAGGAAATTTTTCTCAACTAAGCAAGAAATAGATAAGCTAATCAAAGAAGTTGCTAAAGCTGATGCTGAATGAGATGTTTCCATCTTCACAAGAGATGAAGCCATTGCAATGACAAGGAGAGCAGGTGAACTAAAATCAAAAAGGGCAAAAGAAAATACCAAGTTAAACTTGATTGACAATAGGAAAAATAGCCACCCAAAATATCAAGGAATCATGGCAAGAGGAAGAGATGTCGAAGAGGGAATTGCACTATCATTTGTGCATGACTATGTGTAGTGCCTACCCTCGTTCACATCTTTTCTAGACTCATTGTTGCTATTATTATTAGACTTTGATGGACTAGTATTATGTTGATGGATTAGTGGTATTGTTTTGAGACTATCAGACATTATGTTATGGATTCAGTGGTTATATGATGTGATCATTTAGACTTTACATTTAATGCATACATGATGATCATTATATTGTTTTCAGTTATTAATGATGATTAGTTAGATGGTTTATTATCTCATGTGTTTTATTATGGATACTTACCCCATACTTGCATGTGTATGGTGTGTGTGTTTTCTTATAGTATGGTGTGTCTGATGTGGTTAAGGAAGGGAGTCGTAGTCACCTACTTAGTCGGGATCTACACGATGCACCACTTCCTGCCATTGTTTATTTAGCTTAGCATTATATATTGTATGTACATGCATGGTTTTCCTGCAGGTTGCAAGTACCGAGTATCGACTTCCCTGAATTGCCAGGATGAGCGTACCCTATTATACTATCTCAATGATAAGAGAAGGGAGATAAATTCTCAAGTCCAAATCCCAAACCCTTAAACCATTTGTCCTAGTGAGTTAGGACAAGTATCAAAGTTGAGAATCCACCGAATATGTCGGATGACATATTTCATGATTTTTAACCCTTTAGACTGATTTTGTATGATTTGTTCTATGATGGGTTTTCATATTTTATTTTGGGTCTATGGTAAATTTTTCATTAATTAAGTCTTAATAAATAGATTTAATTAATAAATTAATTATTTTGGAGAAAATTAATAAAATATCATGATCTTTGATATTTTGAGTATAATTAATTAAATGTGAATTATTGAGGAAAATGAATTAAATAAAAGAAAATTAGAAAATTAAAATTAATAATAATTATAAAATAATAATAAAGTAATAAATAAAATAATAATAATAAAAGTTATAAAAATTAAAATGAAAGTTATTAAATTTAAATAGAAATTATTTAAAAAGTAAATTGGAGTTATAAGCTTGCATGGGAATTAACGCACTTTTCTATTTCTCATGTGTCAACAACATGGGGGTTAGTGCATCAATTAAGCACATGGTGTCTACAACCCTATGGCTTATCTTGAAGGTTGGAAAAGACCCATGCTTAGTTGGTGACACCTTCCAGCTGTTTCTAGAAGCATTCCAGATGTTTCCTGAAAGCTCTTTATATTGAAGCATTCTTAGAAGTTTAGACATAGTGTTTGGAGTGCAATTGGAGCATTGGAGGATTTCAGAGTTCTGAAGAAGGGAGCTTGCTCTGCGGGTTTTCTGAGGAAGAGCGATTTAGCATCAGAATCCGGGTAGATTCTTGTGATTTTACTTATGCTATTTCCGCATCTTGCTTTCCCTGTCTTCTTCATGTCTTCCATATGTCTTCTGAGGAATTTCATATTTTTATTGTATGCATTCTCAATTTGGGCAATTAAATTTATTTGAGAATTTTATATGCATAGATCAAAAAGGAAAATGAGGCTAGGGTTGAAATTCATAGTCAAACCCGTTAGAATTAATTATTGGAAATTTTGGAGATCTAAGGTTTATGGGAGAATTCTAAAAATTAGAGGTTTTTAATAAACTGTGTATATACATGTTTATATTGGTCAAATCTGCATACAGAAAACATTTATATATATGTTGTAAAACTTGATTAAAGTCTGTGAATGCATATATACAAGTACATACATAGATATATATATATATACTAAACAAGGGCATTTTATTATTTGCAGCGATGAAATTTTATTTCAATTTCGAACCGCATCAATGGGGAAACGTTTTATTAAAAACGTTATAAAATATATATATATATATATAAGAAGGTACTGCGACGACAGCGGTAATATGTACCCACTTTCACCACAGTACTCTACGACAGCAGAGTACCAAACACTTGGTACCGTGTCATATCAAGCAGACGACTTCGTTTTTTTTTAATAAAAAAATTGCCGAATGTTATATGTTTAATGTTATACAATTTCGGCCAGCGTTTGTATATTATAATTCGGCTATGTTTTGTTAAAAGGAAAGAATGTTATGGAATTCGACTTTTATTGTATTAGATTTTCATATATTATATGATATAAATCAAAATTAATATTAATCAATTTTATAAAATGCGATAATAATTATTTATATATTATATATGTACGTATATATATATATATATATATATAAGTATAAATATATATATATATGTATATATGTAATATGTAAATATGTAATTAATAAATTTGAATTATTATTGTTTGATAAAAGATTCAAGGGCTCATCTTTTATAATAAAGAATCATTTTATAATTTTATAATTTAAGATTTAATTAATAGTTTTAAATTATAAAATATTTAAAGTATATGAAATTTAATTAAAAGGTTGGTGGGGAACGATTTCCATAAAATATTATAATTGGAAATCAGATTTTAGTTTTATAAAGGAAAACTTTTATCCACCCAAAAACAATACATGGAAAAACGTACAAAATGTTCCTCTAATTCTTTCTCTAAACTTGGAAACATAAACTGAGACTTTTGCATTTGAATTCAAATTTGAAAACTTAGCAAAACGAAAACATGTATTTGCATTGTGTATTCTTTATGCTATTGTTTTGGGTTTTGGGTTGACTAGTGTTGACTAGTATAGGATGTCTACCAGAGGCTTGGGGGTTATGTGATTGTGATGTCATGATGATGTTTTAATCTCAATCTTTATAAACCCAACCATGGTTTGTGATGGAATGCTCTATGTATTGGATGTGATTACTGATTGTTATAGTTGAGATTCTTGTGTATGAGACACTTGACCTAACCATTATTTTGGTCATCGATCAGTTATCCTTGATTATTTTCTAGTCGCCATGATGGGACTGAGATGTGGATTTATTCTTGATGATGTCATGTTGTGATATGTTTGACTCAACCATTTTTGGAGTCTTCAATCAGTATGATTGAGATATATTTTGGTTATTGAGAACCATTGGATATTTGATTATCAGTGATACTTCAGTTGCCAATAGAGAGTTGTTGTGTTCATGATTTTCTATGGATGTTTGCTCATGGAGATTTGATGCTTTTATGCATATTTGATGATTTTATTATGGATTATCTTTTGTGATTATGAGATTTATGATTCCATGAGCATTAGGGTAGGATATCTGCATGTAGTGACGAGAAGTGGCTTGTAATGGGGGCCGAGGTCCTAAGAGGCTGCCAGGGTAACTCATTGTAAGTTGGATTAATAAGTGATAATATTCACACCTAATACTAACTGAATGAACCTAAAAAGATAAGTGTTTTGTTCTTGCCCATGCCTTGAGTGCTTGTATAGGCTAGGATGGGAGTAGTGAGATGCATGGTTGCAACCTTGTATTCTATAGTATGCCTTGTCAGTATGAGAGGATACTAGTGGCCACATGAGATCAGTATGGACCCATGGAGTTTAGCTAACTGCCAGGGTAACTTGTACGTGATAAATGCGATGACACTTTCTTGCTTGCATAGTAGGTTCCTACATGTCATTGTGTGCCTCTAGGAAGTAGATGTCAGTTTTGTGATTGGAACCTTTGAGTTAGTATACTTTTAGGATTCCTGGACTATAGAGATTTATGCTATAAGATTTTGATAGCCTGTTTGGGACTTGATATTATCTCCTCAGCATGATGGGAGTGGACCACTTAGGTACCACGCGGTCAGGTGGTAGTGTATTTTCCACTCTTATCATTTGAGACTCATTGAGACATCATGGCTGATGCATCCTTCGTGATGGTGGATATGTATCCTTTCATTGATGATTAGCATATGTTATATGATGTTATCTTATGCTTATATTTGCATGTTAGATTACTTTCTACATATGATGTTGTATATGTTAGGAGTGACATTCCTACTATATTAATACTGATGATCTCTTCGATTATTTGGGATGTTACGCATGGAGGGATGGCTAGGATCCATGATGGTCTAATGATGCTATTAACGGTTGGGAGGAACCATGCACTTAGTTTATTTTGTTTGATCTTATGATGGATGTATATGTCTTCTATGATGATGTATCATGTGATTATCTCTACTTTGATGTATCATGGATTGGAATAGGATGATGTACCTTATTCTACATATGTATATTCTTTGAGCTTTTCATACCCTGTGACATGTACAGAGGATGATTGAGCATTTGGAAATGTCATGTTTAAACATTGGACTTATCATTATTATTTCATGTGGATGTTGTACTAGATGGATTCTTGTATGTAATTCAACGTTAAGGGATCTTTAAAGAATGTAATCTGTTATGTATGTTATGTTTACTTTTAGATGGACATTACTATTGCTTCCGTTATTGTGAATAAGTTATGTATGGTATTTACTTTCATGTAAAAAAAAATTTTAAAAATGTTGCCAAACTTAGTGAAACTCTAGGTTAATTCTTTAGATCCCTTGGTGGGGCGTTACACTATGTCCTACTCATAGAATACATGAGCACATATCTAGAATTTAAGATATGAGATTGGTGACACAAAGATAAGGGAGTTGTAGGGTACATTCTGTACAAAAGGAGCCCTAAAAGAAGAACAAAATTATTTATTGGAATCTATGCTATACAAAGTGGTGGAAATAGCCAATTTCTTCCATGATTAATGGGTAAGGTTTGTTCTTTGCAGAATTCATGACTAGTATATGTGGTTGGAAAAACTATATAAGATCACCAAATCCCTAATTGAAAGGGCAATTGGGTTTAATACATTTGTTATTTACTTGTCCATGAATGTTGTCACAGCAAGACAAGCAGACTCACTCATAGGAGGAAGGAAAACACCAGACGGATTGAGATACAACATAAGTGACATTCCAAGCTTGAAATTAATTTTTTTTTAAATGGTTTTTGACTATGAGTTGTGTCACACCAATGAAAGTGACTATGTTCAAGGAAATATAGATTATGGAGTTGTTTAGATCATATACAAGTCAAAGGTTGAACTTTGTGGGTATCTTCATAGAAAAATACTAGAGAATGTCAAAAATATAATGAATGATCATCAAAATCAAACTTAGAGATATGGGTCCATATTGGTATGCATTTTCTTCTATCTAAGGGGAGAATTCACTAGACCCCCAAAGATCAAATGGACTAAAGACCAACTAGTCATGTCTCAGATAGGTGAGTTATACAGAAGACTAGAAGGAAAACAAAATGCCATGATGTGAGATTACTTGAAGAATTTCCAAAAGGAAATGAATCTAAAAGGAAAGATTTTCCACAAGTATGGTGGAGAGCTACAAGGACAAGATTTTTTTTCTAGCAAGCAAGATCAAGTGCATCATATTCTTAGCACAACCTAGAGCTATGTGCCTAAAACCTTTTGGCTACAAAGTGAAGGATGAGGAAGCCAAACACCACATAGAAAGTCTTTTAGCCTCCAATGAAAGAATCATTCTACCAAAGTTTGGTACCTCTACAAAAATTACAAACTAGCTCTTGGTGGAACAAAGGGACACATAGAAGCCCACTCCAATGATCACAAGGAGTTAGGCACCTAAGAAAAGAAAAGAATCATTGTCTAAGGAACCAAAAGCTAAAGAAATGGAATCAGAAGATGATGCAATTGGAGCAGTTGTGTTCACTGAACCTACTGGAGTGGAAGCATCACCAACACCTAGAAAAGGTAAGAAAAAGTTTAAACCAATTTCTATTAGTAAGGTTGTAGACATAATTGTAAAGAATAATGATTAAACTATTCTTAAGAATAATGATTAAACTATTCTTAAGAATAGTTTTACAAGGTTCACCAAGGAAAACAAAAAAAAGGTTGTAAATGTTGTACTATCTAATCTAAGAATAAGAGATGGAAGGCCATATGATGTTGGGTTAGAATTCCCCAAAGATTTTAGAAAAATATTATATGAAAAATGGAGCACAAGAGAAAAGGATTACGAGAAGATGGTAGAATATTCCCTAGTGAAGATGAAACCCAAAATGATCCAATATAAGAAAAATTGCATAATGGGAGCATACAGAGGAAAATTTAATAGCATAAGGGATGTAAATGACCTCATAACAGGCTAACTAGACATAAACAAGTATCTGTAAAACCTAAAAGAGCAAACACCATAAATTGATGCATACCTAAAAGGAAATCAACTACCAAGAGGTGAAATGAGTGTGGGAATAGAAAGGCCCAAGCAAATAGGTACAAAGACCCACCCAAGGAAAGAAGTAGAGAAAAAAGAAGAAGAATATGAATCGATAAAGGAAACTCAAGAGATAGCAATGCCTAAGGAAAATAAAATAAACAAATTTGCAATTGAAGCAAAGAAAGATAGTCAACTAGTAGATACCATGTCAATTATACAGACCAAGAAATGCATATTGAAAGAGAGATTCAAATCACTAGAAGGCATGACACAATTAAATATTGAAGAAACGATCAATAAAGTTACTATCTCCATTGATTCATCACCAGAAAAGGAAGAAGAAGAAGGGGAGGAATCATCTATTGTAATGTAGATACCAGATGAAAAGCCTCAGGAAGAAAATTCCCCAATTATGGAAGAGGACATGGAACCCCTACCCAAGACATGAGGATGGGAAGCTAAATTGAAAAAGGAAAAATGAGGTGTCACAGCTAAAGCTAAGCTAGAATTGTCGCAATTAAAGGTGTCTGAAAGCAAGACACATAGACCAAATAGACGGAGGAGAGAACCAAGCATGTCTAGAACTATAGGTGGAGAACAAGCAAGGAAAAGAGAAAAACTAGCCAGATACATGATGACATCATCATCCCCATCCTCCCCATCATCTTCTAGCTCAAAAGATGAAGGATATTTTTATGAAAAAGATGTAGGAACAATAGAAGGAAAAGATGAGTTGGATGCACTTATTATTGAAAAGAAAGAGAAAATTTAGAATATGGATCTAGAAGAGATGAATGAATACAAGAAATGTATGAAGAGGCAAATATAACTCAAAAAAGTATGAACAATATAGTACATTAGTGATAACAAGAAACATCATTGCAAAAATTAGCATCTGATGTGTAATATGATCCCAACACACTTCTCATCAACCAACTCTCCACACTAGTTGATAAATTTGAAGATGATTAAGGAAGTGTAGAAGCACTGGTCAATAAAAATATTAAAACTAAATGGATGATTATTCTACAAGAATGAGTGATAAAGTACTAGACTAGTCTACATGAAATCAAAGAAAAGTTGAAATAAACTGTACAGGCCTTAGCCCCAGTTCTAAAGAAGGCATCTAATTCACATGCTCTATCAGCGGATCTTAAGAAAAAAATTAAACAAGCTAAACAAGAGCTACAAATTATAAAACACAATTACAATGTGGTCACTAATTTAGAAGTTGACTATTTGTCCAAAACACAAGGGACGCATCATCTCATTCATGAGATCAAGGATGCACAAGAGAAGCAAGCACTTAGGCTTATAGAGTTACAATACAAACTATCTCCAATGGCAAGTATCATTTAGGCACAAATTACTAGTGATGACATTGTCATCACCAAAACACCAGGCAACATAGTATGAGTGAACTAGAAACACAATTGGGTGAAATGAAGAGTGAGATCATTGCTCTCACAACTTTGACATCATCATGGGACACCCATCGTATCACCATACAAGGAGAATATCAAGATATATTCAGCAACTTGTAGCCACAAAAACCCTTCATCATTGATACAAAAAGAGGGAGAATAGAAGAAAGAACATATGGAGAATGCATATGTGATCCAAAGAGTAGACTACCAAAAGGGGAAGAGCATCAAAGGAGGAGAACAGATGAAAGAAGGAAAATGAGAATATTAGTTGTGAAGAACATCAAGGGAGACAAGAACTATGAAGATCATATATAACATAATTTTTTGTAACACATTTGGTCTGTTTAATGGTACCTCTCATAGGTATAAGAAAATATAAGAGTAAGGGACTTCACAAAGAAGAAAGGGGGAGCATGGTGGTAAACGATGTTTTTCCATCAATGCCAAAGGGGGAGATTAGTAGCCCCCACATGCATCGTTGACATGAAGAGTAAGAGAAGTATTTAGTATTATCATTGATGGCCAAGAACATGCGTTCAAAAAATTATATGACAACCAGTTGAGAGTAAGCAATAGAAGGAAGAGGACTAGAGCTATCGGTCGAGATGAAAATTGGCATACACTCTAGCACACCCGTCAACAAGAAGACAAAAATATATACTAGTTGATCCAAGTTGTCAACACAGTGAGTCACCATTGATGTGACAAAAAGGAGAAGATATAGTAGTACAAGAAGATAAGGACAAAAAGCCACCATTGATGAGAAGATAGTACTATCAAAAGCTATCAGCCTAGTGTTGGCATTATGATACATTTTTGTCATTAGTTACAACACTTATTGGATTCTGAATGCTTACCGAGCTCTCACCGGAAGCCAAGCTTTACCTAGTACTCAGTGTTTACGGAGTAATCAAGGTGAACAAAGAAGTCAGTGTTTACCGAGTAATCAAGGTGAACAAAGAAGTCAGTGTTTACCGAGTAATCAAGGTGAACAAAGAATTCAGTGTTTACCGAGTAATCAAGGTGAACAAAGAAGTCAGTGTTTACCGAGTAATCAAGGTGAACAAAGCAGCCAGTGTTTACCGAGTGTTCAAGGTAAAGAAAGGAATCAGTTTTGACCGAGTGAAGATGTACTTAGTATTGACCGAGAACTTCGTGATAATCGAGCTCCTGAGGTTATCAAGGAAATTAATTTTTACCGAGCTCAGACGGATATCAAGGAAACTAACTATCACCGAGTCACAAGGTTCTATCAAGTGTTTCCTTTGATCACCGAGCTACAGTTCAGATAGAAGTATTCATCGAGTGACATCTCTTCTACCGAGTCTCCAGTGGTTACCGAGTTTAGAACTACTCGAAGTGTTTAGTATGAATCGTGCCTTCACTTCTACCGAGTGCATGACGATGCCGAGTAACACAGTGGACGCCGAGTATCAGAAGGACACCGAGTCAGTTTAGTGAACCCGAGTTTTTACCTTGGGCCGACTTTGTATAGAGATTTGCACTTGTTGTTTAGCCGACCTTGCATGTATTGTTTATATGGATGGTATATATATGCAATGTATTGTATCATTCAAATATAGTTGTTATGACAATGGTAATGAATGGAAATGTGAAAGTGTAAAAGTGTGAAAGTGCGAAAGAAATACATGCGTGCGAAAGTATGTGGGCTGAATTGTGAAGATATTTAGCAGGTCGAGTTTTGGAGCAGAAAAGTTTTATCTATCACATCAAGGTGAATCAGAGCATAGCGGATCTTATTAGCAATCAGTTGTAATCAGATCCACTGTTTCATTCTAATAGGTGAATCAGTTTTTGTAAATCCTTTAACAAGGTAGACTTAACAGTCTTTTGTAAATCTCCTAACAGAGTGCATACTTTATTGTATGTTTGGAAATCCTCTAACAAGGTGGATCTAGCAATCCTTTGTGCTCCTAACAGGGCAGATCACCAGAAGTGGTCATTGTAAGCCTTAACCGGCCAACTTCATACTGCAGTAACGAAGCTTGTGGGTTTCATCCCCACCCCAGTTTTACTTTCTATTTGGAAGGTTTCTGGGTCACCAAATCTGTGTGTTCAAGTGTTGCAAATGATTTTGTTTCATGCTTACAGTAGGTTACTTGGATAAATGGTGAATATATCAGTATACAGTTTTATTGTTTGAAATTTTAGAAGTTACTGATTCACCCCTCCCCTCTCAGTAACTTGTCATATCTTGAATATTTCCAACACCTAGACCCTAGGTGTAGAGTTCACTAGTTTTTCATGAACCGAGAAGACATGGCACTCAAAATTCAAATTCCAAATGAGCAGGATAATTTGGCTATGTGTAACTATACCTTCACATCAATAAAAGGGTATATGCAATGAAATGTGAAGGTTACTAAGGGAGTTACAAAAAACTTGAAGGAGAGTAACAAGAATGAAGATCTCAGCATCTTCAAGGGAGATAGAGAAGAGATCTACAAGGAAAATTGGTGCCACAATCAGGTTGAATGCTTAATATGCTTTCTTACCATTGGATTTCTTTGCAAGCTCCTAACAGGGCCAACTTCATTTAGAAGCCTATTGTGAAATCCTCTAACAAGGTTTCTCTCAAAAAGAGATTTGTAAATCCTCTAACCAGGTAGTTGTAACAAAGCTTTAGTAACCCTAACAACTTATAGGCATTCCTTACAGGATGTGCTTCCAAAAGAAGCATGTGTACCTCTTAACAAGGCACCTTTTTACATGCATTAAGGGCTAGTGGGTATATTATCCCCTCCCTGGTTTTCATCCTCACATTGAAGGTTTCCATGTACGAAATACCTACTTTACTTGATGAATACTTTCATGTATGTGAGTTAACTTTTTCTTATCTTAATGTACTTATCTTATGTTTAAAGTGCAAAACGGATCATGCTAAGGTTAGTATGAAGATAGAAAAATAATCAATTTTTAAGGACCAGTATCGATTAACCCCCTCCCCCTACCACCCCACCCACACCCCGCCCCCCCACCTCGCCCCCCACCTCTTAGTACCAGTTGGGACCAACACAAGTAGTATTACATAAACCATGTGCTACCAAATCCCCCACTGACTCGCATTTAATATTGGGAATTTAATTTATTTTTCTCCAATATTAAATAATTACATCAAATATTATTACAATGTTACAATCCAACTCATCAAGGATATTCCATGGGGTGCATAAAATATAAAGGATTTCAATCAAATGATTAAATTCATTTATTTTCTAAAAAGTTCAGTTTGGCCAAAAGGATGTGTTCATTCAATATAGTATTCTTAATTTTAAAGGAAATAATAAGATTCCTATGATTAAATAGTTCCTAAATCTGATAATGTAACTTATTGAATTTTAATAATGCATTTAAAATCTATTAATATTATTTCATTTGATAATACTAACAAATCCTTTTGAAAACATTATATAATAATCCAATTGAATTAATTGTAAATACAATTCATTATAAATAACTTTTAATAAAGTTTACATTAAATTAACTTTATAAATAAAATACATTTCAATATATTTAATAGTTATAACCTTGAATTATTATAATATTAAAATATTACAATTTATTATAATTTTAAATTTACAAAAGTATTAAATAAAATTTAATTTATAATAAAGTTTAATAAAATTCTATATATATATATATATATATATAAACAAACCCTAATGATGGACTAGCTACACGGAGGCAGCCTTTTCGTTGCCTACGATAGCTCTTGGTGTTGTTGCAGCAACACTAATATTGCACGTAGAAACCCTTGGGCTACTACATTAACCTTAGTGTTACATGCAACAATGTCCAAGGTCACCTGAGGTGGGGCTTGGGACACCCTTGCCCCAAATTTAAATTTTTATTTTTTTTACAATTATATATATATATATATATATATATATATATATATATATATATATATATATATATATATATATATATAATTTTCAAATAACAAAATAAAATTGTTGGTATTAATGATAGCAGTTTGTTGGATGAATTAACAGCAACTAAGTTTTTTTATTTTTTTAATATAAAAATCATTTATGGAATAAAGAATAATTCATTTTGTTTTCCATTGATCTGGTGAGTTAAATCAATTTAGCTCTCAAATTCAAATACTTAATAAATAATTATTATTGTTCTCACTCAAATTTTCTACTATTGAAATCTTCTAATGAAAAGGGTTTCTAAAAGAATTGAATCTTGATAGTTTTCTAAAACTTTCTACAGTTTTTTGGCTCTATAAGTATCAAATCCAAGCTGATATAATGAACCAAACAACCAATTTGCAAGCACTTAAGAAGACATGAAGAATATAGATCTTTTCAAATGAATTTACTACCACGGGTTTCAAACCCTACCTCTTATCAAACGTTGAAATTTGGGACAAACTATGAATGCATGCAATTCCAAATTCTCTGAAAACTTTTACAATTCTCTTGCCAAATTCCCAATTTGTTCCCTAAGCCTATATCTTCAAAAATGAACTACAAACCCTCTAATAAAGAACCATAACCCTAACTATGGTTTATGTTCCCTAGTTTTCTAAAAGTCATTTCTTTATTAAAATATAAATATTTGAATTCTTTCATGCACGCTTAAAGCCCTTTTTAATTAAAATTTTTATTTTTATTTTTCCTCCACTTTTTTATTTAGTGCAAGCATTATTTAAAGTATAATTTATTATTAAAAAATAATAATAATTAAATTTGGTTATTTAAATGCAACTCTTATTTAATTATTATTTTATAGTAATAAAAACTAGTTCAAAAAGCTCCAGTAAAGAAAAACTCCAACCATTGTAGAATAGAAAAAAGGATGCAAAAAAGCATCCAAAAATATTGATCATGTATCATCTTATTAGGGATATCCCCAAAACTACAATCTCCTATTCAGACCCCTTACATGAATTCTTATATAAAAGGAACACTTCAATAAGCATCCCACCAAAATTTCTACTAAGATCTTTACTACCCAAACCAAAGGATCAAGATTGAAGTTGATTACAATATATATACCAACCCAAGAACTTTACACAAAATTATATATTCCCTTTCACTCTCAATAACCAATATTGGAAAGAGTTCCAATAGTCAATGTCATCGTTAAGTACTAAGGTGATACAAGAATGGATCATCTGAATATTGCATATGAGTTACTAATAGGAATTGACAGAAACTCAAAAGACATGTGAGACCAAATAAATTGAAACAAAGCTATGAACAAAATTTGAATAGCATATACATTGATGATTTCTTTGGAAATCAAAAAGATATCTTGAAATAATCCTTGTTCCAAATGCCCTACAAAAAAGAAAATAAACGGTCGCCACTAATTAGCCATGGTCTTATACCAGTCATGCAGAAAGCCCATACTATCAAAAATATATAGTATTTTGATAGTTGTAGTCCTTTGAAACATAATATAATCGATCTTATATGATAATAATAAAATAGAAAGAAGTTGTCCTCTCATTCTAAGGCCATATGTTCAAAAATATCCATAGAATCGTTAAAATCACCTTCCTCAAAAGTCAAGGATGGAATAGGAGGAATAGATAGCCAAGACTCCCATTGTGAATCTCTGAGAGAAGAAACATTAAAACAACTCGTAGGACTCAATTTAGGGATACAGCCCAAGGAAGACTGGAATTTACCAAAATGCATATGGTCAACTAGATGGAGAATAGCTCCAATTTTTGAACAGTTGTGTCCCTCAAGCATTCTCCAAAGGTATATTTGCTAAGAATGGACAAAAAGGGTGTTGAGTTTCCCAATTCACATGTTAATTTTATACTATGTGAGAGTTCCCTAAATTCAAAATTATTACCTAGAGGTAGATGTGGGAACACACCATAAATGAGAGCATATGCCATCATAAAGTTATAGCCCTATACTACCTGTAGCAAAGATTCATAAGGAAGGAAATGAGGAAGAATCATCAAATTCAAAAGAGTTTTGAGAAAATTCAAAGACTAGGAGATGTCAAGGATATTGGAAAGGAAGATAGAACCAAGATGAGAGGAGAAAATTATTCTCTTGGATGGTGGAGAAGGAACAAATTCTCCAAAAATACATCTTATGGCATTTTTACAAGAGTGTCAAATAGAATTAAAAATCTCAATCAAAAGGAGAGTCAAAAAAATAATCCTTAATGGGTTTCTCACTTATGCAATGCGAGCCAAATAAATACTCGTAACAATGAAATGATGAACTCACTTTTAAACCATCACTTATTAACTATGGAGCAGTGACTTTGAAAGAATAGAGGTCAGCAAGATAAATGGTGGACATAAATCTTAGTATCTTACAAAATTTCTAAGGAAATGATATCCAATAATTTAGGGTTTAAGTGGTGGGAAAAAGATGATAGTAAGGAGTCAATAATAATATCATCAGCACCCGAATTGTGAAAATCATCGGCAAGTAAATTTCCTTCCCTATATGTATGTGATATGTAATATTTAGGAACACTATCAAGAATATACAAGACTTCTTGAAGCACATAATGGATTGACCAATTAAATATATGATGATAAATATAGGCATTGATGATAATTGCATAGTCATCTTCAACATGCAAAGATGAGATATTTAATGACTTCACCAAGACTAAACCATTAAGGAGAGATAAAGCTTTAGCCATGTTACTGGTAGTAGGATGAATCAATGAAGTATTTGTTGTAATGATTTTACCTTTATAGTCCCTGATGACCATGCCTATTCTAGACTTACTAGGATTACCATGGGATGTACCATCATAGTTTAACTAAAATTGGCCAAAAGTTGAAGGGGTCCATTTGATTTGTGCTCAAATTGTGGAAATCTTTGAGGAAAAAATAGGGGTTGAAAGAAAATGGAAAGAGAGCATCTTCTATTGTTAAGAAATAAAATTATCCCAAGAAGTGAAAACATGAAGCCCTTTAAATTTGAAGGCATGCAATAACCATGTCAACAATGCATTTTTCTAGATCAATAAGGACCTTGTCCAAGGCATATGTAACTTTCCTAAAAAAATTCCTATTCCTTTTCCACTAAATAGCCCAAACAATCAAGGCAGGAATTCATTTCCATAGGGATGAGAACATCGACTTAAGGGAAGGTGGTGACCAAGATTGGAATAGATCCCAAAGAGAATTTGGAAGGATCACAAGGAAATTCAGCTTATTAATTAAAAATTGCCAGCATGCTTGAGAAAATGAATACTTCAATAAGAGGTGATCGACTGATTCTAATTCTTGGTTGCAAAGAACACATTGGAAGACAACTACAATATTTAGTTTTTGCAACTTGTCCCTAGTGAGAATTATTTTCTTGAGCACTAATCAAGCAAAATAGCTAGGCTTGGGTAAAACTAGTTTATTCCAACAAAACATAAATGCTCATTACTTTTCTTGATTAGATTGAAGCACCAAACAACCCTTCTTAATTGAATATGCCTCATCTTTTGATGGACCCCAAAAAAGGCAATTAGGCTTATTACATTAAAAGACCTCCCTTTCTAGAAAAGTTTGATTAGATAAATCTACAGTCTTAGTGGAAATACAGAGAAAAGAAGGGTCTTTCCAATTTATGTTCCTTGAGTGAATAGAGATAGCCAAAACATAATCAATAAAGGAGGTGCCCCAAGAGTTAATCAAAATATGCATAATTTGTTGCTACTCATCATGTGAAGCAAGGGGAGGGTAATTGTTCTAGGAATCTAGCCAAAAATTAACCCTTTCCCCATTTTTTATTTCCCATGAAACAAAGGATTGATAAGGTCCCTTGATCCCATCATGAAATCCCAAATATATGACCCCTTTGGAGGATTTGCAACAATGATAATCCTAGTAGGATCTAGGTTATCCAAATATTTACCTTGAAGAATATGACACCATTTCACTAATGACTTGGCATACATCTGCCAAACCAATTTGGCACCAAAATCTTTATTTCTAGTAGAAGGATTATGCAAACCCACCCCTCCAACACTGAATGGAGCACACATATCTCATAAAGACAACAAGGGAAATTTGTTTTCCCTATTCATATTAGCATACCATAAAAAACTCTAAACCAATGTTTCAATTTACTTAATGATTCCTTCGGGTCCTGCAATATTGATAAATAGTAATAAAAGATAGTAGAAAGGATAGTTTTTATCAAGACTATCCTTCCTGATAATGATAACCATCAAACATTCTAGGCTTCTATCCTAGTTTTTATTCAATCAATTATTGGTTTCCAATAAGAAGGCACATTGGAGCCTACAAAAAAATGAATCCCAAGATATGTTGATAGAATTTGGTCAAGAGGGAAACCAAATAAATTAACAATTTTACAAGAAAATTCTGAGTAGAGTTGAAAACATAAATCTTTGATTTTTGCACATTGATATGTTAACCTAAAAACTACATATAAAGCTCAAGATTTTTTTTAATTTGTTTAGCTTCATGGAACTCAATTGATCCAAACAACAAAGTATCATCGGTAAATAAAGAGTGAGTAATAGAAAAAGAGGTCCCAATGATATTCACTCCTTTCCGTAAACCATTTTGGTTATAAAATTTAATAAATTGACTAAATGCTTCAAGCATAATAATGGACAAAAAAGGGAATAGTGGGTCTCCTTGACACACCCCCTAGGTGGAATAGAAAAAACTTGCAAGTGAACCATTAGTTAATATAGAGAAATGAGCACCTGATATGCATGATTTAATCCATTTACACCACTGAGAAAAAACAAATCTATGAATAACACTCATGAGAAAAGATCAATTAAGTATGTCATAAGTTTTCATCATGTCCAACTTAATGACAAAAGATGGAATACCATGCTCCTTGATTGTGTACAATGTTTCATGAGAAATTTGTGCTTCCTTAGGAGTTTCCCAACCAAGAACAAACCCCCTTGCTCTGGAGAAATTAGTTTGGGAATAAAGGGTTGAAGTCTTAAATAAATTGCCTTGGTAACAATTTTATAAATGGTATTACATAAAGAAATGGGTCTATTTATTAAATAATTACATTTTTTATAGGTAAAAGGCCTTAAGGTCCAAAGTTAGAAACAAAATTGATATCCATTTTTGTGAGGTATCCAAGATTAGGGATGATTAATTTTATTTTATTGTATTTTAACTAATTTAATCATTTGACACCATCAAATTAACTTCCATATTTGAAATTATACTTTTTTGATATCCTTATTGAAGTACCTATCAAAATTAATGAGTTAAGATCAAGTTATTAAAAACATAGCTAATGCATTATCAAATACAAGTCATTATTTTCTAATTTATTATACACTCAAAATATGCTTTAGAAAATTATATTGACTATACATATTTATAATTGATTTTTTTTATTGTTTTAGAGCATCTACATTTAATCTTTTATTAAGATTATATCCCAAATAATATTGTATCCCTCTACAATTATTACTATCTAAGAGCAATTAAATAATTACACTTAAAATACTATTAAATCTTTAGTATTTTAATCTCTTTATCTAATTTCCAAATTTAGGCTTTTAATTAAATTATTTTTGTGATGTGGACCTTAATTAGACTCGGAGGTTTATTTGGCAAGGTTTCTCCCCAAATTATTTCTATGGGGGTTTAGGAGTAGCGCCCCCAAGACAAGGTCATGGGGAAGCACCAAAATGACCTTATATTGTAAAAGGTGTCAATTGCTATTTTTCTATTGGATGACTTATTCTAGCCCTAATTTTGTAAGCAATAAAAATCTTGTATAAAAAGGCTTAGGGTTAGGGATTTCAAAATGTATCATGATATTGTAGCTTCTTATAGTGGTATTGAGTTGTAAGGGATTGTGGATTGTAATCACTAGATAGTAATAATATTGGACTTGTTGTTGGTGGACATAGCCTAGGGATTGGATGAACCATGTTAAATCTTGATTTCTTGTGTTCTTTTTTGTGTGATCTATTATTTTTTGATATTGGTTATATTTGTATGTAACTGTTATTTCTACTTGTGGTTAATCCTAACAATCTTTTGAATTGAAGCTTATATTTATTTATTTTTCTAATTAATTAAATATCATCATATATTAATATAATTTTTAAATAATATTTATTAATCAAAATGTTTTAAGATTAATCCAAGCCTCATAATTAAATCATTTACCAGGTGAATTACAAGCAAAATCACATAGAAACAACATGAGAAAAAACTGACTAGATATTAAAATCAAACTACACATAAAAGGACAACACGGAAGTTTTCAAAGGGTAGTCAGATATTTTACTCCTTCTTAGGACAATTAATTAAGCTACAGAGGGATGTCCAAATATTATCTCCCCATTCTTACCACTGAGTTCTTGTGATAGGGCATGCTCATCCTAGCAATTCAGGGAAGTTGATGCCTAGTACTTGCAACATACATAAAAGATAAGCATGTACATGTGCATATATGTCTAAGCTAAATAGGCAATGGTAGGAAGTGGTGTGAATTTAAGATCCTAACTAGCAAGTGACTATTATTTCCTTAACCATTTCAGGCACTTCAAATAAAAATGCAAAACAGACACGCACACCATACACATGCAAGTATGGGATTAGTACCATAAATAACCTTGAGTACAAATAGCACCAAATTTAACATACATAACTCATCATCAAAAAGATCCAATAATCATCAAATAACACATGAGATGAATCAACCACATAATCAATCTAGATATATAATCAAGTCTTGAAATAATGACATATAATTGTAAATCAAATATTTATGAATCTAACACATGCATAAAATAGGCCTAAAAGAGTTTGGTAATTTGAATAGAAAATTAAATTGCATGTGGGAACTACATCCACCTCCCCTAGAATTAGGCTTACTCCTAGAAGCCTACAATAAAGATACAATACTCAATATGTTTTTCCTCTAGGACTCTTCCACATTATAAGGGGATGAGACTCAAATGCAAACATCCTCTGAGATCTACCAGTATCACCAATTGTGGCCTTTGAAGTTGCAGGTCTCTATCCCAAGAATAGAGGTACACTCTTGGGATGATTGGTCAATTTATGACCATATTTCCTACAATAATATAAATCTCCATTAAAAACTCCTTGAGCTCCAAGTGCACTAGATTGATAAAAACTACCTACACTAGCATCTTGCCTATGACCCTGAGAAGCTCGATCTAATCTATTGTGCATATTGTGTCACTAGTTGTGATAGTTTCCTGACTACGAACCACCACTGCTACCATGAAAGAACTTTCCTCCTTAATGATCATGATTACCTTTTGAGAAGGTATAGGGTTCCTAGAACTTCCAACTCCATGAGACTAGCTTCCCTTAGGCGATCCTAAAAAAGAAAGTCCTCTAGCATGATCACTTGGTCGACCACCCTAACAAAAGGTCACACTTGACTCAATAAGTGTAGCTCACACAACTATATGCTTAAGGATTTTAGGTTGGAAAACATTAACACCCCCAATGATGCTATTGTTAAGCCCTCTAATGAAATATTGACCACTAATGGTGAACTATCACTCATTCCTACATAAGGCATAAGCTCAAAGAATTTCTACTCATACTCTACCATGGTCATAGCAGTCTATCTCAATTTATGAAACTCGTCCGCCCTCTATTGATTCCAATGCTCTATTAGGAATCCCCCATAGAGGTACTCAAGGAATAACTCCTAGGTAACAATTTTCATATCTAGTCCAAGTTTTGTTTCCTCTATCTTCCACTAGTTGGCTGCAAAAATCTCTAAGTGAGTGATGGCATACCTTGCTTTGACATTAGTGTCAAAGTCTTGCACAGAAAAATACTTGTCTAGTGTGACCAACCAAATCTCTACACCAAACCCAATACCATTTCCTTTAAAAAGAGTAATCTTGACCTACAATAGGTCTTTCATCTTATTGTCTTTGATGGACTCTTGTCTAGACTCTATGTTCCCTTTTCTAGGACTCCTTGACCTAACTCTCTCTCCATGCTCAAAATGTCATGGTACCTCCTAAAAAACTCTGTCCTGCAAAGGTAAGCACTCTAGGATCTCTCTTAATAGATCTCTGGTGTTAGACCCTTCTGACTTAGCATGCTACGCACCACTATTACCCCCTCTAATCTCTTCCTAAACAAGGCCCTTTGTGTGAACTGAAGGAAGGTTATGATGACTACCTCTCCCTTGACCTCTACCATGTCCTATGCTATGACCCCTAGAAATATATCTAGAACCAAAAACCATACCTCCTACAAAACCCAAACACAAGAAACATAAGAATCCATCAAAAATATAAGAGTTTAACACATACATAAAGAAAGAGTCTAGAACATAAATGATATGAGTTCCAACTTTCATGTTCAAAAGTTTTTTTTTCTAGTTTTTTTGTTCAAACTATATTGTCTAAGTTCTCAATCAATAAATATTGTTGTTTACATCTTGTTGCAAGTTGAACTATTTGTTAACAAATGGTGCACAATATACCTTGAGTTCTCAATGTTGGAACTCGAGCTTTGATACTAGATGTAATGCTTGGCTCGAGAACCCAAAATAAATATACTAATATGTTACAAAGTTCACTAACCAATTTTTTTTTAAGTTTGAACAACATCAAAGTGACAATGTGGAAGAAATATACCCAAACACAATAATCACACATATGTAATCACAATACATATTTCATTCTCAAGGGTTCCTTCACATTGAGTCATGATTAAGAAGTTTTTCTAATAATTTATAATCCTAAGTACAATGTTCATAATCATAAAATGAATAATGGATACAGAATCTTACAAGTACAACTGATATGATAAAGTATATCTAAAGCACAACATACATTGTACATGTCGTAGGGTATGTAATAATAAATACAAGTACATCAATACACAATAAAACATCTTGTCGAATCTCAAGATACATGATACATAGATACATAAAATGAATAGGAGTCTCCAAGAAAAGAACAAGAATGATAAAGGTGAAACTGCATCAACCAACATCCAAAAACTACCAATCTATGGGGGAACCCAAGGGTAAGAAGTCACTACCTCCCAAAGTTGTGGTAACCTAGTCAAGCACCACTCCCAACATGTAGGGAAGATAATGAACAATCCACACACAGATTTAAAAATCATAAATAAATCCTAGGAAAGGAATCCTAATAGACAAATCTACCTCAAGGATACACAAATTACTGACAAAGAAAAGATAACAAAATTCGAAAAGAAAATCAACCAACCCAACACCACATACCAAAGTCAACATCTAGATACCAAGTACAAGTCAAGTATCAAAACTACAGAGATTCAACACTAAAAGAATAACCATTTCCAAATCAAGTGCCAAATGTCAAAAGTACAATAACTAACATATAACAATTTTTATTAAAGAGATTTAATCACCAACAAGAAATTACATCCGACAATAAAAACACCACCAAAGGAAAATATCAAAAATCTATAAAGAATACCACGGACCTCTCACTAGAGCCTGGAGTGTGATCACATGGTCAAACTACTTGAGTTACCCTAGATTAGCCTCTCACTAGACCCTAGTGTTAGAAATATAGATGGAGTAACTAAGAGGGGGGGTTGAATCAGTTACGACAAAAAAAAAAATCCACAAATCCCTTGGATGTCTGATAAAACTACTTACTACCATCACTTGGTAAACATACAAAAATTGTTGTAACTGGGTAGATGCAGTGTATGTTAACTTTAACAGATCTTAAACATTCATAGTGATTAACATGCAAGCATAAAAGAAATAACATGAACACATAAGACACCAGATTTAACATGAAAACCCAATATGGGAAAAACCACCAAGTAACTAACTACTAATTTTCACTCTTCTAAAGTGAGCCATGTTAGGAGCCAACCTGGTTAAAGGTTACAAAACACATTGTTAGGTGTGCCCTTGTTAGAGAATTTAATCACCCTATTAGGAGTGGCCTTGCAAGAGGTCTTTAGAAAAATTCAATGGAACTGTCACCTTGTTAGAGGATTTACAAATGGCTATTAAACCAACTCTATTAAGAGATTTTAGAATCACTACAAAAATGGTAAGAAAGTAACAATGAAGTGACCTAAAGAAGATGCAACTAAATTGTTGATTATAGATATCTATTCTACTTCACACTAGATCCAGCCTGATCAAATAAAACTTTACTACTCCTCAAGGATATCTGACCATCCTTCAAATTTGTACACACTTTCTTCTTCAAACAATCAATACACTTGCATACTCATTCATACTCTTTAGAATCTCAACTTGAACTTTCATATATACCATTTAGATTATCAAGTTGGCTCAATTACAAGTTATAATTACCAATAATCATTACCTCAGTCATCCAAAATCATTACTTGAAACAATTAAACTTCATTTCTCAAATTAACAAAATCCTTCATTGGCCGACCCTGCTTGGTAAACACTAATCCTGAAATGATTTCCTATGTTAACCAATAGAAGCTCAGTTAACACTACAAATCTTGCAAAATCTTTTGGAAATTGAGTGAACTCGATAAACACTAACTTTTCTTCGTTAACCATGAGAGCTCGGTTAACACTACATCCTACCACATTTTCCTTTGATGCCTAAGTGAGCTTGGTAGACACTGTCTACGTAGAGTAATTTCTAAGAATGCTCAATAGACACAAAAAATTGCCTTGCTGACCAACTAAACTTGGTAAGCACTATCTACCAATTGATATGACATTTGTGTAACATCAAAGACAACACACAATTAGACAATTGTATCCAACACTCTCCCTCTTTGGCATTGATGGCAACACAACATGTCATAGCACAATAAAATTTGAAAACAAGACTGACAGAGAATTTCTCCCTCTAATATTTTATGCCACAAACTTCTATAATGCAGTAATCCCCCTCTGTGAAAGAATTACATAAACTCTCCCTCAAAAAAAATTTAGAAAGCTATGATAGTAAACTCTCCCTCTTTGACAACACATGCCAAAGACAACACATACCGAATGAGTATCAATGTACCTTAAGTACTGATTCATATGTAATGTTTCCATGACTATGTTGCATCAACTAATAGATCTTCAACTTGGTTCCTATTGATGTATCACTAAAACTTTAGTTTAGTGAGCTTCAGATAGGGTAATGACCCCTAACTTACCTCTTAGATACAAGAATGCATCCCTAGGTAATGACTTGGTGAATACGTCTATAATCTATTCTTTTCTATGGACATATTCCAATATGATTTTCTTGTCCTACACCAATTCTCTGACAAAGTGGTATTTTATAGCAATGTGCTTGGTTTTGGAATGCATCACTAGATTCTTTGATATGTTAATTGCACTTGTATTATCACAAAACACAACAACTGGTTCTTTGATTTAAACCTTCATGCCTTCCAACAACTGTTTGAACCAAACAATAATAGAATAGTTCACTACTGCTGCAACATACTCTGTTTTTGTTGTAGATTGGGATGTGCAATTTTGCATTTTTCTTGTCCAAGATACCAACCTTTTTCCAAAGAAGAATGCTCCACCACTTGTACTGTTTCTGTCATCAATGTTTCCTGCCCAATCAACATCAATAAACACTTTTAAGTCTAGATTTCCTCCAAATTTATACCATAAGCCATAATCTTCAGTGTCTTTCAATTATCTCAAGATCCTTTTAATTGCCATCATATAATTTTCTCTAGATTTTGCTGAAAATCTTGCCACTATACCAACTGCAATAGCAATATCAGGCCTTGTATGAACTAAATACTATAATTTTCTAATCATTGATCTATATAAGGTCTGATCTACCTCTTTTGAATCATCATCTTTGGTAAGCTTTAATCTAGTACACATGGGGGTTCCAACTGGTTTTGAATCTTCCATATCAAACTTCTTGAGTATCTCCTTGATATACTCAGACTGAGTGATGTAGATACCATTCCTGCTCTACTGAATCTAAAGACCAACAAAGAACTTAATCTCACCAAACATAGACATTTCAAATTCTTTGTTCATTTTCTCTGAAAATTCTTTGCATAGATCATCATTCCCTATAAACAAAGTATCATCCACAAATATTTTTACCAAAACAATCTTGTTATCTAGTCCTTCCTTAATGTACAAGCTATTGTTATCATTAGTTCTCTAGAAACCAATCTGAATAAGGTAGTTATGCAATCTCTCATACTATTCTTTAGGGGCTTGTTTTAGACCATACAATGCTTTGTGTAATTTGCAAACCATGTCCCTTTTGTCTGGATCAACAAAACCTTCAAGTTGTTTAATGTAGACTTCTTCATCAAGAATACCATTGAGAAATGTTGATTTAAAATCCATCTGATATAGCTTAAATCCTTTATGTGTTGCATATGCAAATAAGGTCCTAACACCTTCCAATCTTGTAACAAGAGAAAAATTCTCACCATAATCAATTCCTTCTTCTTGAGAGTAGTCTTTACATACCAATCTAGCTTTGTTTCTTGACACCTTACCATCTTCATTCAACTTATTCTTGAATACCCATTTTGTTCCAATCACATTTTTGTCTTTAGGCCTGGGTACAAGAGTCTAGGTTTTGTTCTTCTATATTTGTTCTATCTCTTCATTCATAGCCTCAATCCAACTTTCATTTTCCAATGCATCTTTGACATTTCTAGGTTCAAAATTAGCAAGTAAACAAGTACCTTTTAGCTTACTTCTTGTCATAGTACCTTCTAATTTATCTCCAATAATCTGATATGGTGCATGATGTCTTCTGACATACTTGGACAATATAGGTTCCTTGCCTCTTTAATGAATTTCATTTTTATCCTCTTGCACTTCAACTTCAGTTTCTGGCTGCTCAGACTCAATAGGCATTGTCTCGGTAGCTTCAGAATGTGACTTGGGTCCTTATGACTCAGTTTGAACTTCTTGCAACTTGGTGACTGATGAAGACTCAGGAGTAGAAGTCTCCTGATTGATAGATGTGTCTGGCAATATATCAGGTTCAATGTAAACAAATCTCCTATAATCTTCTAGTTCCTTTCTACTTTCTTCTTCAGTCCTTTTTAAAAACTCATCAACTTTCACATGTGCACTTTCTATGATTTTGTGAGTAGACAAATTCAAACATTTATATGTCTTACTCTTGCAAGAATATCCTAAGAATTTGCCTTCATCACCTTTCACATAAAATTTTCCTTTTCTAAATTCTTTCAAGATGTAACATTTACTTCCGAATACTTTCAGTTGACTTAAATTGGGTTTATAGCCATACCATAACTCATAGGGAGTTTTGAATGAGTCATTCTTCAGTTGTACTCAATTTAAGGTATAAACTGTAGTGCTAATAGCTTTCTTCCAGTATTTGATAGCAATGTCCTTTTCAATCATTAGAGTCCTTGCACAATCCATGATAGATCTGTTCCTCCTTTCAGCTATTCCATTATGCTCAGGAGTTCCAGGGGCTGATACTGGTCTTTTGATTCCTCTTTCAGTGCAAAATTTATTGAATTCATTGGAGATGAATTCACCACCTCTGTCTGATCCTAAGAATTTTAGTCTTTTTTCCTTGTTTCCTTCTCTACTCTTACCAAATACCATTTGAATTTCTCAAATGCTTTTGACTTCTCTCTCAGATACATAATAGTCATCATTCTAGAGTAGTCATCAACAAAAAGAATGAAGAATTTTTCTCTATTGTAGCTCTCAATTCTAATAGGTCCACACAAATTAGTATGCACAATTTCCAAAATATATTTAGACTGATAGTTTTTTCTTTTAAAACTAGTCTTTTGCATTTTACCAATCTGACAATTCTTGCATAGACCAACATTAGGTTTCTTTAAACTAGGAGTGCCTCTTACTTTCCTGAATTTGCTTATTTTCACTATGATATATTAATTTACATGACATAACCTTCTGTGCCATAACCAACTTCCTTCAACTTGAGCAATAAAACATGAGCACTCACCAAGATCAAGATAAAACTAGTTACCTTTTGTTTGTTTGCCTGATCCAATCAGCTTTCTTTTGTCATCTAGCAGTCTTGCCTTCCCATGCATGAATTTCACCTTGAATCCAATATTGATTAGCTATGCTACACTCAACAGATTATGTTTTAGTCCTTCAACCCAATAGGCATTATCACATAAAATTTCTTTGGTTAATGAGATTCGTCCTCTTCCTTTTATGAAATAGGGTTCATTGTTTCCAAATCTTATACTACCACCATCATAGTCTTCAAAGTGTTCAAAATTAGTTTTGTGACCAGTCATATGATGTGAACATCCACTGTCTATGATCCATGTATCATTTTTTCTCACATGAGAGATAAATGCCATCTTATCTTCTTCATCATTGTCAAATTCATCTTTTGTAGCAATGTAAACTATTTCATCTTCACTATTATCAAAATCCTTAGTCATAAAACATGTTTTCTTACCTTTGTCCTTAAATGATTTGAAATCTTGATTTCCATTGCACTTGTGACCTTTCTTCTCATCTTTGCTAGCTTTGTTTGGGCACCTGGCTGCAATATGACCAATTTCTTCATATGAAAATTAGATTAGGGGAACTTTACCTTTGTATTTTTCTCTACCTCTAGAATATTTCCTTGCAAGTAGAGCTTCAACAACTTCAAGATCACTGTCAAAACTTTCCTTTGATTCTTCTTCACTTTTTCACTGAGAGTCCTTTATTTTCTTGCCTTTCTCTTTAAATGAAACCTTGGCCTCAAATGTAGATTCAATATTCTTGGAAGCTGGAACACAATTGTCATAGTTATCTAGTTCAAAGGCTATCAATCTTCCTACCAGGGTATCCAAAGTTATCTTATGATTTGTCTCACATCTTCTTTCTTGAATTGTAGATACTCTAATTGCATAAATGGGAAGCAATGTTCTAAGAACTTTACTTACAATTTTTTCCTCCTTGATCTCTCCTCTAGAATCTTTGATTGCACTGACACTTTCTTTGATCCTTTCAATATGTTTGGCAATGTTTTCATCATCTCTCATTCTCATCTGATCAAATTGTCCTTTGAAACTTTTTGCTTTGGCTCTCCTCACATTGTCATCACCTCTGTAGATATCCTTTAGCTTGTTCCACATAGAAAAGGTAGTTTTGTAGTCCTTGATATCATCAAATTCTTCATAGCTTAGAGTAGATGCAAGGTCTATCATCATAGTGTTATGAGTCTTCTTCTCAGCAATGTCATTAACAGATAATGTACCAAAAGGAGTTTTGTATTCTTCATCAAGGTATTTCAACCATGTATCACCAATGGAAGCTAGATGAAGCCTCATGAGACCCTACCATACTGAAAAGTTATCTCTGTTAAGCCTTGGAATTTCTCTCTTGTAAGACATCTTGATTTTTAGCTTAGGTCTTTGAAACCCTTCTTGTAAGCACCAAAAGCTCTGATACCAATTGTTGGAAATATAGATGGAGTAACTAAGAGGGGGGGTGAATCAGTTACCATAAAAAAAATTCACAGATCCCTTAGATGTTTGATAAAACTACTTATTATTGTCACTCAATAAACATACATAAATTGTTGTAACTCGGTAGATGCAGTGTATGTTAACTATAACAAATCTTAAACATTCACAGTGATTAACATGCAAGCATAAAGGAAATAACATGAACACATGAGACACAAAATTTAACGTGGAAACCCAATATGGGAAAAACCACCAAGTAACTAGCTACTAATTTTCACTCTTCTGAAGTAAGCCCTGTTAGGAGCCAACCTGGTTAAAGGTTACAAAACACATTGTTAGGTGTGACCTTGTTAGAGGATTTAATCACTCTGTTAGGAGTGGCCTTGCAAGAGGTCTTTAGAACAATTCAATGAAGTTGTCACTTTGTTAGAAGATTTTAAAATGGTTGTTAAACCAAATTTATTAAGATATTTTAGAATCACTACTACGATGGTAAGAAAGTAACAATGAAGTGACCTAAATGAGATGCAACTAAATTGTTGATTACAGGTCTATGTTCTACTTCACACTAGATCCTTCCTGATCAAATAAAACTTTGCTACTCCTCAAGGATATCTGACCATCCTTCAAATTTGCACACACTTCTTCTTCAAACAATCAATACACTTTCATACTCACTCATACTCTGTAGAATCTCAACTTGACCTTTCATATATACCATTCAGATTATCAAGTCAGCCCAATTACAAGTTACAATTACCAATAATCATTACCTCAGTTGGCTAGAATCATTACTTGGAACATTTAAATTTCATTTCTCAAATTAACAAAATCCTTCATTGGCTGACCCTACTCAGTAAACACTGATCCTGAAATGATTTCCTATGTTAACCAATAGAAGCTCGGTTAACACTGCAAATCCTACAAAATCCTTTGGAAACTGAGTGAACTCGATAAACACTAACTTTCCTTCATTAACCATGAGAGCTTGGTTAACACTACATCCTACCACATTTTCCTTCGACACTCGAGTGAGCTCAGTAGACATTATCTACGCAGAGTAATTTCTAGGAATGCTCGGTAGACATAGAAAATTGCCTTGCTGACCAACTGAACTCGATAAGCCTTGTCTACCAACTGATATGACATTTGTGTAACATCAAAGACAACACACAATTAGACAATTATATCCAACACCTGGACCCTCAAGCATTGAGTTACCTTGGACTGGTCACTCTAGACCCAAACCCTCAATGTGACACATGCAAAACCAGAATTACCCTCTCATAAAGATGAGGAATACTAGTCATACCTCTCACTAAGTATCATCTCATTCTCATCCCTAACTTATACATGCACTCAAGGCATGGGCAAGGCAATATCTCTAACTTATCTTTTTTAATTTATCTCAAGGCATGGGCAAGGCAATATTTTGATTGCTATGTTATCACTTGTTACACAACTTGCGATAGGTTACCCTAGTACTGATCATTTTACGTTGTGGACCCCAATTGTAATCCACTCCCATAGATATGCACCTAGACAACCTCTCCTAAGTTCACAAACCACAATTATGTCCCATGCCACAAGACAATGATAGTCAAACTCAGTTCCCTGACAGACAACCCAAGATTGCAATGGTTCTCATAACCCAAGTTAACACAAATACTCAATTCAAATCATAAGATACATCTTCACATCCAATCAAATCGACATCATAGAAGAAAATTGAAAAGGCCTCTAGTGTACATCCTTGATGGCCAACTAACCAAAACAAGAAAACCATAACAAAATAATCATAACCATAAAATTCAAAAACTCATCTCATAGTGAAGACCACATAACCCCCAAATCAGGCACCTAGAATATAAAGGGTTTCAATCATATGGTTAAATTCATTTGTTTTCCAAAAAGTTTGATTTGGCAAAAAGGAGGTGTCCATTCAATATAGTATTCTTAATTTCAAAGGAACTAATATGATTCCTATGATTAAATAGTTCCTAAATCTAAGTATATAACTTATTGAATTTTAATAATTCATTCAAACTTTATTAATATTCTTTCATCTTATTATACTAACAAATATTTACAAAACATTATATAATAATCCAATTAAATTAGTTGTAAATATAAGTCATTATAAATAAATTTTAAGATAGTTTAAATCAAATAAACTTTATAAATAAAACACATTTCAATATATTTCATTATTATAACCTCAAATGAAAATAGTATTAAAATATTACAATTTATAATAATTTCAAATTTTTAAAACTATTAAATAAAATTTAATTTAATTATATATAAAAAAAAAAATTATTTTTTTTTTTAAATACATTTTAACAACCCCAATGAGAGGTTGGATACACACGGGCAACCTTAGTCCTCCCTGTGGTAGCCATTGGTGCTACTATGGCAACACTAACGCTGTGTGTAGTAGCCTCCAAAGTTGCCCAAGGTTAGGGCTTGGGACCCCCATCCACAATTTAATATTAAATTATTGTTTACAATATTTTTAACTATATATTTCTTTAAATAAAAAATGATATATATTTATTTAATATATTTTTTGTTAGTTTTTATAATAGTCTGATAAATGAATTACTAGCAACTAAATATTTTTTAATTTTAATTTTTATAAAAATTATTTATGAAATAACAAATAATTCATTTTATTTTCCATCGACCCAGTGAAGTAAATCAATTTAGCTCCCAAATTCAAACCCTAGCTAAATAACCATGGTTGTTCTCACTAAGTTTTCTACTATTGAAATCTTCTAATGAAAATAGTTTCTAAAAGAATTTGATCTTTTATAGTTTTCTAAAACTTTCTACAATCTCTTGGTTCTATAAATCTCAAATTCAAGCTGATACAATTAACCAAACAATCAAATTGCAAGCACTTAAGAAGATACGAAAAATACAATCTTTTCAAATGAATTTACTACCATGGGTTTCAAATCCTGCCTCTTATAAAATGTTGAAATCTAGGACAAACTATGAACACAGGCAATTCCAAATCCTCTAAAAGATTCACCAATTCTAGTCTTGCCAAATTCCCTCTTCGCTCCCCAAATGTGTCTTCAAATATGAAAACCCCTCTAATAAAGAACCATAACCCTAACTAGGGTTTCTTCTCCCTAGTTTTCTAAAAGTTATTTGCTTTATTAAAATATATATTTTTAAATTATTTAATTCTTTCATGCACACTTAAAGCGCTTTATAATTAAAATATGTTTTTCTTTTCCTCCACCTTCTTAATTAGTGCAAGTGTTATTTAAAACATAATTTCTTTTTAAATTAATAATTGTAATTAAAGATCGTTATTTAATGCAACTTCAATTTAATTGTTATTAATTAGATTATTACAATTAGAATAATATTAAAATCTTTAATAGTTTAATCTCTTTATCCAATTTCCTAATTTAGATTTTAAATTAAAAAATTTAAATTAAAGCTCATATTTAATTAATTTTTAAATTAATTAAATATCATCATATTTTATTATTTTATTTTTTAAATCAATCTATTTAATAATCCAAATATTATAATATTAGTCCAAGCCTCATAATGAAACCATTTACTAGGTGAATCACACGCAAAATCACATAGAAACAACATGAGCAAAAGCTTAATAGAAACCACAATCAAATTACATAGGCAAGGACAACTCACAAGTTGATCGTTGATACCTACAACCTACATAAAAGACAAGCATGTACATGTGCATATATGTCTAAGTTAAAGAGGAAATGGCAGGAAATGGTGCATCGTGTAGATCCCAACTAGTGAATGGGTACGACTTCCTTCCTTAATCATATCGGGAACATCAAACAAAAATGCAAACAAAACACACACACACACACACACACACACACATGAAAGTATGGGATCAATACCATAAATAATCACAAGTGCAAATAGCATCAGATTCAACATAAATAACCCATCATCACAAAGATCCTATAATCATCAAATAACACATGAAATGAGTCAACCACATAATCAATCTAGATATATAATCAAGTCATGAAATAATGTCATATAATTCTAAATCAAATATCTTTGAAACTAACATATGCATGGAAATAGGCCTAAAATAGTTTGGCAATTATAAGAGAAAAACAAACTACAGTTGGGCACTACACATCACACAGATCCAATGATATCTAAGTGTTTTATTTATTGTAATGAGAGATCAAGATGGATTCAAGTGAATCATTACTCATAAAATCTGATTCAATGAGTTTGACTCAAAAACTATACAATTAAATCATGCTAGTGATATCACAACTAGGTTATTTTTTTAATGAGGTTTTTGATTACAAGCTTCCATCATGCAAGTTGCACAATTTGTGTATGATGGCTTTCAAATAATAAGATTCAACAAGTTCTACAATAACTAGCTATAAGATTAATCAATGTAAGAAAGAGATTCAATAAAAATTTTATCTTGTTGTTGAGGAGTTAGAGGTGAGTATTTGAAAGAAAATTCTTTGTTCTACTAATAGGGATCATGCACAATACATTAGTCACCCACTCTTAGTGCATAGTCTTCACCACAAGGATAGATGTATGAAGTATTTCTTATGAAAAATAGTTATGGATGATGATCACCCAAGTTAGATGCTAGAGTTTGAGTCTCATTCAAGCAAATTCTAGTTTGGCTCTCATTAAAGGAGAGCAACCAACAAGTTATATCATCTAGAAAAAAGTGGATTTTTTTCTTGTGGCACATAGGTTTTCTATTAGTTGGCAATTGATTTTTTTTGTTTTCGATTGTTCAAATTAAGAAAACCTTAGATTTTGAAAGGGCATAATCTCTTGTATAACAAGAACGAAATAAGAGAAGTACCACAAAAGGAAAAGTACCCAAGAAACAAGTGAAACAAGTATCACAAGGAGTGAGACAGAGACTAGCTAACTGTAGCAAAACTAACATAAGAACATGATTGCAAGAAAAGACAAAGAAGATGGCTAAAGGCCAAAAAGCCAAGGTTGTTCTTCAAAGGTCTGATAAAAGGGTAGAGAAGGAATGGAGCTACCAACAACTATTTGAAGGAAAAAAATCAATTGGAGGACTCTTCATTGTTGCATCATAATCTCTTAACCTTACAAGAATAATCCTCCTTGGCAATGGGATCTCTCACAATATAATCTAGCTTCTTTCCATTGAAATGAGATTGAGTACATCCAAAAATATTATTCTTATTAAAGGGCCTTGCGAACATCACTTGTCTAGCTAGACAATAGGTGAAACCCAATATAAGAAGCTTAAATCAACTATAAGTTAGATCTAACGGTGTTTGCCAAATACCAATTATATCAACTATAACAACAAAGATAGGAAAAAAACCAATACACAACATAGTTTTCAATGTGTAGAAGCCATTTTGAGACAAATCTCAACTCTACTCTTTAATTTGATAGCACACCCTTGCAAAGAAGCTTGAATGAAAACTTGATAAAACCCTACTCATGAGGACCTATTTTATAATAGAAAAATACAACTATGATCAAGAGTAACCAAGATCGAAAACCAACACCTCACCTTGTAATCATTAATTTTTGACTCGTAATTACCTCCTAAATGCTCCTACAGGTATCATAAGGTTTCTTTCATGCATGGGTGCTTAGCGACCAAACTAGCAAAAGGATTTCATCATATATGTTGGGATAGTTTTCACTAAATCTTGTAATGAGTTTCATAGTTTTTGAAAATGCTCTTACACCTTATGTTGGATGTTATAACATCCCAAAATAGTTGATTCCCAAAGTGGACAATTAGGTTGATCAACTTACCATTTGATTGATAGTGTGATGCTTGTCTAATGAAAGAAACTTAGTAATTTCTTGCCAAAAAATAAACAATTATCAAGGCCAATAAAAACACATTTATTGTATTAGTAGAATAATAGTTACCAGTGTTTTCAAAACCCTCCATCCCTTATAGGTGAGTTACAAATAACATTAGGAGTATTTGAAGTAGTTAATTACATGGATTCACAAGTTGATAGCACGTAAATCCTAACAATTTCTTGCATGAGGAATTGAAGACTTATCCATTGGGTAGTTCCCTAAAAATTCCAATACCCAATTAGATTTTGGGTTTTATTAAACTATCTCCTCATACAATTCACACTTATTTAGGGCTAACTTTGGTGGTTTTTCTCCATGTGCTTGATTCATTACAAGTTGTGTTTATTTTATGGCCAAGTATAGAAGTGTAGCACAGTTTTATACTCTCTGACCCAATGTCAAGACAAAATGCTAGGATTGTGATGCTAAGCACCATAGACCTCTTGAATTATGGAAATAGAAACCATAGTCATGACACTCTCAGCCCAAGTTTGAACCCCCAACTATCATAAATTCAATGAGAAATAAATTGGTCCTAAAATCAGCCTTCTTGGATTTTTCCAATGTATTTTCTTGAAGTGTATAAATAAAACTCTCTCACCTCATTGAACATATTTCAAGTATCTCTCAACAAGTATTATTGTAATAGTAAAATACTAACTACCATTGTCAACAAAACCCTTTCATTACTTATGGATGAATTACAAACAATATTAGTAGTGGCTAATTACATGGATTTATAAGTATACGACACCTAAATCCCAACACTTCCTTGAATGAGTAATCTAAAGTCTTATCCATGACATAACTCCCTAAAAATTCCAATACATAACAAGTTTTGTGTTTCATTAAATTGTGTCCACATCTAGTTTATAGTCATTTAGGGCTAACTTTTGTGGTTTTCCCTCATGCACTTGATTCATTACAAATTGTGTTAATTCCATGGCCAAATAATATAGAAGCTTGGTACAATTTTATACTCAATGAACCTAACCTAAAATGCTAGGATTTTGGCGCTAGGCACCATAGACCTCTTGGACTATGGTGCTAGGAACCATAATCCTACCATTCCAAGCCCAAATTTGAACCCTTGACAATCATAAAGTTCTTGAGCACAAAAGTGGTTCTGACATTAACCTTATTAGATATTTCCAGTGTGTTTTGTAAAATTGTGAATAGATACAACTCCCCCACCCCCCCTCCCCCCATTTGAACATCTCTCAAGAAATTAGTCCTAAAATCAGCCTTCTTGGATTTTTCCAATGTATTTTTTTGAAGTGTATAAATACAACTATCTCGTCTCATTGAACATCTTTCAAGTATCTTTCAACAAGTATTATTGTATTAGTAAAATACTAACTACCATTATCAACAAAACCCTTCATCACTTATGGATGAATTACAAACAATATTAGTAGTGGCTAATTACATGAATTTACAAGTTTATGACACCTAAATCCCAACACTTCCTTGAATGAGGAATATAAAGTCTTATACATGACATGGTTCCCTAAACATTCCAATACCTAATCAAATTTTGTGTTGCCTTAAATTGTGTCCACGTCTAGTTTACAGTCATTTTGGGATAACTTTGGTGGTTTTCCTTCATGCACCTGACTCATTATAGATTGTGCTCATTCCATGGCCAAATATAGAAGATTGGTACAATTTTATACTCAATGACCCTAAGCTAAAATGCTAGGATTTTGGCACTAGGAACCATAGACCTCTTAGACTATGGCACTAGGAACCATAACCCTACCATTCCAGGCCCAATTATAGAAGCTTGGTACAATTTTATACTTAATGACCCTAAGCTAAAATGCTAGTATTTTAGTGCTAAGCACCATAGACCTCTTGGACTATGGCACTAGGAACCATAATCCTACTATGGCATTTCTTGAGTTCAAAAGTGGTCCTGACATTGACCTTATTATATTTTTTCAATGTGTTTTGTAAAATTCTGAATAAATACATTTCCCCCACCCCCGCCCCCCACCCCTCATTTGAACATCTCTCAATTATATTTGAACAAGTATTCAATTACTAATCACACTTGTGGAATGGTGTGTAAAAAAAACTCCCCCCCTCATTCAAACATCTCTAATATCTTTGAATGAGTACTCAATCACAATTTAAACTTCAATTGTGAAAAAACGATCAAGAATCTACAAGGCCACAAATTCGAGCATCCAAATTAGATTCCATGAGTGAAGGAATGGTATTTCTTGTCAATTCTTCATTTCCTTAAGGTTTTTAACATTTACCCTACCAAATGTAAGGTGCTTTCTTCTTAAGTTTTTAGCCTTTGTCCTAGCAAGACTCTACACAACTCAACACTTTTTTTCTCTTTGTTGTGTCCAAATCTCATATTTAACAACAAAGAGAGATGGTTCTAGGTTTTGAATAGGTAAAAAACTGTAGTCTAAGGAGCACCATTCTAGTGACCAACGCATTTTATGCTGAAATTTTGGGAGAACAATCTATGAAGCATCCTAATCTAGAATCCATATATTAAAGCTAACAAATACACCTCTTGTCTATGGTACTTACTCCATGGACTACCACTTTCAAGTCTAGATTTCAATGATAAGTTAATTTTTCCTTCCCAAATCAAAATTTGGTTTCCATTTTGCATTATAATTATGTATCTTTTTATTTATACAAAATCTTGTAAGTTTCCTACATTTTACCTAGTTGTTGCATCGTTTCTTGTTTTCATCATATATAATCATATCAACTCAAAGTGAACAATCCATCCAAGCACTTGTCTCTCTTGAAAAACTAGAGTTGGGCCTAATCAATTATTATCCCAATTAAAGTTAAAGAAGGATTGGAAATGATTCCAAGTTTGCATCTTTAAACTAGTGAACACTAAATCCCTCATTTTCAAGTTCATTGGCTCGCTCCTTGTCAAGAATATCTTGGCATAATAGTAATTCTCTAGCGTTATGAAAGTGGTTCAATTGAGAGACCTTGTATTAGATTTTTCACTCCAAGACTAACTTAGAGCATAATTTAATACTTTTGGAAAACTCTACGCAAGTTTAATACAAAAAAAATCTACCACAAAGAAGACGTGTTCTACACTTTTGTGGCATAGCAAATAGTAAAAAATTCACCAATACAATACTATGATTGATACTTTTATCCTAGACTCCAAAGAGAGCTTTGGGAGATTACCTAGATAAGAACCAAGTTGATTTTGGTAACATTGAGACCATATACCATACTTCTAAGAAATCCTTACCAACAAACAAAGAATCTACCGAAATAACTCAAGAGAAATCATTGATGGTATTGAGAGAGAGACTCTCTTATTATTTTTTATATTAAGTAGTAAACCAAAGAAACTAGACCTTACAAAGACAAACCAAGCAAACAATTTACAATAAGGTCCAGAGTAGATTAACTACACACTAGCAAAATAGATAATAACCCACCTCAAGAGCAGTTAGACAAATCACCCACAATGTGGGATAGAGAATGAAGAAGATTAAGCACAAACTCTCCTACACCTCCAAACAACCATCCAAGCACTACTATCCCTAGGATCCCCACCATCCAGTGGTGAAATCCTCTATGTGAGACTGTCAAAACAAGCATCAAAATGAAAATAAAGTTGCACATCATTAGCCAAAGGTTAGAATAGAGCAGGAGTAGTAGATGGAGAAGGGTACATGCAATCAGAATGGTATGCATCAATAACTAGAGGTAGAGTAGGAGCCTAAACAAACAAATAATCAGCAATGTCTTTATGATGCAAAGAGAGGATAAATTATTTTTTATTAAGGTAAATAGGTTTTGAAGGGTGTCTGAAACCCTTTACAAATAAAAATACTTTCAATGTAGCCCAAACCAAAAATACTACAGCCCAAAGGTGAAACAGGTCACTGGCCAAAACAAGGTGACTAGGATGGCAGCATCACAAATAACACAGTACACTTCATCCACAAAAAGAAGTTTTGAACGGGAACCTGAAACCCCATGGTTACAAAGGAAATAGACAATTAGTCCTGAACCATGTCAAACTACAAAGAATAATAAGCCAAAAGAACTAGGAGATCCAAACACGGGACAGCCTCAAATAGGCTAGGCCTCAAGATTAACATTTTGGTCCTGTCTTTTAAGAACGTAAAGACATATCAAAAGATGGAATAGAAGGCTTGACCTTTTTTCCTTTTACTATTGTCCATTCATCCTCTATCATCCAAGCAACCTTCTACCATGCAAAGTCAGCAACACCACAACCAACCCCCAAAACCCCCATAGCAGGAGAAGAAACACCACCACCACATGACTTCAGGACCACAGTAACAAAAGGGACAAGGCAATAATCAGATCACTAGTGACAACATCTGAAGGAGGGACAACTATATTGGCCACCACCATTGGGACAACATTTGAACCATCAATGACATCAACCAATCTTCCACCAAAGAATCCTAAGAAGAGTCACTATCCCCAATAGAGGAAGCTTTTTGAACCATGTAGTGTTCATCTAAAACCCCTATTCACCAAGAACCAAGAAGGTGACTTCTTCGATCTAAATTTTTTCCAAAAGAATCGCATAGCAAGGTGGTTGGTCTCATGGAATTTCCTGCATCTAAAAGGGATACCCTTATAATCAAGAAGTTGAATCCAAGAGCCATTAGGAGTGGCCAACTTAATCTTTTTAGGGGACCCTTCGAGACATCGATCTCCATAAGAATGCGAGCATACGTCATCTGAAACACATTAGAAGATAAGGTATCAACTAGCAAGAAGTCCTCAAGGGCCTCCCCCACAGCCTCTAGGATAGAATCTAGCCATAGGTGAAGGGGAAGATTTGGCAACCTTACCCACAGAGGAATCGTATTAAAGGATTTCGTCGATGGGTCAAAATCCTTATACCAAGGTTTAGCCATCAAGGGGAACCTCTCCTTCCAAGAGAAACCATGGTGCAGGATGGCATTTATATATTTAATAGTAGCAAATTTCACGATAAAAAACCCCTTGTCATAGGGTAAATCTGAACTAAATCTAAAATGATGGACTCCCAATAGTTGGATATCCAAGCATGCAAATCCGATAGAGAGGGCCAAAATCCCCTAAAATGAAAATAGCAATTGTAGAAGAGAAGTCCTCCACATATGTGGAGATTTCATCAACAATATAAAACTCTAGATCAATCATAATCAGGTTACTTGCAGCCATAGGCATAGTAACACAGAGCCTCGAACACACAACTTGACCACCAATACCAGCCTCATAGACAGCCACATCAGCATAAGAGATGGCAGATCTTCCCGCAGCACCACAAGGATAAGTAGCAGGGGAAAGTCACCCCAGCAGAAGCCACGGGCATAGAAACCACAGTAGGGCTGCCAAAAGCCATGGTCGGGCAAAACCCAGCCCATTGGCTACTTGAGTATGGGCAAGAGAAGGTGGTTTTCAAACACTAACAGGGAAACACCATTGAAGATAGACTTAGGAGCGCAAGAAGTAGACGTGGGAGGCATGGTTAGGTTGGATAAGAGAGGATAAATTGTTACTAGATGAGCAATAAAGAAGCATTGATGACACTAAAAAAGGAGATCCTCATAATCCAACGATTGAGTCCATAGCCTATCAACAACTAGGAGAACCATTTTTGTCTCTTATTATTGTGGAATCTTAAAAGAGAATTTAAAAAAACATTAGTGAAGCACTTCTCAAGAATCTAAAAAGGTAGCATGACTAGTGTCTAACCAGGGAGTGAATAGAACATAAGCGGTCAACATTTCAATAGCAAACACAAAAAGAAGTAAAAAGACTAAGAGCTAAGGAACTAAAAGGTTGTCACAAGCATCCTTAAGGTATGTAGAGCTTACTATCACAATAACTAAATTAAAACACAATATGAGAAAGTTACAAAACCACTATTTTCAAAATGTTATATATTTTGTTATGTTACAATGTCATATCAAAGTGGCACTCTTCAGAAACCATTTTGGTCAACCTATATGAAGGTTAACCTAAGCTTTTAAGAATATCTTTTGACCAAATTTCAATCAATTGAGAGCAAAAGTTGTTCTCAGACTTTGTGTTTCATCCTATTTTCTACTAAAAGGATGTCCAAGATCTCAACATGCACAATAGCTATGGGAGTTTGGAGCTAATTTTGTTTTCAACCATATGTTTGGAGGTAAATTATTGGAGGTCTAGTGTTGATGGTCATTTATTAAGTTCATATTAAGCTCTTGTACATCTCTTGTAAGGCTATCTGCTTAATGAGAAATTGTTATCATCAACACAACTACCCCACTAATACTCAAACTTGGAACACGTGATACTTATTTTTTACTTCAGGAAATCATTTTCCTAACAGTGATACCATGTTTCACATGTTGATACTTTGATATGCAACGCATGTGAATACCTTACAATGTGTCAAGCTTTTATGTGCTACCTGTGCCAGCTTCCTATTGTGAGGTTTTCATACCATTGCCCCAAAACTTTGGGGACCCCCTTTTTCGTGCAAGCCTTGGCAATTTTTGCAAATTTTTCAAAATTTTGGAGTTGTCTAGAGGTTTTTGAATTGGAAATTTTACACCTTGGACGTCTTGATCTCTAAGAGGGATTTGATTTATTTTCACCCGGTGTGAAACTTGATTTTTTGAAACATGTGATTTTGTCCTTAAGCCAAACAAAATTCAATAACAACATTTTTCGATGGTTAAAATAATATCTAGTAGGATAAAATTACAAATTTTGGACTTAGATGATTTTTTTTGAAAATTTAATATAATTGTATAAGCTTGAGCATTTCCAAAATGAAATTTTTTGACTTAGTCATTTTGGAAAATCTTGAATTTTTTTGTGAAAAGGGAATTTTCTTTTGATAGTGAAATTGGATTTAGAGTTTCAATTTCGAGTGCCAGGAAAAGAATTTATTTTTTTAAAAAATGAAATTATATTGCAAAATTGAAATTGGATTAAATTGCAAAATCTCATTAATTTGGTTGAAATATTGCCTAGAGGATTTTACAAATGTTAGGAAAAAATTGGTAATTTGGAATTGAAAATTGATTTTGGCTTGCTAGATTCGATTTTAATGATATTTTAATTACCAAAATGTAGTAAAATAAAAATTTTGACATCTTCTAGGCTTACCGTGTTTATATTTTGTAATTCTAGATCAAACTGGCAATTAAATGGGCCAATTTTGCTATAGGGTTTAGTTATTTTAATGTTTCATTTAAATATGGGTCATCTTTGGAGGTTTAATTTAAATTTTGTTACCCTCCAGATCAACTAGAGGATATAAGAAGGGGCTTCCCCCCTCTTATTTCCTCATTCATTCTTTCCACCTCCTCTTGCAAGATTGAGCAATTTTCTTCTAAAGAGGTGAATTTCCAACTAAGGCAATTTTTGGGGATCTGATTTTGCATTTTGGCAACGATTTTTGCTTCCCTAGATGGGAAATTTTTTCCCTAGGGCGAATCTAAAGGAGCAGATCTGATTTTTGCAAGTTGGGCGCAGGCCTAGAATTTGATGGTCGTATTGGTCATTTTTGCACTTTTGAACTATATATGACAGGATAAAAAATTGTAAGATCGTATGAATTGATAGGCTTAGTTTTTAGAGAACCGTCACTATGACAAGTAAATTTATTACTAAACCATCAATATTTGTTGTAAACAACTTAGTATTTTATTTAATATACATAAATGTGATTTCATAATATGTATAATATATATGTATGATAAATATATAATTTTTTTATTTATATGTTTCTATTTTATTTTCTTTCTATTTAGATATGTTTCTATTTTATATTTTGACAATTGCATAGTTATATTAATTTAGAAACTTGTTGAAATATAATATAATGAATTTTATTTTTTAAATAGTAATTTACTGTATTAGATATTTTTTTAATATATTTTTTATATATAATTATATTAATTTAAAATTTTGTTAAAGTAAATACATGAATGAAACTTTTATATTGATTACTAATTTATAATTATAAGTCATTCATAGAGAATTTTGCATATATTACTAATTTATATAATAATTTTCTAAAATATAAAATATTTAACCTTAAAATGATCTATTAAATTATTTTAAAATAAAAAAATCGTCAATCGAACTTTTTTCTTAAAATGTAAAATGAAAGGTATGAAAAGAATTTAGCTGTCATGAAAAATCATATGACAGGCAAGGGCAGCCGTCAAATTCTAGGTTTGGTAGGGCAATTTCTGCCTTAGGTCGAATCTATGAGGGAAAGCCTAATTTTTGCGAGATTGGAAGCAACTTTGAAGTCTAATTTTTTTCCTCCTTAGCAGGACTTTCTTCTTCAATTATGGCGAATTTTATTTGGTGAAGAGGCAAGGCGAGTTTGGGAAGTTGAAATTCTGATTTAGGGCAGATTTTGCAAGCAATTCATTGGCTAGGGCATCATATTTTGGAGAGGGACTGAATTATTTGAGATCAGATATGAACTTGAAGAGGCCCAATTATTGGTAAAGGCGGATTTAAGGTAAAATTCTCATTCATTTTTTAGAGGTGAAGATTGGTTTTAAAGGTAGATTCTATTCCTTGTTCTTGCTTGGTTTGTTTCCCTTGTCTTCTTCTCGCACTTTTTATCCATCACTTCCATTGATAGGCTGAAGTTGGGAGATATAAGTGTAGATTTCATGATAGGACACTTGAAGAGGCAAAAATAAGCTAGACCACCCTAGGATTGGATTTGGGAGATATAAGTGTAGTCCATCCTAAGGTAATGAAGAGGCAGAAATAAGTGGTAGTTCCACCTCTAGGATTGAAGTTTGGAGATTGATAAGTGTAGAGATAGGATTTGGAGAGGCAAAAATAAGCTATATTTTGTCGATAGAAAGAAGTTTAGAGATTGATAAGTGTATTCCATATCATTTAGAACAAAGGGGCAGAAATAAGTGTTTAGGATAGTAGATGTTAGTGCAAGTAAGAACCCAAAGAGAAAAAATACCAAAAAAGACAAGGAAGATATGATGCCTAAGACCACCTTCTTCTCAAAAGTGAGGCGAATAAGTGATACCAATATCGGCACGATGAACATGGTACAGTTGAAGGATAGATTGAAGAAAGGGTGATCCCCCATGGAAAAGAAGATCTACAATAGCGAAATTGTCCACACAGCGGCTTTTCCTCCTACCTTGCCTTGTCCAGAATTAGTAATGGAGTGTGCATCCCAGTTTGATATTGTTACCAAGTCCATCATTTTTTATTAAGAGAAGAGAGTGTTGGCTAACATCAGCAAGCAAGTGGTCAAAGAAGTATTCAATATTTCGCAGCATAAAGGCATGACAGTGGTAATAATGGATCAAATAACCAAGTTCTTTAAAGGTAACTAGGAGGTCTACTTCATTCATCTAAAGCAGAATTGGTTACACGAAGGAAAGAAGGGAGTTACCAAGTCATCAAAGCTCACCAAGTAAGATTTCAAATCAGAGTATGGTGATCGTATTGTGTTTCTCAGTCGAATCATGGGTGTGGCTCAAGGTATGCAATTCGATAATTGGATGTACTACTTTATCAAAGAAATTGAAAATGGAAAGAGAAAATTTGATTGGTCTAGAATCATATTTGAAAATTTAGAGTTGCAACTTAGGACAGTGCAAAATCAAAAGCAATTCTACATGGGATCCTATCTTTTCTATCTGATTACGAGACTATATGAAAATTCTAGCCTTAAAGCCTTAGGAGTGATTAGTAATGGGTCGAGGCAATGTTTGGTGCATGAGTGCTATCCACAACCTCATTTGCACAACACCAAAGATTATAAGATGTTTTATGATGCCTTTTCCATGAAAACGGTAAGGATATTACAAGGGACACCTGCTAGGAGGCTCTCAACGGAAGTAGAAGTAAAAGTTAAGAAGTATGGGAGTTGGTTCATCCAATTTCTACAATTCACATATATTGGAGTGACAGGAAGTATAGTTTGTCCCAAGAGACTGCTGAGGTACCCACCCGACAAGATAATTTTGATGGTGTTAGCTAGGCAACTTGAGCATTACGAAAAACTGATGAAACTTAAAGATGAGATAGGGATTACCTTCTCATTTGGAATAGGCTATGATACTTACCCCAATCTTGTTGCCTTTATAGCTACAGAGGAGTTAGGGTGGTATCATCTAGGATGGTATAGAGCAAAACAGGGATTCGATCCTAATGGTCTTATCAAGGCATCTCACAAAAACACATTCAAACATATTTCTATGATAGAAGATTTATGGGCCAATGCACAGGATGACTTTCATGTGAGGAATCTAGCTTTCTCAAGATTGTCAGTGGGCATGATGAGGGCAATCAGATGGAGAGGCCTTGATATTCTTGATCAACTGGAAGATGATGAAAATGTGCTAAGAGAAGATTATGATACAATAGATGGAATAGATTTGGGTCCAACGGATTGGGATGATCATCAAGATCCTTCCTTAGAAGCAATTAGAAGGACAGTTGATCTACACACTGAGTCATGGTACAATGGGAAGTTAAGGCAATTACAAAGTCAGAAGGTACGCCTTACTTATGAGAAGATGAAACTGGAGAAAGAAGGTCCAGCGGAGTCAGTTGGATAGAAAGGTGGGGGTAGTGGCTAGCAGCAAAGAGTCGTTAAGAGCAAGAATAGAAATTTGGAGGTTGAGACAAGTAAAGAAGACCAGGAGCCTCTAGCAAAGAGACAGAATGCAACACCATCAAGGGAGAGCATAATTGAGGCTAGGAGCCAAGGGGTTAATACAAGTGGACAAAGGGTCTCAGTAGAGGTGAGCTCTGATTTGAAATCAAGTGGTTACTATTAGAAATATTCAAGACTATGCTAAGTTCCTATGAGGGGAGGGGTGAATCAGTAACTTCTAAAACTTTAACAATTTTAATCAAATAATCTAATTAGCACTTGATTCATTACATATGATCTAATTGCATGCATGAGAAACTAAAAACATAAAAGCATCCATAACACTTGAACACAAAGATTTGGTTACCCAGAAACCTTCCAAATAGAAAATAAAACTAGGGTGGGGATGATACCCACAAACTTTAGTACTGTAACCTAAAGTTGGCCTATTAAGGCTTACATTGATCACTTCTTATTATCTGCCCTGTTAGGACCAATTAGGACTACTAATTCCACCTTGTGAGAGGATTTACAAACATACAATGAAGTATGCACTCGGTAAAGAGATTTATTAAAGAATGTTAGGTCTACCTTTTTAAAAGATTTTGACTGGTTCACATGTTAGGATGAAGCAGTAGATCTCTGATTTGCAACTAAGTTTGCTAGTAGAGATTCCTTTCTATACTGATCACCTTTTTGTGATAGATATGTCTTTGTTGCTCCTTATATTGTTATGGCCATTACAATTCTTTATCTGTTGCATTCATAACTTGAACTTTTCGCATATACATTCACATGCATATTCCACATTTGCATTTTTACATTGGATATGATACAATACATTACATATACATACATACATACATATATATATCCAAATATACAAACTACAAAGTTGGCCATGATACAAGTTAACACAAATATTACAAAGTCATCCCACATGAAGATACTCGAGTTTTGAAGACTAACTCGGTGAGGTTCTGATACTCAACATCCACTGTCAATGCTCGCCATCGTTATGCACTCGGTAGACGTAGCAGCTTGATCCATAGTGATCACTTTTAAGTAGTCTTGAACTCAATCTGCACTGGTGACTCAGTAGATATTGTACAACTCGTCAAACGCTGAATCACTTGGTTAGCATAAAGTATATCGGTTAACACTGGCTTGGCATCACATGAACTATGAACTTGGTAGACACAACAATGCTCAGTAACCACTGATAAACTCAATGTATACTAAAATGCATAGTTTAAACTGTTGGACTTCACACTGACTGAATTTGCTCGATAGCCACTGGAATTAGTCTAAAGGACTCGGTAGCAACTGTGGAACTCGATGGCTACTAAATTACATGGCAAACACTGCAAACTATTCAATGAGTTTGGTAGCTATACATAATCTGAATAAGTGTGTCACTAATAAAAAATTTGACTGATATGTCAACAATCTCCCCCTTTGGCATTAGTGACAAAAACACTTGTTAGCCAAAACTAAATACCTTGTATTCATCACAACGTGATACTAGCTCGGTAGAGTATACTATATTTTTGAGATTTTTCAAAATTGATCTTTGTAAGGTATATACAAAGTAGTTCTCCACCATAGCATATTTCTCCCCCATACTATGTGGCTTTCTTCAATATAACTTTTCTCCCATATACGTGTAACATTTCTCCCCCTTTTTGACATTAATGCCAAAGATTTATTCTAACTTATTTACATAGAGACACCAAAATGGGATAAGAATTCAGAGTGTATCTTGAGAGTGATTGCCAAGGTTTTATCCTAGTTTTCTTTGATGTAGTACGAATCTCAGATGTACCCCAAAATGAGGTGATCCAGAAACCAACAAACCAACACACAACGAAAAATGAACAAGAGGAGTGAGATTGAAATCCAAAGAGAGAATATTTCTATTATTCAAATCAATAAGTTTACATCCAACATACCCGATTGTATGGCATTCCGCGTTACGGCCATTACAAAGAAGAATACATCTTTCAAAGAAGAACAGATCTCCAAACTCAAATATGAACTTCTACCTCCAAGCTGTCTTAAATTCTAATGCCTAAGCCTCTACCCAAGACCCCTTTAAATACTTGCCAAAATGACATACAGATTCTAGAACATAGAAAGGCCACAAGTTGGCCTGATGCAAATACCAACTAATGAACCCTTGCATTAAATACATAACCAGGCCACAAGTTAGCTCTCAACAAATATTAAATACCCATAACTAAATTAAATGCATGAGAGGTCGGCCCAGGCTGGAACCACAGATAACTCAGGAAATGAAGGCTCCACGAAATACTGGCACTCGGCATCTAAAGGATCACTCGACATCAACAGGAACTTGGCACCCAAAAGATCACTCGACATCAATAGGAACTCGGCAACCAAAGGATCACTCAACATCAACAAGGAACTTGGAAACCACTGCAACTCGGTTAGAACTATCAATTTAGTAAACTCATGAACTCAATCAAGTCTTCCACTCGGCCACCACATCCACTCGATAGCTACTGCATCTCGGTAAGTATTGTTACTTGGCAACCTTTGACTGAAAAGAGCATGAAAGGTAAGAAACCAAGGATGCCCCTACATCATTTTTGCAAGACCTTGCATTTATGTAGTGCAATTTGCACCTTTGCTGATAGTTCAATCATATGGTCTACAACAAAGAAGTTATTATCATGGATCACAGTCTTTGCATATACAATATATTTTTGCATTGCATCCATGATTAGAAGGATTATATTTTGTATGTCAATCAATGTTGAGCGGATCCTTGTTTCTTCTCTTAGCAATTCAGCTTGCATGTCCGACAAAATTCTGATTTTCTTGAAATGTGCAGAGCTTGAACTAGGGTCAAGTTGCAGCTATTGAGCACTTGCCCTTAGATCTATATCAATTTTGGACAATTTGTCCTTTATTTCCTTTGTATACTAAATGACATCACATAGTTTCCCAAAAAGTGATGACACATTTGAACATGATGCCTCCAGATTGACCAAAATTGTAGAAAGCTCAACCTAATAAATGGCTATTTGTTATGCAATGTTCTCTAGCACTTTATTATTATATTTATTTTCAACTTTTTCAACTGGCTTATCTTGACCATCGATGTCCTCATTGAATTTTTGGACCGCTTCTGCTAGCTGATACAAAATAGGTTGAGAAGAATCAACCTCAATTCCTATTGTCTCGATCAAAATGTTCTTGGCATCTTCTATTATCTTGTACTCCCTATCTCTCTCCTCTCTTAGTCTTTATTGTTTGGCCTTTTTCTGGATGAGTTCACCAAATGTATGCATTTGGTCTGTAGAAAGATTGTAGACATCCCGTTTGGGGATTACTATTTCCTCATCTAAATCTATGTCTTCCTCTATCTCCTCTCCTTTCCCCAAAAATTTTGTACTCGGTTGAACCTTGGGCTCAACTATCCTTGCACTTATTGCTTTTGTACCCAGAATGGAAACAATAGTAGACATACTTGGACTTGCAGTATAAACTGATATTATATTGAATGATGGAATACTTACAGAAATACTTGAAGAATCCAAAATTGATGAAGTCAAAATTGTAGAATCCAAAACTGAAGTAGACAAAATCGGAGAGCTTACCACTGATGTACTCAAAACTGAAGAAGTCAAAATTAGAGAAGTGAAAATTGAAGTACTTAATTCAATAGATGAAGGAGTCTACAACTTGGTGGATGAAGTGGAAGTCACTTCTGTTAGTGATATGCTAACTTGAGTTGTGGCAAAGAGTGATTGGACATTTGATGTATCACTAGTAGTCACAATCAAACTTGCTGAAGTTGTCTCCATACTTGATGTAGTCAATGGTTTTCTCGGAGAGTGAGGAAGTGAGGCAATGACTACTACCGCTATCTTGACTGGGCTAGTCTCCTCGTCATCTTGTTTTTCTTCCTCAGTAGCTTCTGGATCTTGATCCTCTTCATCTTCTTCATTATCAAAATGAGTCACTTCAACATTTTCTTCCTCATTTTTCTCCTTATCTTCTTCTTCATCATCATCCTTTACTTCAACTGGAAATTCACTTGGTTTATGAAGATGATAAACATGTTTCCAAGTGTTTGTAGCATTCCTAACAACATGTTTAATGTCCTTGATCAAAACCAAACAAGTATTGAATTTTAGAGTCAGTTTTTCTTCATTTTTCTTTAATGACTCTTTCACCTCAACATCTGATATACTCGGTAATAATTGCCTTAGGGTTTGTGCATATATATCTTGAACTGTTTGCATAGAAAAATCCCATCTTGGCTTTATCTTTTCTAACAATTCACTAGGGACTTGAGAAGTGAGTTGATCTGGTGAGTACTTCCACTTACCCATTTTATTCAGCACCAAATCTTCAACTTGCTTCTGCTCTGCCTTAATCTTGATCTCATATTTCAAAGATTTAAATTTTGTTATTCATATTCCTTCTTCCAATTGCTTTAGTTTGTCCTGGAAGGTGGGTGGATGTTTACTAAATACAATGTCACTTCCTTCCTTTCGTGACCTCCTTGTGAAGACTGCAATGGATGAATTTGTAGGCTTGGTGATGATCACCTTGGCCTTTTTCTTCAAAGGTTCTTCTTTCTCAAATTCTTCCTCATCCTCTGCATCTTCCACATCCTCACTGTAAGAATTTGGTATAGTTTTGATACCATGTAAGAATTTTCCTTAGGGAAATATTCACCCAAGATCGTAGAACTCGAACACAAGCACAACTATAGACCAAAAAGGAGTATGATTAATGTATCAGAGTATGTCCTCATACATTGCTCTGTATTGTATATCCAAACACACTAGGAGTGCCTGTATATAAGGGCCTCTCAGGAAGTACCTAGAATGTCTCTAGAAAGAGCTAGGAGATAAGATAAGCATGACAACTAAGCACATGTCTTGTCCATCATTCTAGATGATAGGATAAGAATGATGAGGTGTATCTCAAGTGGAGATGTTGTAGACACCATGTGCTTAATTAGTGTGCTAACTCTTGTGTTGTAGACACCATGTGCATAAAAGAGGTGCGAACTCTTGTGTTGTCAACATGACAACTCACAAGAGTGTGCATACTCCTAGGTGACTAATAAATAAATAATGCATTAACCTAAGTAAACTTAAATAAGTGTAAATAGCGAATAATTATTTACACCAACACTCACCTTTGCCCTCAGTTAACAAGAGAGGTGCACTTGATTTCAGCTTTGCTATCCTTCTCTTGCCTTTGCTAACCGCGTATGGGAGCTTTATTTCTAGCTCTATTCTAGCCTTAGCTTCATCATAAGTTCCAAAATAAGGGGCCTTGGGATCAACAGGCTCATTGACAAGGGCTTCAATGATATCCTTGGTTTCATCAATGTTTACCTCATAGCCAAGAGGTTTCACCCATGCAACTCTAGGCTTAACTGCCTGGATATACACTTTGTCACTGTCCACCATGAAGCATACATCATCCTTATAGTCTTCAACTAACTTCTTCAGAATCCTAAACCTATTGTTCATTTTCTCTTTGAATACATCGAAGTAGTTGTCCATGATGTTGGCATACTTCTCACCCATTTCTGTAATATATTTGTTTATTTGGTAAAGCACAGGCACATCTTTTCTCCAAACTATAGTGCCTTTAGAAAGGAAGAACTTTTGGACATAAAATAATAGACAGATTAACAATGAACCAAATTTGCACAAGTTGTTCTTTGATGTTCTAATAATTTCCATGTTTTTACTGAATTGCCTCAACAATAGGTCGGCAAGGTCATATGATAAGTTGTTCTTAACCACTTTATATGCCAAATCCACGGCTTCACATGACACACTATTAAGTCAGCTTGAACTGTATATCTTATGCACAATAACATGAATTCCAAATTTCAATTCTGCATGTGTAACACTGTTGATTTTCATACCTCTGCCATCCCATTCAATTAGGGTTTTCTTCTCCAACTCTGGCTAGCCTAGGGTTTTTGTCGTTTTGGCTTTGGCTAGCATGGGGAGGCCAGTGATTCAATGAATAATCTTCTTTGTTATCATAATTGGTTGCTCTAACCATAGTTGTCCGTTATGCACCCAGCTAAGGATAAACCTAATCCATTTGATTTGAAATTCTCAGGGCATATGGGGGATATGTGTCAACCCTTTTGCTTCCAAATGATAATGCTTGGGTTTTAGGGTTCCATCAACACATAACTAACCTTGGGCATCATCCATCTCCAGAGTACTAATTTCTTAAATAGCACATTTGAAATGAGTACGAATGTCGTTAACAAGAAGTACCTTAGGAGGGATTTGGGATTGAGCTCCGCTTGGGTCTAGGGTTTCAACAACCGCGGGCATGAGCTTGAAATTCAGCACTTCCCATTCAACTCCTCGAACCAACATGTCAGACCCTCTTTTGACCTTATTGATGCTAGATGTCATTTTCGCTTGGTAGCTTGAGAGAACTTCGAAAAACTTTGGCAGGAAATTTGCTCAAGTCGCTTTGATCGCACTGAAAATAGCTCTTCGCAATAGCACTTGAAAATTCATGGTAAGAAATGAATTTGATTCCATGCCTTTTAATAAAATTTCACCATTAATGCACAGTATGAAAGTAGATGTGTTGACAAACTGTCATCCACTACATAGCATTGATTACTCGGCGACATCTTTATGACTCGGTAACCATAAGTGTCTTTGTTACTCCCGCCCTTGCTCGGTAGAGTCTATAACCCAACCTTACTCGGTAGAGAAGGTAACTCGATAATAACTAATACCGATCTTGCTCAGTGATCCCTTTGTATCTTGTATACAAATTTGGATCTTTGTCACCTTTCAACTGGAACTTATTCAAATCTCTTCTTTGATAGCCTGGTCCCAGTTCTCCCTTGAGAACTTAATTGGAAATGTTAGAGTCACCCAATTCTTGAGTGACTTGACCATCATTGCTCAGACCAGTATCCTCGGTAGAATTAGGAATTCGTTGTTGTCTCATCTGCTTTCGGATGTTATCAGCCTTTGCTTTCTTCTCATCTTTAGTTCTACCAGTATTCATACAATTCTTGGCAAGATGACCAAGTTCTGTACAAATGAAACATCTTGTGATGGTATCTTTTTTCCTCATATGATATTTAACACAGTTCATACCAATGTGTCCAAATTCTCCACAATAATGACATCTACACCAGGTATTGTAGTCTCAACCAAATATTGTTTTCACAATTTGCTCTGAAAGATTCAATGTCTTTGTTTTGCATTTTGATGTCTTGTGTCCATGTTTCTTACATTTATGACAGTTGCCTTCAAATCTTGGTTTCTCTTTGCATTCATTAGCCCCATAACCATGTTGATTGCAATTGTAGCATTTTCCATTGAATTTTGTTTTTCGATTGCTCCAACATTTGTTTGATGTATGACCTATCTTACCCCAGTGATTGCAAGTAGGTCTTTGATTCTTTTGAGCACTTTGTTTGGAGGATTCACCTTATTCTTTGTATCCAATTCTTGCTTTTCCTTTTTGCCTATAGCGGTTTTGCTCATTCAGTTGATCCGTGTCTACTTGAGATTTCATCATTCTCTCATTGATTTGCTTCTCAGAGTTTAAATCATTGCTCAATCTTTTATTAATTTGTCTTTCAGATTTCAAATCATTTTTTATTCTTTCATTGATTTGCCTTTCAAAATTTAGATCATTCCTCATTCTTTCATTTTCAAATCTTAGACTCATGATTTCCTCATTTGCATTGGAGAGTTGATCAATAAGGTTTGCTTGCTAAAGGGATTAGTTCTGGATTTTATTGTTTCTTCCATCCATTTCTTCTTTTATCTTGTTTCTTTGCTCCAAGACTTCACATAACCTTACTAACTAAATTTCTTGTTCTCTTTTTAGCTTTCTTACTTCTTCTTGCAAGGAACCATTATTCTCTAGGAGTTCCTTGATTGCATCATTTGCTTCATCTGAGCTGCTTGAAGGGTGAAGGTCTTCAAATCTTTCTTCAATGTAAAGTTGCAAGTTCCTTTCTTCTTTTCAGGGATTGGGAAAGTTGCTCTTTAGCTTTCTTGAGTTGGGCAATGGTCATTTTCAGATCCAACTTTTCATTGTCAATAGCTTTGTCAAGTCTGAATATCTCCATATCATTGATCTTTGCTCAAGTTGTTAAACTTTCTCCTGAGAACCACAAAGCTCTGATACAAATTATTGGAAATATTCAAGAATACGCTAAGTTACTGAGAAGGGAGGGGTGAATCGGTAACTTCTAAAACTTTAACAATTTTAATCAAATATTTCAATTAGCACTTTGATTCAACACAACTGATTTAATTATATGCATGAGAAACTAAAAAAATCAAAGCATCCATAACACTTGAACACAAAGATTTGGTGACCCAAAAACCTTCCAAATAGAAAGTAAAACTAGGGTGGGAATGATACTCACAAACTTTAGTATTGCAGCATAAAGTTGGCTTGTTAAGACTTACATTGATCACTTATGATGATCTGTCCTGTTAGGAGCAATTAAGACTGTTAGGTCCACCTTGTGAGAGAATTTTCAAACATACAATGAAGTATGCACTCAGTAAAGAGATTTTATTAAAGACTGTTACGTCTACCTTGTTAAAAGATTTTGACTGATTCACCTGTTAGGATGAAGCAGTAGATCTTTGATTTGCAACTGAGTTTGATAATAGAGATTCCTTACTGTATTGAACAGCTTTTTGTGATAGATATGTCTCTATTGCTCCTTATATTGTTATGACCTTTACAATTCTTTATCTACTACATTCATAACTTGAACTTTTCACATCCACATTCGCATTCTTACATTGGATATGATACAATACATTATATATATATATATATATATATACTACAAAGTCGGTCATGATACAAGTTAACACAAATATTACAAAGTCGGCCCACATAAAAATAATGGGGTTCTGAAGACTGACTCGGTGAAGTTCTAATACTCGGCATCCACTATCAATGTTCGGCATCGTCATGCACTTGGTAGACGTAGAAGCTCGGTCCATACCGATCACTTTCAAGTAGTATTGAACTCAATCTGCACTAGTGACTCGGTAGATATTGTGCAACTCAGCAAACACTGAATCACTTGGTTAGCATAAAGTAGCTCGGTTAACACTGGCTTCACATCACATGAACTGCGAACTCAGTAGACACTGCAATGCTCAGTAACCACTGATAAACTCGGTGTATACTAAAATGCATGGTTTAAACTGTTGGACTTCACACTAACTAAATCTGCTCGGTAACCACTAGAATTAGTCCAAAGGACTCGGTAGCAACTATAAAACTCAGTGGCTACTAAATTACATGACAAACAGTGTAAATTGTTTAATGAGCTTGGTAGCTATACAAAATCTGAATAAGTGTGTCACTAATAACAAATTTGACTGATATGTCAACAGTTACAGCGACAATACCCAGTACTCTCCTTTCTCAAAGAACCAACACGAAGATGATGTGACAGTCACTAGTGAAGAAGAGGATAGGCCAATTGCTATTGAGGAAATAAGCCAAGCGCCTAAGGCTATTGGTGATGCTTTGCTAGTCGAACTAAATCCAGATTTGGGGAGATGCATTGCACCACTATGGTTAAAGAAAATGCTTATGCCAATAGGCAAGCTGGTGATTGTCCGAATAGTTGAAGATATTCAAAGGGTAGTGGAAAAAGAAGATAGTGAGAAACAAAAACAAATTGCAAAAACGGTGGCAAAAGTAATCATGAGCGATGATGAAGGTCACTGAAAAGTTTAGATTGTTATACCAAAGGTTAGCAAGGTAGCGGATGAGATTGTAGCCTAGGAGTATGAGATAGTAGAGCATAACTTGAGAAGAATGACGAATAACATGGAATATGAGGAGATCCAAGAAGGCATGGGCTCAATTAGAGAAAGGTTGAGGAAGGCAAACGAGAGGATTGTAAAGTTGAAGGTCGAAAACAAGTATTGGAGAAATTGTCATCCTATCCAACAATTGCATCAAGCAACCTTTCCTCAAGACAACGAGAGAAACATAGAAGAGATATCAACTCAGCTGCGCAAAATCAAAGATTAGATCAGTGATATAATTCAAGATGGGCGAAATTTCTTATCTTCCTTTATCTCAACATTTAGGTCATTGGTGGCTATTAGAGACAAATTCAGAACATTTGAAGGGGAGGAAGGATTTCCTTCCTGTCAAGGACTTAGCCATTCCAAGGCTACGAGTAGTTATTGAGCTACCGGGGAGATATTTAGAAAGAACCAAGTTGGTGGATGGAAGAATGAGTGTAGTGAAGTCTTGGTTTGTTGCCTTGACTATCAAATTGAAGACACTTGAAGAGATACTGAATGAGATTGCACAGCACAACCCAGGCATTGACACTTCCATTTCAACCATGATGAGCGATGTTGGGGTTGCACTTGATTTTGAAAATATCAAAGAGGAGAACGTCAATGAGATAGAATTTGGATCAAGATTGGATACCCTTACCTCCCTCAATGTCCTTATTGGATATGCAAAAAAATATGAGAAAGATCGTAAGAAGACACTGCAAGCAGCAAGCCACATAATGAATTCAGCTGAGCTCAAGATGCAGCACACGCCTTGCCCTCCCATGAAAGAAGCCAACAACAGGGTTGCCAAATTCATTGATTTGGCTAAGAAGATGAAAGAAAAGGGTAGAATTGTATTAGAAGATCATTTGATGTAAACCCAAGTGGCAAATTCTCCTTCTTAAGTAGGATAGGTGTCTGATTCGGATTGGCTACCATTTTGGTGCCTTCTCATTAGTACTTTTCATTTTTTTCATTGGTCCATTGATGAGGTGGCATCTTCTCATTGGCTAATGGGGTGGCAACCCTAATTAAAGTTTTTGGGGTTTGATAAGGATCGTTGATTTTGCTTCTTAATCTCTACCATTGGTTGTAATTGTGCCCCTATATAAGATCATTTGCTCTCATTTGTGAAAGATTCGAAAAAAGTGTTGCTTAAGATAATACCAAAACTACTTCTCTTTATCATTGTTGTGTCTTGCATGATGATTAAAAACACTTGGTGCTATTGCCTGGTTTCTACTTCCAAGGGTTGAAGAAAATTGCTGCTTAAGATAATACCAAAATTGTTTCTCTTTTCATTGTTGTGTCTTGCACAATGATTAAGAACACTTGGTGTTATTGCATGGTTTCTACTTCCAATAGTTAGAGTTAAATTTTCATTGAAGTTGTTAAGTAGATTTTATTTCAAGAAAGTTGTTAAGCAAGAGTAAGAGTACATGGATAGTTTTATGGTGGTATTAGTGGATGTTTGATAAGGATCTATAAACTAGGCCACTAGCATCTTTGCGACTTATTAGGAAGCATTGCATGGTAATCTAGTCTTTTTCCCTTAAATCATTGCATCTATGGAGGTAGAGTTGATGCTAACCTTTCATCAGATTTGATCCCCATCCATTTGCTAATCTTTACATTCATAAGAGTAGAAGTAAAGCAGAAAACAATTTAGTAGTTGAAGTTCACTCCAAAAAAAAGTTAGAAAATTCGAGCATTGGTGGTGGACATACCCTACATCATCGCCATCAACATCATTTGGCACTAGTGTACATTGCAAAGCTGGATTCGTCACCATCACAGCAAAAGTCCAACATCCTTGAATGAATAATGTAAGCCAGCCTACGTGATTAACCAGCAAATCACATTAATATAATTGAGTTAATATCCACAGTTGTAATGAACATTGGAGTTCTCATCTTTATGAATATTTACTTTTCAAGAGAGGGTTGAGTATTTGATATTCCGTATCAAGTATTCAATTCCTATATGTTATGTAGTAGTACAAAACTGACATCAGCACTTCTCAGTATTGGATAAATCCTAAACTAAAACGTCAAACATATAAAGGAGGTTTGAAAAAAGAAAAAAAAACTTAGTGTCCCCCTTGCTAAGACCTGACGTTTTAGTTTAGTGTTTAGATGTTTCCCAGCTTCCCTATATTGTACACTCATAACACAGGAATCAAAACAATCCAGTTACCAATATGCTGACACTAGCCTGCTGGTGGTTGCATAACCATGCATGCCAGACAAGCAAAATGATAATATTATGGTACAGAAATACTACAGAAATTCAGAACTGTTGTACTGTTAAGTGTGACTAGAAAGAAGCACTTGAGATGGTCAATAGTTTGAGGCTCTGGATGAATGAAAACTTTTAGGGCTATACATTGCCTCTCAACCATTATTGCCTGGCCAGTCAAGCAACCCTACCTAAAATGAGTGAGCCCTTCTATAAAGCCCACGTTCCTCTATCAAAATAAAAGCATGCATTTATTCATCAACCTTCATAGTTTAAAACACAATTTTGTTTGAATCTTCATCGTTCAACCAGTCGTGATTAATTGGTACAAACTACAAGATAAATCAAAATTCTCAAGTGCGATTTATGACTTACCTGAATATTACAATCATACTTTCTTTTGAGATGCCTCTCTTTGAAGCAAAAATGGATATCACTTACTACTCTTATAACCATCAATTTGGATCGATGCAACAATCACATCCTCAGTTATTGAAATTCATATTTTAGATGCAGCAAATATCTGGGAACATTATATGATCAATTACACATTTACTCCCACCATGGCTTTTATGTAAAGCACATTGGAATACTCCTAAGACAAATTTGACCTAGTTGTACATTTCTAAACAAATACTGTTAACAGTCAACTAGCAATCACTTGATAACTCCATAAATACCCTGAACAGTTGAAATGTCCGTCAAATCCTACAAACAAGAATCTTAGACTCCTCAAATTTACAGCTTCATAGTTTAACTCTTAAAACAAAACCCCAAAACATCTACTTTATATCAGACCTTTGGCTGCACAAAAATTGTAAGGTAAAAACTCACAAAAAGCTTGTCTCGGTCTAAACAAGATTAAACACTGCGAGCAAATTACTCATCTGCAATAACATTTCTAAATAAAGTGGTACAAAGCAATGATAGATTTTAGTCGATATTAATATTTTTTCTTGCATACAGTTCCTTTTGACAGGACAGAAAGTAAATATGCATACACAGGAGGAAAATAGCATGAATGCAACTCCAAAATGACACCTCTCTCCTGAACAAGAACATACACAATTTTGCTCTGAACCACTTAAAAACATGCCTACAAAAGATGTTAGAGTCACACAAGTAACACAATCAACACCATAAGAATTATTTCTAGTTGTCTTGAACCCAAATTTTTACAGTCTTATCATTGTCCAATGCACCAGAAGCAATTTTGTTTTCTGTTGGATGACAGGATACTGAAATAACAGTATCAGTATGGCCTTCCAACTTCTGAACTATATTTCTTGTTTGAAGATCCCACAAATACACACAATTGTCCTCTGACCCACTGACAATATATTTTCCATTTGTTACAGAAAAAGTGGAGGATATACAGAATTTCTTGTTTGTGTGACCTTTGTATGTTTTCAAAAACTTCCCTGTTGAGAAATTCCAGAGCCTCTGCAAAGACGTGAATTTGTCCAAAGTTATAAACAAATTTAAGAAGACAAATTGCCAGTTTTCTTTAAGAAGAAATTGATACAATCATAGATACCCTAACAAATAAATGATTCTGTAGATATCTTCTGCCAAAGAATAGAATTAAACTAAATAAAAAGGAATTAAAATTCACAATTATGTGCATAAAATTGAGAAAGGTTTGGAAAAGTGCATTAGCCAAGCATAGCATGATGTTCAGTTCAGAGAAAAGTCAGAAAACCTTACCAAGTGATTTGTTCTAACATAGCATACTTTAAGGTCCAGTAATAGTCAAATGGCGTTATGAAAGAAATATGAACTTGGTTTTATAGTTTGAGAAAAATATAAAATTAATCTAAATACTTAGGAAATGAAATTTGCAATTATGTGTATAAAATTGAGAAAGGTTTCGAAAAGTGCATGTCTCAAGCATAACATGATGCTGAGTTCAGAGAGAAACCTACCACGTGATTTGTTTTAAAAAGGCATATTTTATGGTCCCAATAATAGTTGAAAAGTGTTATGAAAGAAATATGAACTTGACTTTATAGTATGAGAAACAATTACACTCAAGACCTGGGATACTAATTTAAGATCTTGCTGGAAATTCTGCATTTGATAGCTGAAAACTTCTGCTCATTGATAATATTCAGCTATCCTCATTACTAGAAATGCTGGAAATCTAAACTACCATTTTTTTATCTTTTTGTGACCTAAATCTGTTTATTAGACAGGCCTAGCTATTTGAACAGACAAATGGACTACACAAGAATATTTGAAAAAAGGCAGCAGAGCATTACAATTATCAAAAGAAGCAATTTAGAACAGTCAAATGACACCCAAAACCCAAGAGCAACATTGATGCTTCATTCTACCACAAACAGTCCTTCCACTATCTTCAATATTTTTTCCAGCACAAAAGACACACTATTACATGAGGTTGAACAACAATTTAGAACTTCTGCAATCTTTGGGCCTTGGTGTAAGTTGCTTCAGATAGTTTATCACCTGCAGATTTTTTATTATTACTGATACCTGATGTGCAACCAGATGAATAACTGTTGGTGATAAAATTATATAGCTAATGTATAACTGATGACTGTATCAAGACTAATGAACTTTTACTGTAGTGCGTCTTAATTCCTCTACATAACCAGCACTTTCTTCCATAACTAATTTATGTCTGCACAGCTTGGATAGGTGAAGAGAAATTGGAATAAGCTATAAGTAATAAATCTAAACTTAATGAGATCATTTTTTATAATATATACAGGGAACAAAACAAAGCAAAGGAGTATTGAGGTATCAAAGTGAGAAATATAGAAATTGGATAATGGAAGCGATTGCGGGCTCTCAATTACTTGCCAAAGATACCTAGCTGTTCATAGCCAACCACCATAAGTCGCAAGCCAAATTCCGATCATTCTCAAAATTAGTGCTACTAAAGGTCTATTAGACAATAGACGTTTTATTTATAACTATACTTTAATTTCTGTTTTCTCTATTTGTAATTTTTTTTTTTTTTTTTTATATAGATTGCTAAGACAAAATTCACCTCCAACACAATCCTCTTAAACAATTTGTGAAGGTGGAGGCACTTTCTAGCATAGTCATCAGTTTTGATCCATATGGAGGCAATCCAACAGCAGAATGATCCTAGATGACGATTGGCAGATCATGTTGAATATCTTCTTTAATTCTGCCAAGCCCATCTTGAGGGTAATCTGTTTTGTTGATGTGGATAAGCCATGTTTTGGATAAAGATATACGGCAACACTGACTCGACAATTCAGAAGATGAAAAATATCGTAAATTAGAAACAAGATCCTGACAAAAATTTCTTAAAATAGGTATGGATATTTCTAATAGAACAATTACATAAAATGACATCCACATTGCATCTTCTTGCCTTTGTAGTCCAAAATATTACAGCTCTGAGATCCTTGCTTTGCTGTACAGGGTGACACCATGTTGACATTAGGAAAAAACAATGAAACAGACAAGCTAGTGTTGATTTTCAGGATCGCTGCAAATGGACTAAGTACTGCCATTATGTTTGGTATGTATGTTCCAAATGGCAGCAACCTCTAATTTATAATGAGCAAAGGCTAAGAAGAGACACGTCCCTTCATGGTTCAGTCTATTCGATAATTAGATATTAATATAATAACAAATAATAATCTGCCATAATAATATATTATTTAATTAATACATAGATATATAAAATATCTCACACATATATATAATATATTTTATATATCTGCACTTTAGTCTCATAATTTATCTAACTGAAGCTACCAAACATCAACACTCCCTATTAGCTCGGGAGGATAAACACAAGATAGATATTACACCATTGGTAATATTACGAAATGGTAAATTTTAAGGACATCTTTGATCAGAAGATCTCCACCATTTGATATAATGAGTATTGGTCTTCCAAAATATCAAAACATGATATTCACCAAATACTCTGAGTAACATTTTGATATCACATTTGATATCATGAGTATTGGTCTTTCAGAATATCAACATACAGTATTCACCAAGCACTCAAACAAGGTTTGGTATCACATTTGATATCATTAGTATTGGTCTTCCAAAATTTCAACACATAATATTCACCAAATACTTATATAAGGTTTCATATCACATCTAATATCATGAGTAGTGGTCTCTTTCAGTAATGGCCTACAAAATGTCGAGATGTGAGATATTCACCAAGTATTGTGAGTAATGACCCATAGGATGTCGAGATGCAAGATATTCACCAAGTATTCCATGTAATGGCCTCCAGAACATCAATTTGCATAACATTCACCATGTATTAAAAAATGTTTATAACGTACCATATAAACATCCACCATGTAAAGTATACTCTATCATGATCAGCATAGACGTAAGATATCCATCATAATAGAAAATTAAGTTATAGCAAGATCGTTACCTTACAATCACTTCTGAAAATGCAAGTTATGATCATTTGAAAGTCGTCACTTCCTCATGATGTACACAAGGGATAGGCCCATTAAATCATGCAATCACACACATGATTTACATGAAGTCAAAACTTCCTCTAATTCTGATATGATCAAGATCTTCAAGGATCCACCAAAAATATCCTCTATCTACTCCCTCTCTTTTACGGTTGCCTCTAATGAAATGTCAAGCTCTCTCTGAATCTAAATCTCCCTCTTTTTCCTACAATAACATTCTTGGAAAAGATCAAGGCAAGTAGCTCTTATAGTATGTATTGAATCAATATAAGATCCTTTCCAACAGGATATAGATAATTATAAAATGTCATACTTTAAGAATGATCCCAATTATTCCAATATAATTTATCATTTTTATAATTATAAATCCCCTTATAATCTCATTAATTATTAATGTTTTTAATCAAAACATTATAATATATTCATAAGGAAATAAACACTATTATAATCTATTCACACATATTTTAGCTTGCCTCAATGGTGACATGGCTCTAATGTCATTGTTGGCTACTCGTTTAAAAACATGAGATTATGTTTTGTAGAGGTGATTGAAAAATCACATTGATTCACAATGCGTCATCGATGAGCAATTATAATATATTCATATGGAAATAAACACTATTATAATCTATTCACACATATTTAGCTTGCCTCAATGGTGACATGGCTCTAATGTCATTGTTGGCTACTCGTTTAAAAACATATATCAATTGGGATTATGTTTTGTAGAGGTGATTGAAAAATCACATTGATTCACAATGCCTCATCGATGAGCAACTTAATGCAGTTGCACTACCTTGGTTGTCCAATTTGACTCACATGTGGGCATTAAAATCATGTCTTCTTTCACGATGGTTGTTTGCCTTAAGTGGCAAATGCAGTTCAGATTAAACTTTGTAATTTCCCCTTATATTATATTGCAACGTGGATGCTACAAAAAGTACTTGGTCAATTGAAGTTGCCACCCTTGATCATCCTTATTTATTGTCGAATGAAGGTGTATTCTTTTTTATTCCTATTCATATGAGGTTGCTTCTATTTCAATAGGATTGTATAAATCTTGGCTATCCTCTAAAATTTGGTGATGTGGACATCCATGGTAAGTCTTAATCATCAAATTTACCAATCTCCTTTCCTAAACATTGATTGAATTCCAATGCATAGTGAATTATTTCCAATGCATTCCACCCAACCGACAACTTCCTGCCATCGTGGCTATCTCAGCAACCGAACTCTCATACCAACATATAATTATTTATGATAATAGATCAAGTTTTCTTAGTGGCCTATTCTCTCGTCTTTTCCCCAAAGTATGAACTTTGACCTTTGTTAGGTTTCCCACCTTTTTGTCTTCCCCTTATTTGTTTCTTCCATCCAATATTTTTCACTTCTTTCTAACTGTGTTACCTATATTGCCCCCAAGCTAATCCATAATGTGACTTATGTCACTTGTCGCATGTTTTTGCCATCCATAATTATATTATGCTCGTCGTTATAACTCTTGATGCAATTATATTTATGGATTATTCTATTACCTTCCACCATTAATAATATTTTCCTTCATCCATATAAACTTCTTTATTATTGCACGTTATCAACCTCTAAACACAAATGATAAAGAGAAGTGCTTCCCTTCTACGCAACTTAAACCTATGTTCTCGAATTTATTCAAAGATCTTTTGCATATCAAAGGCCAAATTCTTGAATATAAGCTTGGCTATACAAATATTTTCTCTCCTTTATCTGTTGATGAGATGTACAAAATATCAAAAGCCTCCTTTGGTGTGTCACCCATATTCAGTTGTTGGACCTGTTCTTATTTTCTTACATTTGCAGCCTGCTCTCATACCATGTTGATTTTCATGATCACTGCAAATGTACTAAGCACTGCCATTATGTTTAGTATGTATGTTCCTAATGGCAGCAACCTCTAATTTAGAATGAGCAAAGGCGAAAAAGAGACAAGGCTAAGAAGAGACACATCCCTTCATGGGACCGTCTATTCGATAATTAGATATTAATATAATAACAAATAATAATATCTCACATAATAATATATTATTTAAATAATATATAGATATATATTATATCTCACACATATATAATATATTTTTATATATCTGCACTTTAGTCTCGTGGTTTATCCAACTGAAGCTATCAAACATCAACAGCTAGCATTTGCTAGACTCCTCTCATCCTAATGTGGAGGATATAGTTGCGATTTTTTGGGTTCTATAGCCTCCACCAACCAAGTATAAAAAGAGTGCTCACTTTTGATTGTAGCTCCATGGCAATAAATGCCCACAACCATAGAAGCAAATATTGTTCTACAGGATTTCTAAGCATCCCAAAAGATAAAGATGTTTACAATTTTTGGGATATTAAAAGCCTGAAAAATGTCGGGAACCCATAAAACACAGTAATTTATTTTTGAAAGGAAAATTTTTAAATGTATTTTTACATTTAAAAAACCATCCTAATTACAAAGCGAGTGAGAGGGAAAGTAAAATAGAGTGTAAATCATGAATTCTGAAATATGGATTTTTCTTGTTAATTTTGAGATTGCTGACTGATAAATAACCCTACCAAAATGATAATGAACCTTAAATACAAAAAAATGCAACTAAGGTGTATACTATTCATTAATTCTGATGTTCATAAATGATAATTATCAAATAGAAGAGAATAATCTATATGCAGGATAGTAGCTACGGTTGGCAACAATACCCTGGCCTCTTCAAATAGCTCTTAAGTTAGAGTAATGACAAAATCCATGCCTGGCATTTCAGGAAACCAATGTATTGTCATAACAATGTTTCATATTAATCACTTTTAACAGCAATATTTCCTGTAATGTCTACTACAGTCATATTGATGCCCATGTTAAATTGATTACAATACAAATAAGGTTGTTGCTGACTACCATACCAGTCAACAGTGCACAGGTCACAATGATAACAGAATGCTACTGATCAGTACTTATAAGAAAATTACTAATCACAAAAAGATAGTTATGGTATAAGACAATGATGATGACAACAATCTCAACAGACAATAGTATTAACAGCTGGTCCAAAACAATGAAAATTCCCAAACAGTTGCCTCATTCATAAAATATTCTAAGTAAAATACAACAACAATATCCATTAATAAGTAGAAATGACAAGCAGTCAATGACAGCACTAACATCTGTGATAACAATAATAACAAATCAAATGAGTAAGTAGTCAATGACAGCAATAACATCTCTGATGACAATAACGACGAATCAAATAAGTAGAAATGACAAGTAGTCAATGACAGCACTAACATCTCTGATAACAAAAATGACAAGTCAAATGAGTGAGTAGAAATGACAAGTAGTTGTTAGCATGAATGCTGATGATATTCCTATGGGGTTGTATCCTAGCATTGCTAGAGTACTTGGGAGATCGCTAGTATAATTATATGTTGCATTCATGGCAGTGTTTGTCATTGATGTCAACATATTGGTTATTCTGTGCAGACTGACAGAGCAGCAGACAGAGATTGAGATCGTGAGGTTCAAGGATTGAAGATGGGGACGAGCGCAATTGAGGACATGTTCTACAGAGTATCATGATGACGTGACTAAGAGCACATGAAGAAATATGAAGACAGTTGACAGTTATTTGTGATTTATTTAAGACAAAGTTCTCGCAGAGAACCTGAGAGGCGGTTTCTGATAATTGGATTGTATCTCCTAACAGAGATAAAATCTGGTTAAGCGCAGTCAGACAAAAGTAGAAGACATGACAATGATGGCATGGTTGATCATGCTAAGTCCGAGGTTGCACATGTGAAGATTTGTGAAGACTATGAGCCGACATTGTTATGTAATTATGAAAAGATGTATTGTAACGTGTATTAATTATAATTGTAAATTGAGAAAGCCTCAAGGCCGACTCTAATTAATTTGAAGACTTGGTGTAAAGAAAAAATGTTTTCTTTTGTTGTAAGGCATGAGATTGTATTTGAAGAGTGTGTATTGCAAATTGTGAGTGAGTAAGCAATCTAAGGGATTCTATGTGATGCGAGTATGAGAACTTGGATGTAAGATCCAGTGAACCTAACATTGAAATCAGAGAAGTGTTTGTTGCAGTAGAGGCACAGTGGACGAGCAAAGTGATTATAATTGGCAGAGAGTGCTAGTGGACAGTTGATCATTGGTCTTATTCTGGAAGGATTACTACTAAGGCCAGTTAGACAGTGGGTTCGGTGGTCTTGACCCTGAAGCTGTTTGGACAGTGGATCATTCTGCCTTCTACAACTCCTAACAAGGTTGGAATCTCCTCAGAGAGATTCAAAATCTCCTAACAAGGACTGATATGTACTGAATGTATTTCTTTGACTCTTAACAGGGTCCATCCTCTTGCAAGGAACTTATATATTAGTATATCTTTTTGTGGGTACCATTCCCATCAGGGTTTTCCCTCTGATCAAGGGTTTCCCTAGTTAACAAATCTGGTTATCTTCTTGTGGTTGTTGCACTTGCTGATTACATGTTTCAGTTTTAATAAGGTTAATAAGAGTTATCTTAATTGGATAACTGAGGCACATGAGGCGTTTATTTTGAATTTCAATGGAGCATCTTTTATGATAGTTGGCATTCACAATTTTGTCCAATGGGTTTTGGCTGCCCAAGTCCGGCTTGCAACATATAAAACTTGAAAAATATTCCATTTGAGAGTGTCATATTACACCAATTTATCTTCTAGAGTACTTTGTTTTCATGTGTCCTTTTGAAGGCAAAAAACTCACGAGTTACAGGAGTTAAGAGGACAAAAACCCTTTGAATCAAGATGGCATTCTCTTTCAGGGATTGCGTTGAAGCTTCATAGATTTGTGCAAAATTTCAGTTATTCAGTGTGTGTTTATTTGTTGCATGTTGTAAATGAAGTATATGTGGTTGGAGTGCAGCATTTGTGTCATTTTTCTGTTGTGTTGTGTGCTGCTGTAGGATTGAATCTTGCTGTTATTTTTGTTGGTCCTGGTCCTTTTAAAGAGATGGGGAATATCAAACTTGCTGTGGAGAAAATTGGAGTTTTTGATGCTTTAGTTAGCAATGTCGGTGTGGAAATTAAGCATTGTTAATTTCGGATTCTGTATTTGTTATTGTAGCTGTTGTAATAACTACCATATCAGTCTATTGTATCGTACAAATCAATATTTGATCATTATTAAAGTTACACAAGTTACTGGTTCAATTTGTGCAAGTTTGGGTGTTGGCTAGCTTCTTTTATTGGCGTAGTTTGGTGAAGTTTATTTTTCATGTTTCAATCTCTTATTTTCATTTTGATGTCTGATTTAGGACATTACATCTCTTACAATATATGTAGAAGCTAGCAATATCATTTTCAATAAAGGAGTGTGGATTACAGAGATTGCTTAAAAAAATAATATAATTTTATACAGTAATATAAGCCCATTTTGGGTTGAAATGAGAAACACAGATATGCAGAAAAAGTTTATTAGCTAGTTGCATTTAATTTAGAATTTCTTTATGCTATATACAATCATTTTGATTGAACCAAAAAACAGAGTAAGGTGAAGACGATGCAAAATTAGAGCCTCCACAGAGACCACAATCATATGAGCCTTTCCCACAACTCATGCATCCTCTCACGCTTTCCTAAGAGGACCCTGAGCAGTAATATCTGTTTCTCTCAACAGAAGCACCAATCATGTAGTTGAAGTTTGTGGGTTAGTTGAATTTAATTTGGGATAATTAGTAATCTTTTAGATATAACTAGAAAACAGAACAAGACAGAGGAAATGAAGATAGTGCCCTCTGCCAATCAAGGATGCAACATAAGGAGGAAAAAATTGTATACTTGCTGTATATGAAAGATGCAAGGTAGACACAAAAAGCATACCTTAGTAGATCTTCTATCTAAGGAAGTTAGAATGTACTTTTTTTGTCTCCAAATTCATTGTTCTTTTTGTATGTCTCTCTGCAATTAGACAATATGCTTTTGTCTTTTCTGAAGATCAGCATAAAATAGTGTCATACTAGAAATTTGGCTACAGAAATACACTTTAAAAAAAAAAGAATTTTGGGAGGATATGGTGCATTTAAGTCTACTTCGCAATGATTCACTCATGAAGAGACTTGGCTCATGTAGAGACCAAAGAGATGGCTTTCTTCTTTTGAGCAGTGGCCCAGAGATACTCCTTGAATTTTGATGCAATACGACTAGTTCAATTATAATGTGATATAAATTTCAGCCAAAAAGGAATTAAAGAATTTCTCTTTTAAGCAAACATTCCAAAGCATATAGAACTCTTTATATAATTCTAGATCTAGAGCAATTAAAGTTGAAAAATGAATTCCATTTGGATTAGAAAAAATATGGCTCAATCTTTACCAGCTCTTTCAAAAAATTGTGAAAGATTTTCCGTGCAACTAAAAACTTTGGACTACATGATTTTATTATTTTAAATTTTTTTTAAGATTTTTTTTTGCAACTGTGATTCAAAATGTTTAAGAAAATAATTGTAATAAAAAAAATCATGGTTACCTAGAGACCTATCTCCCACCCCCTGAGACATGTCTCACAGACGGAGCACATCTACAGAAACTTTCAGACACACAAGGTTCTCTTGGCTGCCATCTCCCACAGCCTTCAAAGTCACTTGACAAAGAAATTGATGTCTCCTGATAGGAAACTAAGAGCAAAAAATCTTAAAAGGTAAAAAAGGAAGGCAAATAAATAAAATAAACCTGCATAATGTATCATGCTAATATTTTGGAGGATACCAAATCCATGCCAGGTAGGAGTGATTGGATGAGGATCTACTAACACCATAGACATTTTTGAGAGGGAATAAACAAATGTGTAACTAATTTCTGTAAGATTTGATCATGAACAAATCCACAAACCTTGGATATCCTACATGCAAATAACCTGCTACAAGGAAGAAAGAAAAGCAGAGAGACAGATGGATTTTCTCCACAAACAAGAAAATTGTATCTTTGTTTGTGCAAAACAGAATGAATGAATTTATAACCAATCAATCCTTCTGAAGGAGATCGAAACCCTAAAAGGTAAAAAACATTTAATAATTACTAATTAATTATTAAATGGAAATGCAAGGTGCATAAAGTGAAATCTTAAGAAGGGAGAGAAGGTAGTTTAATAAATGAAAATAAATTAACCTTTTTCTTTAACACCCCCCCTAAAGATGAGCAACAATGCAATTACAAACAATGCAAGGAAATTGCAATGCTGAAAGCAAACTTGGGTCCCAACAACAAGGCCTGATGAGGTACCCAATCACAATCAAATCTCTATGAAGCGAAGATATAGAGAAAACCCAGTGGGAAAAACTCTACTCCAAAAAGAGATGAAAAAGGATGCACAAATGAAACATCTCAAGAGAATCTCTCAAGACCATAAGTACAATGAAAGCCCCCATGATAGAAGCTTGAGACTCCATAGCCCCCCTAGAATGGCAGAACAAAATATCAATGTGGCTCCAATCTGAAGAAAACAAAGGCAATGGACAAGGATGATAAAACCCATGTATGTAAGGTGCAGCTGGAAGTCCTAGCTAATGCTCAAAGGAGAAAGCATGAGAATCTTGAAATGGAATCTCTAATGGAGGTGTGATAACAGGTGTGTTGAATTTGTCATCTGAAAGAAGATCTGTGTCCTCTAATATATCCTCAACAACTGTAGTAGGTGGCTCGATGACTGGAGCTGCAATAGTAGGCAATGTTGAAGAGTAATCCTGTGCAAGAGATCGAATCTGAATAGGAGGTGGAGGTGTATATGTCAGAACACAGGTCCCAAGATCGGAACTTGGTTATGATACCATGTAGGATTTGATGATGAACAAATCCACAAACCCTGGATATCCTGCATGCAAATAACCTTTTACAAGGAAGCAAGAAAAGAAGGAAGAGAGATGAGTTTTCTCAACAAACAAGAAAATTGTATTTTTGTTTGTACAAAACAAAATGAATGAATTTACAATCGATCAATCCTTATGAAGGAGATCAAAACCCTAAAAGGGGTAACCTAAGAGGTAAAAGACATTTAATAATTACTAATTAATTATTAAATGGAAATGCAAGGTGCATAAAGTGAAATCTTAAGAAGGGAGAGAAGGTAATCTAATAAATGAAATTAAATTAACCTTTTTCTCTAACAATTTCTAGTCGTTGTAATGATCTAAAGAGAAATTGCCTTTACTATTTACTGGTCTTGTGTTACTTGATTTACTATTGTTGATTACAAAGTTCTATGTCATGATATTTCTGGAAATTATTAAATAATATTTCAAAATATGGTGTCTACAAATACTCTTGTCTATATTTTGGAAAATTCGTTGTACCAATATTGGTACCATTCTCCAATGTCTCCAAGTACCCTCGTCTCTTAACAACTATGACAAAAACCAAATGCACTTGGAAAAGCTATGCAATATCTATGTACAAAACACTTAAATACTCAGCAAGCTTTAGGGTTCATTCAACCAAACCACCCCTAAGGTTTAGTGATTAAATATTAAATTCTTAGATTAGAATTATGTTTTCAAAATATTAGTCTTTAAAAATTGACACAAAATATAGTCTCAAATTGCTAATATAATAAGCAACTAGCTAAGATTAGCCTCTAAGATGGAAGTCGGCAATGGTTTGAAGTTCTAAACAATGCGGATTGAAATTAAATAATACAAACTCCAAAGACAAAGGAAGGCAAGGGTAATAGTTGTGTCAACATTTTCTAAAATTGAGCCAACATCAGCTTCTTCTACTTCACAATGACTTAACACAACAGGTGTAAACATTAATGATTCTTTACAACTTGTACTATAAGAGCACTACTACCAATCTTATAGAGTAGAAGGTAAAGAAGATTTCTCGTGAGCGAGGGTCATTACTAATTTTGGGTATAACTCCAACCAATTGTTCTAAGTTGTCAAGTCTCCATATTGCCAACATGTGGTAAACACCATTGCAATTGCGATTCCTAGGTGCAAAGCCCCCTTTTATGCAACCCTAAGAAGTTGCAATATAGGATAAGAACAATATCCTTCCCAAACATCATAAAAGAAAGTGAAGATATGTTGCACAATTATATCAAATCGATGGACAGATGAAGAGAATCACACTCTTATCAACTTCCTTGTGGCATATGAGCTTGGCATGGCATTCCTCAAATCCTGTGAATGTGTCGATTAGAATGAAATCAATGCACAAATTTTTCACTCTATTTGATGAGTTGAACACTAAAGTAGAGCCACAATGTGTACTCCAATTTATTAGAGGTAATCTGATAATGTTGTTGCTTGGGAATTGTTGGGAAACTTTGATATAGAAGTATCATGTATCCCACTATGTTTTAGAGCCCATGTGCAAAACATCGACTTTATTCAACAAAGAAAATATTGGCAAACTTCCATTGGCAAACATGAGAAACAAGTGCATGCCAGTATGGGAGAACTTCAACAAAAGCTAGGGAGTAATGGATGTGGTCCCCTTCCTAATTTAACAATAAAAGATTAAATAATAAATAAATAAATAATATAATTACAAACTAATTAAGTTTATTTCAAAAGGCCAAAAGATATGTAATGAAGAGTTGTGACTCCTTCAACATAAGATATCATAGGGAGGAGAGTTGATTAAAGAAAGATTAATAAAGGAAATGGAAAGAAAATAATGAAAGGACTCTTTTAGAGAGCAGCAATGTCGACAAGTTGTAATTCTTTCAAAGGGTTGTAATTATGAAAGATTGTGACCCTTTGAAAGGTTTGCAATCTATGCTCCACAGAGTTTCTAGGACGGAGATGAGAACATGTTTCCAGTACGAGTACGGGTCGAAGCCACAATTTAGGGGATGGCAATTAAAAACATAGGGGATTTTTTAATATATAGAGACAGAATTCAAATATGCATATCATAACATTGATAAACCATTCACCATAAACATTTTAGAAGATCAATACATGGAATATTATCAAATGTCAAATACTAAGTACTTCCATTATAGCAATATCAAATACATATATAGCAAAAATCAAAATGCCTAAAGGCTCCAAGTATCATGCTAAAATCAGAATGAAATAAAGATAAAGTCCAACTAAAATAGTTAGTAAATACTAAATGCAATCTTTCCTTACTAAACACAATTTTCCCTCACTGCTGCTACTGCCCTTATGTTTTTCTTCTTACTCTTAGCAAGTATGTCAAATCTAAACAATGATTAGAAGAGTTTGTGTTTTAGTGGACCAAATATGGGTTGCATATTTTATAATGTCTTTAAGAAGACTAAGGGCTGCACGGACAGTAAAAATTAGAAAAAAAAAATGATTTTTGGGGGGCATTTTGCCTCTACCAGATTGGCTGGAAAAAAGGGGACAGCCAGCAATTTTGGGGATGGATAGAGAATGGCAAAAACATCCCCAATATTGCTGGTCGTCCCCAAGTTTCCTGCCAAAAAAATTGGCCGTTTCGAAGACGTTTCCGAATTTGCCAAAAAGGGGACGACTCAATGGATGGCCAAAATCCATCCCCATTTCGTCCCCGGTACAAGTACAACCCCAAAACCATAGGAGACGCATCCCCATGGAACACTGTTTGCGACTATTTCAAAGAGAGACAATTATGAATTGTTGTGACCCATTCAAAGGGCACAAATGATGAAGGGTTATAACAATCCAATCTGGATGTTGATGCAGGCATCGAGACCAGTACATGGGTGTGTATATTTTCTTTTGGGTGCATTTGGGTATGGTTGTATATATACAAAATGATAAGAAATTTCAGCATAAGGGAGCAGTGACCAGACGGGGGAAAATAGCCATTGGCGAGGGTTTGTAAGTTGACCTCCCACGTCCAGGGCGTGGCAAGATCTTTGCAACGCATAAGAACAAATCAATCTATTTTTGTGCGGAGGATGCTAGGACAAACCAAATGGAGGAGCTTTCGGACAAATAATGGATCATGAGAAGATTCAATATAACATGGATGTGCATCTTAGTTGGAATAATTTTACAGAGGATTCAATCATGACCATGCCCATGGAAAATCAAGAGTATCTAGTGTCAGAAATGAGTTCAAGACTTCATGATGATCAATTAGTAAAAATTCAACTAGAGGGCTTGCCAAGTAGAGGAGAAGATCAAGGATGCATTCTGAAACCTGATAATCTTATACTTCAACTCTTTGAAAATGAAGTTATCAATGCTATGCCACAAGGGCCAGAGTTGATTTTGAAGTCTGAGATTTTTTATGAAGCATGGTTATTTGGATATGTTCTTTAATCCAGAGATGTGGAGCGTGTTAGGAATTTCAAAGTTAGAATTCAAGGAGCACACTTATACTCGAACCCATGGAAGCTTAAGAATTGTCTACATGTTGGTACACCATGGTATTTATTTTCCCAAGCCAGTGAATGGATTTGCATGATTATAACTTAAGTCATTGAGAAAGGGAAACCTGCCTTGTATATAGTCTAGTTAGGAGTTTGTGTTGCTTTAGTTTTTCTTTCTGCTGTCCTGTTTTTGGTGTTCGTTCCCTCTTTTGTAAATTGGTCCCTCAGATGACTCTATTTTATAGCCCGATGGATATGGCACTATTTTATTCATTCTGGATTCGAACTTTGTCCTTGTCAGTCCTTGTCCCCAGTGAGAGCCAGCCGTTGCCCGGTTATAAAATTGTTTTGATTTTATAAGTCACGGTTAATTTTTAAAACTTGCCTTGTTTTAAGCTTTAAATTGGTCATTTTATCATCGAATGTTTTGGGAGTTTCTAAATCTTCATGTCTCTGGCTCGTTCCCAGCTCCGCACAGCACTTGAAATTTATAAAATCCGACTTCTGAGCCTCAAGTTATTGCAGGTTAATGGAGAGACCCAAAATACGCATTTTCAAGTCTATCATTAACCATTAACCTCTCAAAAGGTTAATGATAACTTTCAAATCGCGCATTTTGGAGTAGGTTAATTAACCTCTCCAAAAATGTGTTTTTTTTTAAACCTCTCAAATAGGTTAATGATAACTTTCAAAACACGCATTTTGGAGTAGGTTAATTAACCTCTCCAAAAACACATATTCATTAACCTCTTTGAGACAGTTATTAACCTCTTTTGTTTAGCCGATTAAGGTCAAGGACTAGAAGTAAGATCATCTAACAAGAAATGTCAAGATGGGAGCATGAGATGAATAGTGGATATAGGGATATTGGACTTCTCCTATGAGGTATGGTCGGAATTACATAGCCATCAATGAAGCTTCTGTTCAATCTCCTGCACAAGATTTGGCACATCTAATCTCTTCAAATGAACAGCATTCACACTTTCTTGATTCAATTGTCGCCAAGCATAAAACACTAACAATGGAATAATTTCAGAAAAGCTTGCTGAGATGACTCGGAGATAGCCACAATGGGTCTCTGCCGTTGAGAATAGGTTTAAGTATTTAGTTTTGGGAAGGACAAAAACAAACACAAGTAGTGTTCGAGTTCACATTGTCAATGCCATGCCAAAGGAGAAAAAGAACATATTCAAACAACTTGCAAAAAGGTGGAATCTATTTGTATTTACTGCTGGATGGGAACCCAAATGATTTCTTATTTTACAAGCCACACAAAAGTCCAGATGCCCACCACGCAGTCTACTACCTAAAAGTCCATTACAAGTTACGCGACAAGTACAAATTCCAGATTTCAATTCATTGATAGACATGGATCTGAGGCTTGTACGTGCCTTATTTGTTTTACCAAAAGAAATAGATGTGAGAATAAGCTCACTGACTTTGAGATTCAGTGTGGAGTGTGAGCTTGTATGGCTGAATGAGAAGAATGTGTTAGCCATATTTACAGATGTAGCAAGGTGAAGACAGGTTAAAGGAATGCATGAACCTGCAATTTATTAGAAGGGTCCCGCGCCACCTTGATCATTGTCAACCATGATAATACCACAGTTGTTAATAACCTTCAAACCCGCAGTCTTTCCTAATTTCATTGCACAGTGAGTGAGAAATTGTTCATACGCATCATTCCCATGAAATTAGAGGTTCCAAATCATAAGCTCGCCAATCATAACAAGTATTATGAGGCTGCGACATACATATCAATTCGGATGTACTCTTTTCCACACGTGAGCAATCGGTATGATCATATAGCCAACTTTATATCACACAGCCTCACGCCAGAAATTTGACTCACTAACATAGCTGGTGATACTCAAAATAAGTGCTTTGAAAGAAGGCATCGGAATCCATCAAAACATAATCGAAACTGGGTTTCCTTCAGATGTCGTAGTTACAAGTGCTCTGGTTGACATGTATGGAAAATGCGGAAGTCTAAACAAGGCACGTCAACTGTTTGACAAAATCCCTGAAAGAGACGTGGTCTCATGGACTGCAATGGTTGCAGGATATGCACAAAATGGTGAATTTGAGGAGGCTCTTAGGCTCTTCAAAGAAATGCCTCAAAGAAATGTGATCTCATGGAATGTAATAATTGTCGGATATGCCCAAAATGGATTTCTTCAGGCGGCTTTGGAAACTTATAAGCAGATGCAATTTTTGTTGAATCAAGTAAAGACATGTTGCATGTCAATTGGTCACTTCATCATGATCACGAGCTTCCAATCCCTTCTTATGATCGGTATAGAATGAGCCCAAACCATTCAAGGATATCATGTGATCAATGCATAGAAAGACATGGCATCGATATAATGCAATCACTGACAGAGAAAGTTATTAATGGCCAACCAAGTTACTTATTTCTTGTCACTCTTCATGACCCTTTCAGTTCCGTAGATTATTGAAAATGGTGGAATTAACATCATCAACATGAGGCTTTCATAGGCCACACCACTTTGCACCTGTATTAGGAAAGGAGAATTGTTCTACTATGTCTAACCTTGGACACATGCCCCATTATTACAATCTAGCTCAAGTCAATGGTTCAAAGTCAATAAAGCATCAATAGGTGGATATGATAATGGCTTATCAAAATCAGTCTCAAAGGATTGAAAATTCTATATCAATGGGAAGACAAGATTGTAGTATCACTATCTAGACTACAGTCAGTGCATGAGCAATTGATGTTGTGAATGATTGTTTCTTTGTCAATACCCAATATGTCAAACTTGGCGATGATCACGAAGAAGAGTCTGTATCAAATAACTCAACAAGTTGATGAGTCAACCTTTTGAAGACATGTTCCAGGCCATACATTTCAATTAGTGATCATTGTTATTTAAGGTTAATTTTGTTGAGGTTAATTAACCTAACCCAAATCACGTATTTGGGAGGTGGTTATTAACCACAGAGAGGTAGTTATTAACCTCTCTGTCTATATAAGGACTCCTTTTAGCTTTGTAAAGGGGGACTCTTTGGTTTTAAAATAAGGGAACACTATGCTGAAATTTTGATCAAGAGATAAATTTTGGAAAGTATGTACAATTTTTATCTCTGAAATCGAAAAATCTCTATTATCTTCTTGGTGCAAGGAAATGAAACAAGATGTGCTTTGGGTTTCTTATTCTAAAATCAAAATTGTTATCTGTTGTAGTAGACATTCTCATGGTATTGTGCGAGTGTTTATGAATAATGAATGTGTTTAGTAATACTGGTTGCTTTCAAGCGTAGTTCTTGATCACCTTTGTTATCGTTCTTGTTTACTCAAGAAGGTTGTGAAGGCGTGTGGTGCATTCGTCCTGAACGGCTTTCTCTTGATCTTTGAAGTTTTAGATTCCTTATTTGAAAAACCTTTAAAAATTATATCATACGAGGGAGCTGCCCCTCAACGCAGAAGACGGTTGCATATCAAGGGCCTATCCAACTGTTGTGAACGATTTGCCACACACTCCGTTGGGCAAATTCTATTGTGACAAATCTGTTTACCAACATGCCCCTAACAAAAGATACCTGATCAAAAAATGTTTTGATCAAAAGAAATTGTTAGAGAGTAAACTAACAAAAGCAAAGTTTGTGGATATGATGAGTGCCTCGCGTTGGTGGAATGGGTTCTATGTAGAGGCACTTGGGTTCAACTAGCCTGGCAATCCTTTGGAATGTACAGGGGGTGACTTTGACATAAGTAAATAAACAAGGAAAGCAATTGGCAATTGGTTCAACTTGCATAGATGTAAAAATCGCCTGAGGAGATTAATCGCCTAGGCCTGAAAAAGTTTAATCGGGAAAAATCGGGAAAAATCGGGAAAAAATCGAGGAAAAAATCGGGAACTAAAAAACCACTAAATTTTAATAAAAAAATGCAATTTTTTTACAGAATTCAATGTTTTTTTGCATCTAATGACTTAATTACTAACAATACATAAGAAACAATCATGTTTAGATATATATCAATGCAAAAAGAGTTATTAATTGGTAAATTACTAACAAGTAAGTAGTGACAAGTTGTAAATTACTAACAACTAACAAGTTCACAACACATGAGAAGTATTCTCATAAATAAAGTGTCAAATGTAAAGAGTTCAAATAAGCACATCAACATGACTACAAATAAGTACAAATGTCAAATACAGGACTACATCTTCCTCTTCCCAGTCACTTTACTAGCGAGTGCGGGAGAGGGTAAAGCTCTAGAACTAGAACCCCGCAGGGTTTGTGCCCGTGTCTGTGTCTGTGCCAATGCAGGAGATGGTGTAGCTATAGAACTAGATGTCGGTATCTCCACATTCGCTGCGCGCAAGATGTCAAGGTCCTCTGCAGTAAGCTCAATGTCATCATCCTCATCATCGTCCTCCTCGATGTCATCCAAATCGATGTCATATCCAGTTCCACCCCCTTCCTCCTTCGCAGCCTCCTCCGCGGCCTCCCTCTCCAAATTGGAGATGTCCTCCTGTGTAAATAAGGGAGCCTGCTCTTGTGCCGTCCAATCATAATAAGGATCTATCTCATCCAAATCAATTGGCCCAGGCGGATCTTGTTGCGCCTTTTTCATGCGCAATTTAAGATTATATTGCACATAGACCATGTCATTCATCCTCTTTTGGGACAACCTGTTTCTCTTTTTTGTGTGGATGGCCTCAAACAAACTCCAGTTGCGCTCACAATGTGATGCGCTACAAGGCTGTGATAGGATTCTGAGAGCAAATTTTGCAAGATTTGGAGTGCTTGCACCCCAAGTGGTCCACCAAGCCACTGCATCACAAAAATTGTACAAGTTAGAAAATACTAATAGACAACAAAAAATGAAACATAAATATTAATTTAGCATTTGAGATTCAGAAGTTTGCAAATGTATTACCTAGGGTTTGTGTAAGCCTTGCTCTCTTGCAGAGAGAAGTGGAGAACACCTTGCCTCCTGCTGAAGTGAAGATCTCCTGCTCAGCGATGATTTTATCTCTTGTTTCCTCGCTGGTTACCATCTTTTCGACGCACTCACTTAGGCCTCTGATGACCTCTCCATCAGGATCTGCATATGTACCATCAGCCCTAAAACCAAAAACCAAAAACAAATAAGTCTTCCAATTTTAGTACACACCCAACACCCTACGAAAGCAAAATGAACTCAAGTCTTTGTTAACTTAAATTTGAGTAAGAATGAGCTTACAGTATACCTAAAACGTGGGTTGAGGAAATATCCTGCTGCATGAATGGGTTGGTGAAGCTGATTATTCCACCTTCTATCAATGATCTGCCAAATGGGTTCATATTTGATGCTTTCCCCCTTGTAGTAATTTTTGACAGATTCTTTGGCCTTGTCCATGGCCTCATATAGTTCACCCATTGGCGTTTGGTCTCCATCAACCAAACGCAAAACTCCGACTAAAGGCTTAGACACCTGCAATATAAATTTGAAATTAGTTGACAAGTTACAAAATTATTATTTACTTGAGTTACAAACTTAGTATGTTATAAAGTTGTAAAGTGCAAACTAAAACTTAAAGTTTTGTAGTTACCTTTACTATTTCATCAGCCTTATCTTCAAAATATTTATCAAACACAATCCGCACAACATTCTCTCCTTCACTCTTCTTTGAAAATGTGGAAGCAAGCCATTTTTTGGAAACAAACATTTGCTTCAAAGAAGCCAAATTATCGAGAATGCTTTGCAATGTCAAAAAAATCGTTGCAAACCTTGTGACGGCAGGCCTGACAATTTCTTTGCCATCAGTGTGCTCTCTCATCAGGCTAAGGACCCATGGGTGATTGTATATGTATTTTGTCACCTGCCTTGCATCCTCCACAATTGGAGTGACCCACTCAAGTTTGCCCATGTCCTCCAAAAGAAGGTCAAGGACATGTGCTGCACACGGGGTCCAAGAGAGAGTGGGGTGCCTCTGCTGTAGGAGTTTTCCTGCCAATTGTAAAAGCAAATACTAATTAGTTTCCAACTTTTCAAATATATCAAACTATTAAAAATTCTTGTTGTGAAATTCACAATGCACATGCAACATAAAATTACGGTTTACCTGCTGATACATATGCAGCAGCATTGTCTGTGATGATTTGCACCACATTTTCAATGCCAATCTCTAAGACCATATTCTCCAACATCAATGCTAATGTCTGAGCATTTTTTACCTTGTTGGAGGCATCGATTGATTTCAGGAACACCACATTATCATTACAGCAGGCCAAAAAATTAATTATGGTCCTGCTCTTCCCATCCGTCCACCCGTCAGAAAGAATGGTGCAACCAAATTTTGTCCATTCTTGTTTCTGTTCCTCAACAAATGCTTTGGCCCTCTCAACAGCATTTCCAATAAGCCTACAAAAACAAAATTTAGTTATGTCTTAGATTCTTAGTAATTTAAAATTGATTTAGACTTTAGTAATCAACATTCTAATTTCTAGATAAATTAATTAAAATTTAGAACTAAGTAAAAAGTTAAAAATTAAAAGGAAATCGAGTGTAATAAAATTATTCGCTTACCTGCCACCCAACACAAAACGAGAAGGGGACTTGTACCCCTTTCCTGCAACTGTCAACCCTGTGGCCAAAGCCTCCCAATAGGGACTGTCAACAACACTAATAGGAAGGTTGTTGAAAACCTAGAAATCTGCTAGTGCATTGTCCAACTGGTCATGGACCTCCTTATTCCATCTAGTGGCCTCTAATGAAGGTCGTGCACCAGGTGTGTGCCTCGTCACAAAATAGCTCCCTATCCCAGAAGCACCTGCTGATCCTGATGGTGCGGAAGTGCTAGGAGGTGTAGGAGTGGGAGTGGGAGTGGAACTCGTGAAAGAAAAAACACCCTGTTTGCGGACACGCGGCCCACGATAAGAGCCAGCCATGCTCTCAATGGCTGCCTCCTCCTCCTGAACATCAACGAAACTGCCCTGGGTCTCTGCTATGGCTGCCTTGACATGCAATTTATTCCGCTCTCTTTGCAATTTTTTTTGCTCTCCAGCTGCGAGCAAGGCATTTGCAAACCTTTTTATTTCTTCTGTTGTATTCTCACAAGGATTTGTATCATGTTTTGAGATCCCTGCGATGTGATATTTGAACCGGTAAATGCCCCCGGATATTACTTTTTCACATCGAATGCAAATCACTTTGGTTGGTTCATCAGGTGCTTCATAGGCATATTTCCATGCTTGATCTCTCGCATTCTTTGGCCTGGTGCCAATGTAGCCTGAGGGGCATGGAGTCAATGGCCATTTGTCTGCCATTTAAAACTGCTGCGGGCTGCCTACACATACAAATTTTTAAAAAAAACTATAAATAAATTATAACAAGATCAAAATTAACAGTTAAACAAAGAATTCAAGCAACATTCCAATAACAGCACCAATAAATTGAAATCCAAATAACATTCAAACAAACTAGCTGCTAGGGTTTCAAATTTTTTTAGAAAGGGCAAATTTTTAGCATAAATTCGATCTAGAATGGAAAAAAATGCAAATGAATGCATTTAATCTTGCTTACATTCATCAAATGCATTCCTAACTAATTAGGAATGTATTTTTATCCATTTACATGCAAGAAAAAAAAATACAATCTCTTGCAAAAACAAAAAACAAAGATTCAAATCACTTACCTAGTAACGAAGAAATCGAATCAAAAGGCCTCCAAATGCACTTGATTCTGCCTATTTCTTGCCAAGAACTCCTTCTCTATCCTCTCCTCTCCAAAACACCCTAAGCAATGTAAAAACATAATGAAAAAAACGTGTTTTTTCGTCACTTTATGTGACTGCCGGGCGCGAGCGATTTTTTGCAAAAAAATCGCGATTTTTAGGCGATTTTTTAGGCGATTAATCTGTGATTTTTTGGAAAAAATCTGCAAAAAAAAATCGCGATTTTTGGGGCGACTAAATCGCCGGCCCCAAAAAATCGTGATTTTATCTCGTATCGCCAATTAATCGGCGATACTCACATCTATGGGTTCAAGTACAGATATCTGAGAATCACGAATATTTTTATCACCTAAACGGGTATGGTCCCACGCATACATCTCAAAAGAGGGAGTGGAACCAAATCAACACAAGAATGAAAATGGTGAATAACAAGTTATTCGTTATTGGGGTGATTTCACTGCCACAAGATGCCCAATAGAAAAAGGTGGTGGCAAATAAGTTATGGGAACAATCCAAGTGGATTTCCAAAGCTTCATTTTCATTTGCAAGATCAAAGAAATAGCTCTTAAGGATGGAAACTTTACATGGACAAACTGAAGGAAAGGCATTTCCAGCACAAATGTCTGAGAATCAAGAATATTTTCATCTCCTAAATGTGTATGGTTCCACGGGTACGTCTCAAAAGAGGGTGTGGAACCAAATCGACAAAGGAATCCAACGGATAAAAGAGGTGGCAAACAAGTTATGGGAATGATATGAGAGGGTTTACAAAACTTCATTTTCAGTTGCAAGATGGAAGAAATAGCTCCAAAGGAAACTTTACATGGACAAACTAAAGGAAACACTTTTCAAATATTGAGAACAGTTTGATAGATTTTATTTAGCAAATAAGTGGGAAGAATAACCATTACATCTTTGAGCCAATGATTTTACCATTCTCAAATCATTTTCCAATAGTGCTCAATTTTCAAATTACTTGGTATTGTTTCAATCTCCCTTCAAATTTTAGGCAATGTGGCTTAGACGTTGCTATTAGAAGTAGCAGTTGTCACTGTACCAAAAGATCAACCTTTCATTGCCTGACATAACCAATAGACTTGTAGAAGACACAGAAGGCTATTAAACCATGTCCCAAGTCCTTGCGAGAGATGTTGGCCCACTACCAACAACTAGTACTACAATTCATTGATGACGGGTGAAAGGATGCCCTATCCTGGCAAGGATCTAAGGCTTTATGTTTCTTCAAAGCTACAAGTTCTCAAGGAGAAACTAAAGGAGTGGAACACAAAGACTTTTTAAAACATATTTGGTGATAAAGAAGGAATAGGGAAGGAACTCGAAGATTTCAACACCATAGTCATTAGACAAGGTATCTCAAATTTTGAATTTGACAAGGAAAAAGTCTTGGTGCAAGAATGAATGAGGACTTACCTAGAGAATAAATGTTTTGGCAGCAAAAATCCAAAGAATGATGGCTAAAGGTTGAATATTAGGCCACAAAAAATTTCCACTCCTCAATCAAGGCAGGGATATCATGGAATAGGATTGGTAGTATCAAAGACAATGTAGGTAATATGTAAACTGATAGGGAAAGAAATAAATAGGGGAGCAATGAGATATTTCTCGGATCTTTTGGAACCTAATCTGAATAGGAAGCCTAACCGAGAGGAATAGAAAAGATCATACCTCAAATTATCACACAAAAGCAAAATAGCAACCTTGATAAACAAATCTCTTTGAAGTTAGAAGGGTCCCTTTCTTTATGGGGGAAATAAAGTGCCTCAACTCAAATGGCTTTCCAACCATTTATTACCAAAAAGCTTGGGAAACTATTAAACATGACTTGTGGCACATGGAATTATTTGAGTAAAGGCATATATGCACAAAGGCATAAACAATACCTTTTTATCACTTTAGTTCCAAAGAAGGAGATAGCTTCATCCTTTTAAGGACTTCATACCAATACCTTTTTATCACTTTAGTTCCAAAGAAGGAGATAGCTTCATCCTTTTAAGGACTTCATACCAATCTCCTTATGGAAAGTTGCTTACAAGATTACATCTAAGGTTATGGCAAACCGACTCCTCATATCAAATGAACATAGTGGATTTGTCATAGGTAGATTAATTGTTGAAGGCATAATCTTTGCCCATGACGCCATACATACAATATGACGAGCCAGAATGAATAGAATGCTGGTAAACTTGAATATTAGGAAAGCGTATGAACATGTCAATTGTAGATTTCTTTATGAGTTATTGAAATGTTTAGGTATGATGATCATTGGATATCATGGATGAGAAGTTGAATTGAAACCCCCCGGTTCTTGGTCATCATCAACATGAGTCCGCAAGGCATTTTTTAATCAACACAGGGCATGTGGCTAGACAACCCACTTTACCCGTTTCTATTTATTTTAATGGCTAAATTCTTGGGCGAAGGTGTCAGGATGGGCAGTGGAAAGGTATCCACATTAAATTCTTCCCATCAGCAGTTTGCTGATGACCCAGTTCTGATGGGAGAAGCAACTTTCAGGGAGGCCAAGTGTATGAAGAGAACATTGGATTAATATTGTGAACTTTCAGGCAAGTGTGAACAAGCAGAAATCAGAAGTGGTTTTTTTCACTACTGAATTGGGCAAACAGCAGAAAATTTGCAAAATTCTCCAAGTTAGGATGGGGAAACTGACTGGGAAATTCTTGGGGATACCTTTGTTTGGGGGAGCAAGGGATTTGAACCTATGGAAGAAACTAGTTGACAGTTGCCTTGGAAGAATGGATGGATGGAAGAGTAGATGGCTATCATCAGCAGGATGCATCATTATGCTAAAGTCTGTAATATCTGCCATTCCTATTTATTCTATGATGTGCATGAAAATTCCAATGAAGAGCATCAAATATATGAGCAGAAGGTGAGGAATTTTTTTGAAATGGTTGTCAAGGGCAAGATAAGATTCCACTGGTTGCATGGGACCAGATATGTAAACCAAAGAAAGTTGGAGGAGTTGGATTGAGGAAATAGAACCTAATGAACGAGGTCATGTGAGCTAAGATAATGTGGATGATGTACACGAACCACAACCAGAGGTGGGCTGAGATACTTGCACAAAAATACTTGGATAACCCGTGCAAGGATAGGATTTTAACCACAGTAAATCAACCAAAGGGGTCTGTAATATGGAAATTCATATTGAGCATCTCACAAGGAAATTGGGTAATGGGTAGGAAGCATAGTTTTGGGAGGACCCCTTTGAAGGACGTCCAGCTCTTTCCACGAGCAACCATGATGAAAACCTGAAGCTCAAAACAGTTAGTAGATGGGGGACGAAGGTGGCAGACTTTATCACCAAAAATGTGGAAGGAGGAGGAACAGAATGGAGATGGAAAGATCCGGGAGATTTAGATCTGAATGCGGGGGAGATGGAGAAGTTGAAAGGCATTATGGTAAGTAGACATTTCTTACTCTCAAGGGAGAAGGATGAACTTGTATGGTGTGGTTCCAAAAAAGGGAAATATTCAGTAAAAATAGCATATCAACTGGCAGAGGTGTGAGCCAAATAACTTGCTCTGGAATAAATATTGTTTGCCCAAAGCATGCTCCTTTGCTTGGCTGGTAAATAAAGGGCAAATCCTTATGAGGGAAAGGCTGATGAAATAAGATTTCCATGGACCGCTTGAATGTGTCATGTCCAAGGAATCAGAGGAATCTATTGATCATCTCTTACTGAACTGTGAATTTGCTGCCTCTGGCTGGGAGTGTGTTCTTCAAGAGCTTAACATGCAATTGGCTTGTCCAGCTACAATTAAAGAGATGTTTCAATCGTGGAATTATCCCAGAAGCCAATCAGCTTTCTTGAGCATTTGGCAAATATGTCCTTCCAACTTTAGTATGGGAAGTATGGAAGGAAAGAAACAGGAGGATCGTTTATGGTAAATCAGTCAGTTGAAAAGCTTAAGATGTGAATTCAGGCAAGCAATTTGGAACTAGCAAACACAGCAGTGGAAAAACAAAATCAGTAGAGGTACCCATTAGCTTCCAGGATACTTTGCTTCAAAGGAGGTGGACTATGCTCAAGTATCGGCCTGTTAAAGGGCTTCCACAGGTGGATTCCTGCAAATCACCAGGGTTGAGGTGCAACAGGAGACTCTAAAAGAATGGATAAAAGTGAATTTTGATGGGGCCTTGAAAGACGACCCAGGACCATCAGGAGCAGGATGTGTAGCAAGGGATTCGATGGGAATATTTTACAAAAAGTGGCCAAGAAGCTGGAGAGCAGGACCAATAATGAAGCAGAGGTTAAAGTTGCTTTAGTGGATATAGCAATTGCTAGGAAAATAAAGGTTGCTCCACTGTATTTGGAACAGTACTTGCAAATCATAGTTAATGCAATTGCAAGCGGAAAATCCCACGTGTAGAAAATCAACAAGATCATATCAATAATCAGGAAAAAGTTTTGAGTTTTTTGGAAATTACTAATTGTCTCATGTCTTGTCTCATGTGTATAGAGAGGGTAATGCATTAGCGGACTCCCTCTCTAAACTGGCAGTTGACAAGGCACATTAGTTTGCAAGGGTGGTGAGATGGAACCTATGGACGGGGTGACATGGTGGCAAGGGTGATGAAGTATGTGGAAAGCAATGTACTAGAGTGGCAAATCTTTGGTTTGAATACCAAATGGTGCTGAGATAGGTAACATGACTGGCTATGTCGAGTGACCTCGGACAGATCGTCACACATATTAAGGACAAGGAGTAGATGAGCACTATGCTAGAAAATGGCAATGAACAATGGCATTTCGGTGGAATTTCATCCTTGCTCGCCTTTGTTGAAGTAGGAGAAAGGGAAAGGTGGTGGTCTCCAGCAATGGAAACAAACTCCTACCTAAAATTACCCAAGCAGCAAATGCTTTTCTAGGGTGAGGTAACCACTGAGAGACTCGAGCACGTTTTTACAACAGACGACCTATGGTTTGTCAAAATGGTGCAAGGTTTGTTGGGGTGTGATTTCTTGTTGGCGGATTACAAGCCAAGGGCAAACATGGATACATCATCACTTTTATGTGCTTGGGGTTCAAAGATTGGCACCATACCAGAGGTACGTAAGGTGGTAACGAGATGTGTCAAGGCCAAATAGAGGGTGGATTGGAGTCTTTCTACATATTGCTCAACTAGGGAGAGGGTTCAATAAGGTATAGAGTGACTGGAGACATGTTCCAGGCTACCCACAACACATTCACACATTCATTTTACACAAAGTTGGGACTAATCACGAGGACAAGCGAATGCGTGCTCAACAAATGTGGTGGGTAATATGCAATTACACAGATGATTAGGAAAAGGTAATCAATTCCAAGCAAAGCAAAGTCGAATTCGAGGTCACCAGACTCAAATTCAAATTGGTGGATAACTTGATGGCTCTGAACAACAATAAGGGCGAGTAGAACCAGAAAGCTCGTAGGGCAAAGGAAGAGGAAGGGGTGGTGGTGAACGTTAAATTAGGGTTTGCCAAGAGCAGAGACGGAGTTGTGAAGAGGGTGGTGACCGAACTTGGGACTAGGTGAGTGGTTGTAGAGGAGAGGTACAAATCCTAGATGGATGAGGTGGCACAAACGCGAGTCGTAAACCCATGCCCTTCAAATCCCAAGGCATGAAAAAGAACATATATGTTTTACTGTCTTTCTAATGAGGCATTTTGCTTGGTAGCTAGTGATCATAGATCACATTTTATTTTGACTGCATTTTTTACCTATTGCTTATTGTTACGCTGTAAATGTCAACTATGGATAGTTAATGTAGGGGTGTGGGTAATTTTCTACTGATGTTGAGGGATGGGGGGAGTGGCGGTTGGAAAACAGATGTGGCAATGTAAGGGGACACAGGTCGCTTGTACGAGAGGGCACAATATTTCTTTTGAAACTATGATGTATTTTTTTATGTTACCAATTATCTTAATAAAATGATAAAAAAACTTCCTTGATTAAAAAAAAGAAATATACAGAATTTAATCATTTGCTAGTATGATACTTCATTAATTAAATATCAATTGAATTGTTCACAAATATTCAAATAAGCCATTTCATATTTCTATGTTCACAATTCAATAAAAATCAAAAAATCATTACAATTACAGAATCAGAAAAGTCAAGCAAGAGCCTTCAACACAATCACAAAGTTGTGAGCCTCTCATTTGAGAGGTCTTGAGTTCAAATCTACTTGAGCTTAACCAATAATAATAATCAATCTCAACCAATACTAATAATTAATTAAGTAGTTATAATAAATAATCTAGGCTTCGGCCCATTATCTATCAAAAAAATCAGAAATGTCAATGTTTAAAAGTTTTTGATAAAAAAATTGTGGGATAGGCACTTGGGTGTACTTGGATTGCTTATAGGGAGCGGTTTTTCTCCCTGTGGATGCATCCAAATGCAGCACCCATGAGGAACAAAAGAGCTGCATCCGAAAAGAGCTCCCAAGATGCATCCCAATGCACCCACACCAAGATCCAAACCCAAACACACCAATACTCAGATACATGGGCACGGTGTGTGCACCTGATAACTAAGTTTTTCACCAATAAAATGTAATTTAGGAATCATTCCAACCATTCAAGGGATGAACAGCAAAAGAAAAACACATATTCAACAAGAACAATCAAACACAAGCAATCAGCAAAAAAAGTTAAATGAAGGACGATTGAAGTACAATCAGCAAGACGTAATGAAGCTCTGTCAACAAAGTTAAACATTAAGTATGAGTGAATAATATAAGATAGACCCTCTAAGTCTTTCAACAAATTCTTCTTCTAGAGAATTATATTCAAATCAATGTCCAAGAATCGAACATAATCTGCAGTCCATTTCATCTGCAAATACAATAATTAATAAATAATATTTATCGATAAGGGTCTGGGGGTCAGAGGAATGGTGACATAGGTTTCTAGGACGAGTGGACAAATAGCCTCAATTAGGAGATGGCGGCAAGGGGGTAATGTTGTATATACTATATACTATACATATAATAATTGGAATGCTAGTCATGAAAAGATGTATAATAGTATAAGTAAAATAGCAAAATTGCAAATTCCAAATACTAATACTTGAGCATTGAACAATGAACAATGTAGCATTCAATATTGAGTTCCTAATTAGAAATTAGAATACTAAATAAAATTGTTGAATCAACAAATGAAGGCTTTCTATTATATCAAAAATATCATAAAGATGATTACAGCTACTAACATGATATCAAAACAAGTACAAAATGTAGTGGACGGAAGCCTCCAATTTCTTCTTTCATTTTTAAATTTGAAAGCAAGGGGCAAGGGACATGGCCTTTGGTCTATTCACTTTTGTAGCATTTTTTCCCAAAACTAACATGTTTGAAGAAAATGTAAAAACATGCAATTTAAAAAAATACAACCATTCGTCGATGAAGGACGTATAGTCACCCTTGAGACAATAGATGAACACCTAGGCATCCTCGTGTCTGTTTCAAGGACATAGTGTCATCTCGATGTCCCAACAACGCAATGGTGAAGGAAAAGCAATGGTGGGGAATGCCTTGTCCCCTTGTCGCAAGGACATCCCTGTCTCGAGAATGCATGGATCTCAAGGGACACGTCCCTATGTACCAATGAGAAATATAGAATCAAGTCAACACAAGCACCTAAAGGGCTAAAAGCAACTACACCATATAAGGAGGCCAAGAAGAGACCTACTTCATGTAAAGAGGCCAAGAGGGCAATTGCATTGTGGAAGGAGGTCAAGAGGGCACTTACACCATATAAGGAGGCCAAGAGGGCACTTGCATCATGTTACTAGGCCAAGCGAGCACTTACACCATGTCAAGAGGCCAAGAGGGCACTTACATCATGTAAGGAGGCTAAGAGGGCCCTTAAATCATGTGAGGAGGCCAAGAGGGCACTTGCATCATGTGAGGAGGCCAAGAGTGCACTTACGTTGGACCAAGACAATTCATAGGTAAAGCAAGTAGAAGCAAACCACTAAGTAGGCAAAGAGATGGGCTCTAGTACACATCCACTCTTGGGCTTACTATAACAACAATTTCGAGTGGACCTATCAGGTTTCTTCCTTCAAACTTTAATATGCTTACATAATGTTATTGGGAGCATATGATTACGATGTAATCTAAACATAATCATTGAATATATATATATATATATATATATATATATATATATATATATATATATATATATATATATATATATATATATTTTTTTTTTTTTTTTTTTTTTTTAAATTTTTTTTTTGTAAATGTATATATTCTGATTTCAGGATTCAAATCCATGATGACAATATTAAAAGGAATATTTACTAGGTAGGATGTAACTCTAACCTTAATTTGTTGCAATTATGAGTTTAGGGAAAATTACAAAGGGGATGTCACAGTAAAAATGTTTTCTCCATCCATATTTATAATTACCATAACCATCTCAATCCAACACTACTCTATAATGACCCATTTCAAAACACTCAACTGTGTTAAAAGAATTTAACCCTATTTATAGTTACAACAGGCAATTATGACAAAGTTGCCTCCCTCAGAATTTGACACTATTGTGAATAACATAGTAGCAAAAAATAGGAAAAATATTGAGATATGGCAATTTGTCAAGAATGGACCTTTTTTCACAGCCAAAATTACGAGGGTTTTGCAAAAATTGATGAATTGGTTTTCTTGTACTTTCTCTATTATAAATTTTCTTTTTTTACCAAAATCCCTAACCATCATTTTTTCACAATTTTTGTTCATCATGCAAAGTCCCCCCAACCCATCAAAACAATAACCACAATCTGCTTTTTTTCAAATTGGATCAACATTTTTTTTGAAAATAGTCATTATAGTTTGGTTGTTGATTCTTATAAACGATATTTGCTAGCACAGTACATATATAGATTACAGCTATTATGATTTAACTAAATCATACGTAAAAGAATCTAGATAAAATATGAATTTATTTGATTGTGAACATATTTGAACATATACATTCCAAGAAATGTAATCATTTGACTCAATAGTGGATGAGTAATTTGGTATTTGTTAACCCAAGACAAATGAAGACTACAAAACTCACAATTCTAGTTCTAGTTCTAGTTAATGTTTGGAGCAATTTCTAACACTCATTTTGCATATATCATTAACTTATGAATTCAATCTGATTTTATCAAGGGTATCAAGGACAACCAATTAATTGACCTTGATTAGATCAATCCATTTTCAGAATAGGGTGTAAATGATAAGGAGACATTTTTTTGATGACGAGGGCACTACCAATCATAAAGGATGTATATGATCAATGGGAGTCCAATCGAATTGGATGAATCAATACTAAGGCATCTAGAGCCCCTATATTGCAGCAATGCCTCAATGGAGTACTCCATTTTTAGGTGTTTGAACTTTGAAATTGTAGGTTGACAATGTGATTTGCATTTCACAGCTTTTATAATTCATTTCTATTTCAAGGTAAAGAAAATTAAAATCCAACTATGCAGTTGCGAACCATATTGATATTATGCAATCAGATAGGCACCAACGTCGATTAAAAAGCAATATCCATAACTCATGTTGCGTGCTCTTATTTTGGTCTATCTTCTGTCTCTCTGGTCTTTATCCTCTACTAAGATTAAAAAAAATACAGCAGCCTGGGAAAGGTTTTTGCTACCATGCATCAGAAAATTTACAATAAATGTACTTGAAGAAGTTATACAAGCTTTATGTAAAACAAACTAAAACATGTCAGAGGTGATGAGGACACCAGTCAAGAACCACGTAATACCCTGTCAACATTTAGAGACATTTAAGTTTTTTTACAGTATAACAATCTTGGTGTGATGTCAGAATTGTTGAGGCCATTAGACTCGTTACTATGACTTCTAATTTACCAATGCTACGTAGACCACTACTTTCAACCATCCAACAACAGGTAAGTCATTAGTGTGACTCAAACCCTGACCAATGAGTAATATCTAGCCCATTAGTACCAACAATTGGGCCACAACTCTCATGCTGAAGAAACTAAGTTGGAAATCGTTTTGATACTATGGTTAGTAGCATGTAATCAAAAATATCCTGTAAGCGAAAACAAAGAAAAAACCATTTTCAATTACAATGTATTATAATTTATCTATATCAAAAACATACATACTAAAAATGCCATTGGGAAGAGTACAATATCCATGAGATTATAAAGCATCAAGGGTATTTTTTGTGTTGATCAACACCAGGGAGATCGGAAACCTCATCCCACCCCATAGGATTTAATTTTTAAAAAAATTCAATAAAATTTATTATATCTGATTTTCTTCACAGGGTAGTAATCAAGTAATAATTTCAATATGTGCCCCACAAGTAATAAAGAAATAAAGGTCTTTGTTATGGAGAAATTCTACAAGAGAAATTGGGGAAGCGAGATTGGGAGGAAGAAACTATATTATATAAATGAGTTCAACCCCACTTGTGATCAACTCGAAAAAGTGTACATAGGAGCCAACATTTCTTGGAGAGCTAAAATTCTTATTGCTCAGCTGAGAACCAACTCTCACCAACTTCGTTGTGAGACCGGGCGTTGGAAGAGGCCAAAGGAGGCTTGGGAAGAGAGAATTTGCAGATTTTGCAATTCTGGGAAAGTGGAAACTGAACAGCACTTTATTCTAGAATGTGAGGCCTACAAGGATAGCAGGGATAAGTTTGCGGATACTATATGTGACAGTTCTTGGCATAACCTGTTCAACGAAGAGTACATTGAGCAATTGGGGGGGCTCATCATTAGTCTACACAAGAGGCGAACAGCGCTACTTAAGTCTGCTTGAGTTGTTTTGCTGTCCCATAGGCTATTTTTTGGCCTCGTGGACGTTAAAATTTTATCTATCTATCTATCTATCTATCTATCAAACAAAAAGTAGAAACTACAACAAATCATGTTATGGCACAAAACAAAATATTAATTTACATTTTATAGTCCACACTATTTGTTGTTATGGCACAAAACAAAATATTAATTTACATTTTATAGTCCACACTATTTGTTGTTATGGCACAAAACAAAATATTAATTTACATTTTATAGTCCACACTATTTGTTTATTCCTACTTTATACTCCTTCAAAATAACATTCTGTTATGGCCGCTATAATTGGTGAAATGGACCAGGTTTCAACAATTAATACATTGTCAATTTTAAATCACTTCAATTGCTTGAAAAGCACAAAGTTAACCCTAACAACTGCAACGTCCCTTCCCTTCCATAACTTTTACTTCAGAAGTCCCCGGCACTATTCGAGGGTGCGAAATCACTCCTCTTTTACATCACAAAGTCATAATAAATCACTCTTTTCAATCCATACAAATTTTATAATGTTTAAAGATTTAAACATACCAGTGTATCGTCAAGAGTTCCAGCAAGAATGAACTCGCCATTCGGGGAAAACTTAACGAAGGAAACCGGCGGATTATCCTCATCAATCAACGTCTTCAAGCAGTGCCCCGTCGCAGAGTCCCAAATCCTACACAGCCCATCATAACTGCTCGACACAATCAACCCTCCTTGCCGGTTAAAATTGACAGCCGTTACGGGGTCTGAGTGCGCCGGCAAAACCTTCAAGCATTTCCCCGTCTTGACGTCCCATATCCTGACGGTCTCGTCGAAAGATCCTGAGACCAATAAATTTGACTGCGGGTTAAAGCTAACACAGAAAACGTAATTCGTGTGACCTCTCAGAGTCTTAATGCATTCTCCCCCCATGAGCGCGTCGAATATTTTTAAGGTTTTGTCGTCAGAGGCAGTGCAAATGTAATTTGAATCTCCCGACCATGCCAAGTCTGAGACGCCCTCAGTGTGTCCAACGAGCTCCGTTAGAAAGCTTCCATCAATGGCGGACCATACTCTAACGGTTTTGTCCGCCGAAGAGCTAGCCAAGTATTTGCCGTCTTCCGAGAACTTGACGCTCGATATCGCGCGCTTGTGGCCTGTTAAAGTATATTTCAGCTTGTAGGGTTTGACGCCTGCGCTCTGCTTTTGCTGCGCCTCTGAAGTCATTGCGCTGAACCGGCCGTTCGAATCCTTAGAATGTTCCCCTTCCCTTCATTAATGGCCGCTGCCACTCTTTCTTCCCCTTCGTTGCAAACGTGTAAGGTGCCGATTCGTTCCGTTCAATTTATTTTTTTATTTTTTTTACTTCAGGCCACTTTCATCATTCCATAGAAAAGAGTGGTACTATTTGAAGGATTGTACAGCATAAGCAGATGCACGGAGTCAATACAAAGAAATGTTAGATGTGGACAACATAAACGGCTTTTTCGAAGGACCAAGACTACTCAAGGGGGCCATTTTACTTATGCAAATTGATATGATAGATTTTAATGACATCCACGAGACTAAAGTAGTCTATGAGACCCATGCAATCACCTTCTTGAGTCAGGAGCGGAACTAGTCAATTGTAAAATTTTGGTTAACTTGTCTCTCCTTCTCTGAAGTTTGGTAATCAAATCCGCTGCTCTCTTCACTCAATCTTCTTCGAATAAATAGTTAAAGTCCTTGTTCTGCAGTATTTTTGTATAACCAAATTTGATGTCATTGTAAGCCAGGGAGTCCTTGACAAAGTGCTGCTCTATCTCAACTATTCTCATATTACAAAATAAACATGTTCAGTCTACCCACTCTTCTTTTGGAACTTGCCACCGACCAGTTTCGCATCGCAGCTAATGTGAACTAGTTCTAAGTTGTGCTATCAACATTTTTGCTTTCCAGTTAATAGGTGCTCTTATATAGGCATTTTCATCATGACTAGAAGTGAGATTAAATTCTTTAATGTAATAAGATTTTTTCCGCCCTATGCGTCTTGTCCATAAAATATTGCAAAAATTTTCATTGACAAATTTTTTTATTTCTGTAATGTTATTTGGGCAAGTTTGGATGTTGATATCCCATTTTCGCATCCATTTGTCATTTTGCTTCATCCATGTGCTTTTCCGCCTCACAAGTTTTTCCTCTATGATCAACTTGGGCCAACGATGTGTTTCCAGACCTTAGGTTTTCTTTAAGTAGCTTATCATTCGGACCAAAGCAACAGCTTCTAATGGAAAGGAACCCACCTCCGCCAAAAAGATCTCATACGGAACTGTGGTCTTGACTTTAAGATTGCATGTGATGAAGTGTTTTTTAATTCTTTCTACTTGCCTCCGTTTCTGTTCGGACATACTACCTCCCCACACTTCACATCCGTATAGAATAACCGGAGTGACCAGCAAACCAAAAAGAGTTTTCATGGTCGTTCAACCCCATAATTCTGCGTTCCTGCAATTGTTTTGTAAAGAGTATAATGCCTTCCAGCCCCCTTGGATCCTTTGTGATCTGCGAGTATCCCAATTGAGTTTGTTATGAAAATCGATGCCAAAGTATTTGTACTCTTCCACAATCTTAAGTGGGTTATTTTCAAATAGAAACTCGTCTTGTATGCCTCTATTCTTCTTCAGCGAGAAGATCATAATTTTGGTTTTGCTAGTGTTAACTTGCATTCCTACTTCATGACAAGAAATTTCTAGTGTTGTCAAGTGCTCTTTCAAACCTTTAGTTGTTCTAGCAAAAATTATGAGATCATCTGCATATAAGAGCAATCTTATCACAAAGTGGGCCAGCTGCACCCCCTCACCATTGGCCTTGTTTATCCACTCTTCTAACTTGTCAATATAGAGCCCAAATAATGTTGGAGATAGCGGACACCCTTGCTTAACCCCGATGTTGATTCACAACAAAAGAGACAAGTTGGAGAAATCGCATCAGTCTAACTAGGAGTTTTATGTGGGTCCCTTAGGCTTATGGCCTCGTAGACGTCGTTAAAAATCTTTCATTCATGCATTCATTCATAAAACTTAGAATATAGAAGCCTAGCAATTGCACTGCCAATGGAATGTATCATGGTCATGTCAATGGAATATGTGTATTTATGTAAAATATGTGGAGATACTAAATTTGAAAATCTTTTATTCGCTTAAAAACTCTCCAATTAAGATTCACAAATTTCAAGTGTATCTTGTTTTCATCATTAAATTTAATAAATTTTCGCTAAGAATTCATTCTCATATTTATATGATGAATTATTTAGTATGGTCGAAGACGTAAAGCAAACTAAATACTTTCAATGATTTTATTTTCTCTACATCATCAGTGGAGTTAATTCTAAAATATAATAACATTTTTAATTTTTTTTAGGAGTTAGTAGAGAGGACCTCGTACTTCCGTGAAAATTTCAAATCACTCCCATATTTTTAGAACAACTTATTTGCAAGTTGTTTGATTATAACCGAGGTTTTAAGTCCACATCATCAATTACGATGTCACATCATCATTTTTTTGCTAAGTTGTCCAAAACAGTGCAAATAAAAAGAGAGACCAATGATTATACAAAAAGTGTACCCATACTTGTACACTTGATGTGGCATCACATCATTAGTTGTTTGTTATAACTAAAGGTACAATTCATTCAATTATGAGGAGCCATAATTGTACTAACAACTTAAAAGTCACAACCATCGTTGCAATGTTGTTAGAAGAATTCGACTTTAAGGTAATAAGTGGTTATCTCCTTGTTTTTTTAGTGTTACATACTATCTTTCATGTGTGCAAAATAATGATATATATGGATGGAGTGTGACTCAGGTTATTATGGGGTAACTAGGGGCATCCACTTCCACATGTATATATGTCTTGTGTTGTCTTATCTTTCACCTTTATTTTTCTTATTTCTAGTCAACATGGCCCTTAAATGGATACATTTCGGTCTTCTACTCACATCTCCACATTTCTTTCATTGTTTTATATTTTCCTAAAGACCTAGACTTCATCTTATCCAACTTACAATTAATAATTTTCTTAATTTTTATACGAAGTGTATCAGATTTCCACAATCCATAGTAATATATTCTTTATTTCTCGATTTCATTGTGTAAAATATTATTCCCCTTTTTCACATCATAAAACCATCTAAAGTTTCCCCTTTTCAAAACATATAATCTACTTTATTATTCACAAGTCATAAATCCTAAATGAAATTAATTCTTCATATATCTACATAAATCAAATTGAGGCACCTTAATTGTCATATCTATTGTTTTTCTTACGAGAAAAACAAGAATGAATGAAACAATCTCTTAAATAACGACATAAGATATGAAAAAAAATAAACAATCAAATAAGGGGCTTTGTGGAATACGTTTCTTTGAATGTAAATAAATTCAATCATGCATTCGACCTCATCTATTGGCATTTTTGTAAATATCTTTTTTACAGGTAGAGAATTAAGTAATCATTGTTGATATTCCATCCATTATCAGAACACAACTATTACCTTCCTTTTGTTTTTGAGTGATATAGCTATAGAGATAGTGGATATAATACCCCTTCTCACTCTACTGACCAACGTAAATGAAAACATATTCACCCAATCAAGCAGGCAACTATTCAAATTGTTTAAGTAGCCATGTTTGATCCAAGTTAAACATAATGCCACCAATAAAATTCAAACCTGCTAACAAAATGAAGACCCAAATAAAGGGCAAAACACAACCCTCAAATAAAATAATGAAGAGAGGGGGTGCATTAAATCACCTTCTATCTCTCCAATTTACCAAACAAGAAGAGAGGGATTATGAATGAATGGTTCAATGTGTTTGTACCATCAAGTCAAATTATTTTGGTGACATGTAGCACATATCAACCAGATGCCTCATATCATTTTATTTTTAAATGTGTTACTTTTAAGCATGTTAGTCAACGAAGGATAAAGAATTGATTTATCATTTGTTATTGCTTCATCTACCACCAATTTTGATGGCCCAAGTGTCTTGAAGACTAACCGATAGCCAATCTGGTAGGCTTAGTTATCAGAGGTATTATCATTGATGTCAACACATACAAAAGAACCAAGACTGGTAGAGAGGAACCACTAGCAAAGCACATTGTTGTATGACTCCAATTCACAACAGTGATCAAAGTAGAGAAGATGTGTGAGCCCAACAGAGGCAATGATAGAGGTGATCCACTTAGATGAAGTATGCTAAGTGAAGTTCGTGGAAGAAGAAGGATGCAAAGCGGAAGGGTTAGTAGATAAACCAGTGAGTTGGATTGGCCAGGTCAACATAAAGCAAGATAAGTTTGTGACTTCCTAGTCATAAAGAGAGATAAAGTGCACTCAGTGTTGCATTTAATAGTGATGGGGGAATTGATTAAGGAACTATCAAACAATATTAGCAAGTCATTGAGGACACATGTCACTTGTGACTCTTATATGAACATGTTACGTTTGATAAGAGCAATGCACTAGTACAATGGGAAGTTGAGCTAGTAGCAGGGATGAGAATTCAAATTTTGAATTCGCAAATTAGAGCTTCCAAGAGAACTTGGAAGAAAGTATAAAATGAGGCAGAGTTGAACAAGGAAAGTTTAGATTGTCAAGTAATTAGTTGAAGAGCTAGAAGAGTTGAGCTAAGTGGAATCTTAAGGAGTGGAGAAGAGTGATGAGAGAAAAGTCACTTTCAGAGTGTTATCATACTAAGGAGAAGCCAACAAGTTTAAACAACACAAGGTTATTGTGTAGAAAAGGCAAGATGATCCAAACACGCAAGTGATCAAGGTTTGAAGTTGCAGAGCTAAGAGAAGGTAGAACATAGTTCCACACATATCTTTAGAGCTAAAGAAGGATCTATTCCAAGCTAAGTATAATAGTTAGATCATTCCCTTTTGTTTTCTCACCTTACAATAGTAAATCTCGTCGAGGGTGGATCTAATAGGATCTTTATATAATCCCCTAACAGGGTGACACATTAACTTGTGTTCTAAAGTCCTTTAACCAGGTTGCTCCTAATAGGGAAATACTTTAATAGGTCTCATTAAAATCCCTTAATCATGTGGAACCTAACAGTGTTTTTGTAATCTTCTAACAGGGATAAGCTCTTGACTGAGAGCACTTCAAAAGAGTGCAAGCTTTGTGAAGATTAATTCACACACCATGGTTTTACCCTAGCTACGTTTGCATGAGATAAATATTATGTTGTGTGTTGTTATAAATCATGTTCTTTATTTTCTTGCTTAATCCTAACTAGTTATGTTATCGCCAAAATTGACCCATAGATAAGTGTGAAGTGTGATCTAGAGTTAAAAAAAGAGGTTGAAACTAGTGGGAATACTAATTCACCCCCCTCCTCTCAGTATATTGACTTGTGGTAGGACCAACAATTCATATCAAATCCTAGGTTCTCAAGAGAGAAGAGTTTAACAACTTGACCAAAAGATCAAGATGTTTAAAAGAGATGCACCGAAGTTTTCTATGGAAAACTAGAGCTCATGGTGTAGAAAGATGTGTTTGCATCTAAAGACTCTTGGTGATGCTTATTGGACCCATGTAGAGGTAAAATAAGTTGAACCTGCTACTTGACATAGTGTGAACTAGTTGAAGGAGAAGGAGATAAACACGACCACAAGGACGCTCTAGCGAACACCTTGTCCTACTTTGAGTACAAAGACATGGAGGAACTAGAGACAACATACAAGATGTGGGAGATGCTAAAAGTCATCTATGGTAGCAATAAGCATGTCTTAAGGGCTAAGGCTAAATTCCTAAGAGGAAAGTTTGATGACATAACGATGCAAGAGGGTGAAGAGATTGAAGCCTATGCCAAGCAGGTGAAGGATGTCATACTAGCCATCAGAGCATGCAGAGGAGTAGTACAAGAAGAAGAATACTTGAGCAAGGTATCGAGAACCCTGCTACCCATATATGTCATAAGGGTGTTATTCATTCAAGATCTGAGAATAATAGATAAGATGGAGTTCTCACTCGATGTCTCGATAGGCAAGCTCACTACATTTGCGCTTAGCAACTTTGACAATAGTCAACCACCCAAGCTTGAAATTGCATTTAAAGCCTTTGTTACATTGACTACAACATGAAGAGAAAGAGGTACAATAAACACATCTAGATACAAGAGAGAATTGGAAAGCTTGTATGCTAAAGAATCTAAACAAGAAGATTTGGAAGCTTTGTTCACAAAAAGAATGGTCAAAGGAAAAGGGAAGTATAATATCCCTTGCCCAAACTGACTGATTTTAGCTCAAGGAATATTGTCAAACACTTGTATTGTTGCCTTTCAATGCTAAGAAATTTAGGATGTTCACAAATGATATTACAATGTCTCTTACAATGAACTAATATGCAAGTGCAATTCTTTTGATATTTTCAATGCATGTGCATAAAAACTAGATATGGAATGCATACCTACAACCAACTAACATTTTGACAAACAATTGACATAAAACTATTATGCTAATCATATATGCTATTAGATGGACATTTCATCAAACAATTGGTATGCAACATGTATCTCCTCTATTGAATTCATTCTCATGTACAATGTTGCTATGAGTTTGCTAAGACAAATGGCTTACAATAATGACTACAGTGATGCCAAAATTTGATTTTGAATTATCATAGCAAAATCATATGCCTAAAATTTACAATGCTAACTACTATTAGTTGCAAATGGAACCTAATAATAGTGATGCCCAAGAATGGAGATGAATCAAGCATAAGTACTATAGCGCAACATCGTTCTTGCATACTGTAGTAGCCAACAATAAATGTATTCTCCAATTTAAGCACAAATAGAACTCCTAAATTGAAGCTCTCCTAAATATCAAATTCAGTGGATATTTCACCACCTCAAATGGTTGCAACATTGAAGAGTTGACGTTCTCCAATGGTTGACTGAAATTAGAAACCTTAGTTTATTCTCCCAAGTTCTTATCAAATGCAATTCACAATAATCGGATGATTAACAATGAAGCTCTCACCTCTATTTACTCTTTTCCTTCACCCTTCTAGAAGGAAATAAAATATTATTTAATTGCATTCTCTAGAAGTTTCCCCCTTTCCAGTACAATAATTAGTTGTATTTCTAGAAAATGCACTCTCTAGAAGCTTCTCCCTTGCAATACAATAATTAATTGTGCTTCTAGAAAAAATAAATAAATTAAATTTAAAGTCACCTTTTAATTTTCATTTATTTAATGACTTTATAAGAAATTAATTTAATCGATTTCTTCTTATTTTTCCACTTAGCCTTCGGAGAATGTAAAAGCTAAGAACTCCACTGAGATGCTAAAAGGATGGGGACATTACAAGAAGTGCAATCCTTTCAAATGCTTTAACTGCAAGAAGGTAGGACACTATGTAGCTAGATGTCTTGAACCTATAAGGAAAGAGAACAATAACCTAGAAGGGATCTAACAAGAAATGGTCAAGCTCCAAGGCAAAGGAGAAGATTTGATGCTACATTGCCGAAGAAGATGTGACTAAAGAGTCAACCCGTGATGAGATGAATTATCTTTTGTTGTCATCAGAGAAGAAAGGGTGGAGAGAGCCCTAATAACCAATACTAGTATCCACAAGAACTAGATAATAGATATGGTTTCTCACACCATATGTGTAGTGACGAGAGAAAGTCCCATGAGGTTAAGGCCTATGATGGAGGAATGGTGAAGTTTGGCAACAATTCACCATGCACAGTGATAGGTGAGGTATTGTAGCCTTGATTGAATCCACTATTTGTAAATATGTATATCCAGTGGAAGGATTAAAATATAACCTTTTGAGTGTGGCTCAACTAATGGACAAATATTATAATTTTGATTTTAACAAAGGTCTTGCAAAATATTTGACAAGACAGGCAAGCTGCTAGCTACAGGAGAACAAAGCAAAGGTAATCTTTTCTACCCAATATTTCTAGTTATACTTGTATGATAGCCAAAAATGATAATAGTTGGTTATGGCATAAGAGGTTGTGTAATGTAAATTTTGAAATAATTTTCAAAGTAGGAAGGAAGAACTATGCAAGGGGTTTACCCCCTATTACCAAACCTGACAATGTCGTGTGTAAATATTGTCAACTAGGAAAGTTGGCAAGTTCAAGATTTTCTAGCAAGTCACTTACTTCTAAAAATTTACTAGATATAGTTCATAATGTTGTGTGGTCCCATGAGGATGAAGAGTGTATCTAGTGACAAATACTTTACATTATTTATTAATGATTTTTCTAGAATGATGTGGTCCGGTTACTTGGAAGAAAAGTCAAAAGCCTTCCACATGTTCAAAGTCTACAAAGTTAAAGTGGAAAGAGAAACCAATAGAGCATTGAAGTGCTTAAGATTAGACCAAGGAGGTGAGTTTCTCTCACATGATTCTAAAAGCTATTATAAGGAGCATGGAATCAGAAGGAAACTCTTAGCTCCCAAGACACCTCAACAGAACAATGTTGCAGAGAGAAGGAACATAACAATCATAGATTATGTCAAAACATTAACTATCCAAAATAATGTTGCACAAATCTAATAAAGAGAGGTTGTAAGAATAGTAATGTACATCTTGAACATGGTACAATTGAAGAAAGGGACAGAGAAGACTCCCTATGAATTGTGATTTGGTCACATGTAACACCCTGCTCGGGAACCCAAAAGAAATAAATATAACATGTTACAAAGTTTACAATTTTTTTAAAAGTTTAAATAACATCAAAGTAACAATGTAGAAGAAATATACACATATACAAAATTTACATAAATGCAATTACAATATAGATTTCATTTCTAGAAGGTTCCTTCGTGTTAAGTCACATTTAAGAAAGTTGTATTAGTAAGTTTAAGTCTCAATTACAATGTCCATAATCATAAAATGAATAAACACATGCGTAATCTCATATACATGTACATAAAACAACTGATATGATAAAGTACATTCACATAACAACATGCACTGCTCATGTCGCAAGGCATGCAATAATAAACACAAGTACATAAATATATAATACAATATCCCATAGGATCTAAAAACACATTATACATAGATACATCAAATGAATAGAAGTCCTCAAGATAAGAATAAGAATGATAATGTGATGCAGGAGCATCTTGGGTTTGCTTGCAATCCTGCATGTCTGGAGGGATTTTGGCTTGAATTTGTGGAGCTCGGCAGTTATTGGTGTTAGAATTTTTTAGAATAACTGAGAGGGGGGGGGGGTGGTGAATCAGTTATCCAAGGTCCAAATGCCCTAATAATACTTTTTCTCAAATTATAGTGAATCCATAAACTTTTCATCCATCCAAGCTTAATTCAATCATCCTAGCAAATTATAGTAAATCAATATGTAGGGATAAAACATGCAAGATCAACACATGATACAGTGATTTACGTGGAAACCCAATTTGGGAAAAATTACCAGTAAACTGCTACTTAATTCTCACTCTTCTAAAGTGATGCCCTATTAAAGGCTTACAACACACTATTAAATGTGACCTTGTTAGAGGATTTCACCATACTGTTAGGAATGGGCCTGATCAAAGGACTTAAGAACATTCACTTGGAATGTCACCCTATTAAAGGATTTACAACATGGCTATTAAACCAACCTAAGTCCATAGGATTTAAACTATCTGTTACAATTGCTAGAAAGTAACAATAATGGCTTGTTGATCTGATACAACTTACAACATATTTTGCAGATTTCAGATCACACTTTAGTTCAGTCCTTTTGCTTAGCTTTGATCACTTCAGCTCTGACAGCTTGTCATCTCAAGCTTCATCTCCTTGAGTCTTCTTACTCATCATACCAATGCAACCATATCTGTGGTCATCTGTTGAAGCAGAGTAACTGTGCTTTCTTACTCCTTAGCACCTCCTTCAACACTTTATGCTTTCATGCTTGACCTTCTCTCTTTTTTTGCTTCGTGACCTTATGACTCCTTAAATAGAAATCTGGATTGCCTTTGCCACTCGATTCTCCCTCTTCAATTTTAGGGTTTCTAATGGATTAGGTAGGATACAATGTATCTACCCCATATCTTGCTCTTATCTAGAAATTTCGTCTAGAGTCCAGTTGTATTCTCCAAAAACATTCTACATGGTGTTCTGTGCCACCAACTCATCATTCTTATCTTCTATTTAATTCACAAAATTCAAGATAACAACCTTGTCGGCTTAGATCCGACGAATCTTCAATTTTTTGAAATAATGCAGGGACTCGGCACTATTGGTTTACTGATGCTCGGCACCTCTGTGTTACTCGGCACTTGTATTTGCTCGGCACTTGTTTCTTGCTCGGCACTTGTATCTACTCGGCACTTGTTGAAGTTCACTCGGCACTTACTAAAGTTGAACTTGCTTGGCTTCAACTAGGAATCTGTTCGGCACTTACTAGCTTGCTCGGCTCTGTCTTTCTAATGAACTTAGTTAGGCTTTACAAATGACTTAGCTAAAACCTTGCATCTTTGATATGTTTTAGTGTGCCCATTTTCTGTGTCTTAGAGTATATCATCAATATACTTTTTCATCAATGGCTTAGTTGATCCTTCTATTTCATTACAACATCATAACTTCAACCTTTCTCTAGGTGTTCTAGTTACATCTTATTGATTACCTCCTCCTTGACAATCAACCAATTGATAGTATTTGGATCACTAAAGCAATTGTCATTCTTGCAAGTAGCAAGTTTGACATCAATGACAAAACAATGATTGAGAACATTCTTTACCATTTCCATTACTTTTTATGTATGATCTCTTCAGTCATTTCCAACAATCTCCCTCATGATCTTTTCAATCATTTCCAACAATCTCCCTCATGATCTTTTCAATCATTTCCAACAATCTCCCTCTTTGGCATTGATGGCAAACCAAACTGATCAATTGATCAACTTAGTTACCACCAATATTGTATACATTGTCTGCTACTTTCTTGATTGTTGCATCCTTACTACTGATCTCATATATCTCTCTCTTTCTTATATATCTCCCTCTTGCTTTGTATTGATCAGTTTTCTGCATATTTCTCTCTCTTTGATATAAATGCCAAAGATGTAGCATCTTTTAATATACAGAGTACAAGATTTGGCTATGATGTCTTCTCCCTCTATCACCATGCTTGTGACTGATTTGGAGTGTTTACTCCTGCTGTCATCCTCTGCATCATTCTTCAGATATTTCAATGGTTTATTCCTATTGATGCAGGGCAGCTTCCTTGTTATTTTATACTGCTTGAGTTAGGGGTATTACCGCCAACTTGCCTCTAAGATATTCATAAGCATCCTTGGGCAATGGTTTGGTGAAGATATTTGCAGTTTGTTTCTTTGTGTGAATGTACTCCAACTTCACTTGTTTGTCTTCTACCAATTCTCTGACATAATGATACTTGATTGCAATATGCTTGGTTTTTGCATGCATTACTGAATTTTTGGATATGTTTATAGCACTTGTGTTATCACAATACAATATCACAGGTTTAGTTACCTCTTCTTTCATTCCTTTCAATAGATGTGTGAGCCACACAATGTTTGTGCAATTAACTGCTGCTGCCACATATTATGATTCTGCAGTGGACTGGGATGTGCATGTTTGTTTCTTGCTAGTCCAAGTAACTAGCCTTTTACCTAAAAATAATGCACCTCCACTTGTGCTTTTTTTGTCATCAATGTTGCCTCCCCAATCTGCATCTGTATATGCATTGAGCTCAAACTTCTCATTCTTTTTGTAATATAGACCAAAGTTATCAGTTCCTTTGAGATACCTCATTATTCTTTTTACTGCTATGAGATGATTCTCTTTGGGATTAGCAGAGAATCTAGCCACTATTCCAACTACTAATGCTATGTCTGGTCTGCTATGTACAACATATTGTAGTTTTCCAATCATGGATCTGTACATTGTTTGATTGACTTCAGCTGATACATCATTTTTGGATAGCTTATTTCTTGTTGCCATTGGTGTGCTGACTGGTTTGGACTCCTCCAATCCAAACATTTTAAGTATCTCTTTGATGTATTTTGATTGTGTCACAAATATACCATGTTTTAGTTGATGTACTTGCAATCCAACAAAAATTTTGATCTCTCTAAACATAGACATCTCAAACTCATGTTTCATTTTGTTAGCAAAGCACTTCCTTTCCTCCAAAAACTATGTCATCCACAAAGATTTCAGATACAATAATATCCTTACCTTCTTCTGATTTGATGTACATGTTGCTATTATCATCAGTTCTTTCAAATCCTATTTGCACTAGATACTTGTGAAGTCTCTCATACCATGCTTTGGGTGCTTGTTTCAGACCATAGAGTGCTTTATGTAATTTACAAACCATATCCCTATTGCTCTCATCAACAAATCCCTCTGGTTGTTCAATATAGACTTCCTCTTCTAATATACCATTTAAAAAAGAAGACTTTACATCCATCTGATAGACTTTAAAAATTTTATATGCAACATATGCAAGTAAAGTTCTTACTCCTTCTATTCTAGCAACAAGGGCGAATGTTTCCCCATAGTCTAATCCTTCTTCTTGAGCATAACCCTTGCATACTAGTCTAGCTTTATTTCTAGTACTCATGCTATTCTCATTTAACTTGTTTCTGAATACCCACTTGGTGCCAATCACATTCTTGTCAACTGGTCTAGGAACCAAACTCTAGGTTTTGTTCTTCTTTATTTGATCAATCTCTTCTTCCATAACTTTATACTAGTCATCATCTTGTAATGCACCATATACTGTCTTAGATTCAGATTTGCTGATCAGACATGATTCATGTCTTAGTTTGTTCCTTGTCATTGGTCTTGCATCTTTGTCACCAATTATCTGTTCAGCAAGGTGATGTCTTTTTACATATTTGGATAATCTTGGTTCTGTCCTTGTTTCCATGTCTGATCTTTCAAATTTAGGGTCACTATGCATTGAGTTGTCAGATTGTTCCTCATCTCTTTCATGTGTACTGACTTCAGGATCAGATTGTGCATTTCTTTCATTCTGTAACTCGGCTTCTGAATGTAACTCGAAATTCACTGGTTGTGACTCGGTTGAAACTGAAATTTATTGTTGAATCCCAATTTGATTCACAACATCCTCGTCAACAGGCATTCCTTCATAAGAATACACAAAGGTTCTGTATTCGTTCATTCTCTTTGGTTCTTCAGCTTGGACTTTTGTATGCTCATCAAAGTTTACATTTGCACTTTCCACAATTTTGTTAGTGTTAGTATTCAAACACTTGTATGCCTTACTTCTAGTGGAGTAACCAAGGAATATACTTTCATCACTTTTTGCATCAAATTTTCCATTTCTAGCATCTTTAAAGATAAAGCATTTGCAACCAAATACTTTGAAATGTTTTACATTGGGTGAGTGACCATACCATAATTCAAAATGTGTTGTATTAGTACCTTTCTTAACTTGTACTTGGTTCAGTGTATGAACAACTACACTTACAACTTCTCTCTAGTATTTTAGAGCAACAATCTTTTCCATCATTAATGTTCTGGCATAGTCAATCACAGATCTATACTTCTCTCAGCAATTCCATTCTGTGGGGGAGTTCTATGAGCTGAGGTTTGTCTTTTGATTCCTTTGTCATTACAAAATATCTCTAATTCATTTGATGTGAATTCACCACCTCTGTCTGATCTCAAGCATTTCAAACTTTTTCCTGTTTCCTTTTCAACTCTAGCCACATACCACTTAAACATTTGAAAAGCATCAGATTTTTGCTTTAAGAACATAATAGTCATCATCCTGGAATAGTCATCAACAAACAACATTATGTATTTATCTCCTTTATAGCTTTGTACTTTCATTGGACCACATAAGTCAATATGAACTAACTCAAGTACTTCTTTAGATGTATAGTTTTTGCTTTTGAAACTTGACTTTGTCATCTTTCCTAGCTGACATTGTTCGCACATGATATTATGAGGCTTCTTCAATTTTGGTAAACCTATGACTTTCTTCATTTTACTGATATTGACCAAATTGTCAAAGTTGACATGACATAGCCTTTTATCCATAACCATTCATCGTCAAATTTTGCAACAAAACAAGAAACATCATCCATATCAAGAATAAACATATTACTTCTTGTTTGATCTCCTTTTCCTATCAATTTACCATCAGTACTATAGATTTTTGTAGTTTTGTTTCCAAATTCTACTTTGCATCCTACATTGCCTAACTGTGAGACGGTCAACAAATTGTAGTTTAATCCTTCAACATAGTATGCATTATCACATGAAATTTGTTCTGTGAGCTTAATGGAGCCTTTTTCTTTTATTTGACATGGAGCATTGTTACCAAATCTAACACTATTTCCATCATACTGAGTAAAGTTAACAAACTTACTTTTGTCTCTTGTCATGTGATGTGAGCATCCATTGTCTATGATCCATCTGTTATTTTTGTTCATACATGTTACCAATGTTGTAGGTTCTTCTTCATCTGACCGATCCTTCATGGCCACATAAACAACTTCATCATCATTATCATCAGAATTCTCTTCAGCAATATAACACTTCTTGCCTTTGTCTTTGTAATATTTCTTATCATCTTTTCTTCTATATTTGTACTTGTTGCCTTCCTTGTAATCCTTTTTCTGTGTATACCTTGCAACAATATGTCCTACTTCATTGCAATTGAAACAAATGATAGGCATCTTACCTTTGAATTTTCCTTTGCCTCTGTGAAATCTTCTAGCTAGCAATGGTTCCAATTGTTCCACATTTTCCTCATCAGTGCTACTGTCATACATATTTCATTTTTCTTCCTTTCTTTGATTTCACCTAGTCAACATCTTTCAGTGATAGCTTGGCCTTAAAAGCAGACTCAACATTCTCAGGTCTATAGTTATCAAAGTTGGATAACTCAAATGCAATCAGTCTTCCCACTATACCTTCAAAACTTAGATTGTTTCCTGGCACACATCTCAGTTCTTGTATTGCTGATACTCTAATAGCATAGATAGGGAGCAAGGTTCTTAAGAACTTATTGTTAACAATATCTTCATCCAATTGACCACTCAAACATCTTATTGCACTTACCACTTCCTTTATTCTAGCATCATACTGAGCAGCATTCTCACTTTTCTCCATTTTCATATCATCAAACTTTCCTCTGAGGCTTTCTCTTTTTGCTCTTTGGACATTTTGATCTCCTCCATAGATGTCTGATAGGGCTTTCCACATTTTATATGCAGTGTCACATCCTTTGATATCATCAAATTCAGCATAGTTGAGTGCAGAAGCAATCTCCAGCATTGTCTGATTGTGTCCCTGTTTGTTTTTCAAATCTTCTGCAGTAAGAGTACCAGTTGGATCAACATGTTTAGTAACAATTGAATTTTGGGCATAATCTCCTATGGATCCAAGATGTAGCTTCATCAAACTTTTCCATGCAACAAAGTTGTCTTTGTTGAGCTTGAGAACTTCTCTCTTAGGCATTCTGATCTTTTCTGCTTATAGTCCCTTTAAACTGAATCAGCAGTTTGGCTCTGATACCAATTGTTAGAATTCTTTAGAATAACTAAGAGGGGGGTGGGGGGGTGAATCAGTTATGCAAGGTCCAAATGATCTAATAATACTTTTTTCTCAAATTATAGTGAATCCATAAACTTTTCATCCATCCAAACTTAAATCAATCATCCTAGCAAATTGCAGTAAATCAATATGCAGGGATAAAACATGCAAGATCAACACATGACATAGTGATTTACGTGGAAACCCAATTTGGGGAAAACCACTAGTAACATGCTACTTAATTCTCACTCTTCTAAAGTGATGCCCTGTTAAAAGCCTGCCTTGTTAAAGGCTTACAACACACTGTTAAATGTGACCTTTTTAGAGGATTTCACCATACTGTTAGCAATGGGCCTAATCAAAGGACTTTAGAACATTCACTTGGAATGTCACCCTGTTAAAGGATTTACAACATGGCTATTAAACCAACCTAAGTCCATAAGATTTAAACAATCTGTTACAATTGCTAGAAAGTAACAATAATGGCTTGTTGATTTGATACAACTTACAACATATTTTGCAGATTTCATATCACACTTCAGTTCAGTCCTTTTGCTTGGCTTTGATCACTTCAGCTCTGACAACTTGTCATCTCAAGCTTCACCTCCTTGAGTCTTCTTACTCATCATACCAATGCAACCATATCTATGGTCATTTGTTGAAGCAGAATAACTGTGCTTTCTTACTCCTTAGCACCTCCTTCAGCACTTTATGCTTTCATGCTTGACCTTCTCTCTCTTTTTGCTTCGTGACCTTATGACTCCTTAAATAGAAATTTGGATTGCCTTTTTCACTCGATTCTCCCTCTCCAATTTTAGGGTTTCAAATGGTTTAGGTAGGATACAATCTATCTACCCCATATCTTGCTCTTATCTAGAAACTTCATCTAGAGTCCAGTTGTATTCTCCAAAAATGTTCTACATGGTGTTCTGTGCCACCAGCTCATCATTCTTATCTTCTATTTAATTCACATAATTCAAGATAACAACCTTGTCGGCTTAGATCTGACAAATCTTCAATTTTTTGAAATAATACAACAACTCGACACTATTGGTTTACTAATGCTCGACACCTTTGTGTTACTCGGCACTTGTATCTTGCTTGGCAGTTGTATCTGCTCGGCACTTGTATCTACTCAGCACTTGTTGAAGTTCACTCGGCACTTACTAAAGTTGAACTTGCTTGGCTTCAACTAGGAATCTGTTTGGCTGTTACTAGCTTGCTCGGCTCTCTCTTTCTAATAAACTTAGTTAGGCTTTACAAATGACTTAGCTAAAACCTTGCATCTTTGATATGTTTTAGTGTGCCCATTTTCTGTGTCTTAGAGTATGTCATCAATACACTTTTTCATCAATGGCTTAGCTGATCCTTCTACTTCACTACAACATCATAACTTCAACCTTTCTCTAGGTGTTCTAGTTACATCTTATTGATTGCCTCCTCCTTGTCAATCAACCAATTGATAATATTTGGATCACTAAAGCAATTGTCATTCTTGCAAGTAGCAAGTTTGACATCAATGACAAAAAAATGATTGAGAACATTCTTTACTAGTTCCATTACTTTTTATGTATGATATGTTCAGTCATTTCCAACAATCTCCCTCATGATCTTTTCAATCATTTCTAACAATTGGTGCTCAACATGGTCTGGTAACTCGACCTGGCTTGGGAACTCGACATGGTTTATGGAACTCAACATGGTTTGGGAATTTGACATGGTCTTTGGAACTTAGCATGGTCTTTGGAGCTTGACAATGCTTGAGAATTTACTGGTGATCGGCTTGGTTTTGTTGACACTTAGTTTGGTCTTCATTTCTGTTGGTGTTGAGTTGTTTGTGAGCTGACTTTTCACATTTAATTTGTGTATGGGTATTTAAGTTAGTGTTGTAGCCAACTTGTGGCTTGACCAATATTTAATGTAAGGGATTTAATTTAGTTTGTAATGAACTAGGCCGACTTGTGGCTTTGTTGGGTATAAGTAAGGGGTCTTGTAGAGTCTTTTGGAATGAGGAAGAGGATTAAGTGTAGATGCAAATTTTGAAGAGCTAGGGTTCAGCTTAGGAACCAAAGGATTGCTTGGTGGACCTGAGGGTACAAGTGTGAACTCTTCTTGGAGTTCTTATCCATTTGTGGATCTGGACTAGCTAGAATTGGTGTGTGGTAATTGGATCTTGCAGGATCCTAGAATTGGTGTGTGGTAATTGGATCTTGCAGGATCTTACATAATTGGTATTGTAATTGTTGTTTGTATTTGGGCCTAGTTTGGAAGGCCTTACAACTAGGCATATTGCATGTAATCAGTTATATCTATGAATAAAGAGTTGTGATTTGGTATCAAATATTGCATTATTATTGTTTTGTTTTTGTATTTTCACTATGTTGGTTTGTTGGACTTTGGATGACCTCATTTTGGGGTACATTTGGCTTTGCACTACGTTGGATGATATCAGAGCAAAGGTTGTTCTTGATTGTGTTGATAAATCACCAAAGTTGAGGTAGTTTGCACCAGGATTTGCAGAGAAGGTTGATCTTGTGGCTGATTGATCTTCTAGATTAGTGGATCTATTGCTCAAGGTTTACTAAAATTTTGGAAATGCCTCCAAGAAGATTAGACCCTAGGGAAATTGATGATCTTAGTGATGTTTTGGAAGAAAGGATCTTAGAAAAGATTATAGCAGATTTCAGTTTTGAGATTGCATTGATGAAAAGTGACATGATTGTTGAAATTGTAAGTGCTTTAGGTGGTGTAACTAAGCATGTAGGTACTAAAGGTAGCTATGAGGAAGTTGTTGAAGACTTTGAAGCTACTAGATCTAGTGGTGAGGACAAAATAGATTGTGTGGAGAGACCTATTGAAACTAGGGTTGGTCAGTTTGCTAGACCTGGATCTCAGTTGAAGTTGAAGCATAAGATAGATGTTTCTAATTTCTTAAGTACTTTAACTCCTGGAGACCTAATTGATTGGATTGGTGAATTAGAAGACTACTTTGAGCTTGAGGATATCGAGGATCCACTCAAAGTGAGGTTAGCACAAACTAAGTTGAAGGGACATTTTTCTCTTTGGTGAGAAGAATTGTAAAGAGATAGAGAAGAAGAAGGTGAAATGAAGATCACTTGATGGATATTGATGGTGACTAAGTTGAAGGCTAAGTTCATTCTGGTTGATTATGAATTTGAGTTGTTTAAAAGGTTGTAGAATCTGAAATAGAAAGATATGTCTGTGAAAGATTATATCGAGGAGTTCTACAAGTTGACTATTCAATCTGGTCATAGAGAATTGTCAAAGGAAAAGATAGCTCAATACATTAGTGGTTTGAGATTCAATATTTAGGATGGGGTTGGTATGCTGAATATTTCTTCAATTGAGGATGCTTATCAATATGCCCTGAAGGTAGAAGATAAGTTGAAAAGGAAAAATCAAGGTAATGCTAGAGGGAAGGAGAAGCAGGATAGCTTAGCACAAGCTAAACTGAGTGTTAAAGGTGAAACAAAACCTATTGATCAAAAAAGGAAGATAGGTAGAGGTGAGTTCATAGGTAATTGTTTTAGACGTGCAAAAGAAGGGCATAGATGTTTTGAATGTCCACTTAGTAGGACAATTGTTGTTGTGAACGAGGTTGTAGTTCAAGATAGTCAGCCTGAGCAAGGAGAAAGTTTGCTAGCCCAACGAGTGCTAGTTGGTGAGAGGACATTGGATTCTTGTTAGAGGACTAGTTTTTTTAGGACTTGTTGTAAGTTTGGTAGCAAAGTCTGCAAGGTGATTATGGATGGTAGTAGTACTGATAACCTTGTTACTGAAGAGATGGTTCATAAACTTGGTCTAAAGAGAGTAAGACATCCTTATCCTTATAGGATTGGTTGGTTGCAAGGTGAACATGCTTTGGAAGTGAGGGAGCAATGCTTTGTTGATTTCCAGATTAGGCAATATAAAGATCAAGTGTTGTATGATATTTGTGGACATGAATAGTTGCCATGTGTTACTTGGTAGACCTTGGTAGCATGATTGTAGGGCTATGTATGATTGTGTCAAGAATGTGTTTACTATCGAGAAAGGAAGTAGGAATTTTTTCTGATTCCTTTGTAGAATGAAGAACTCAGTAGGAGGAACCTAAGTATTGGCAGGTGAGTTAAGTTGGCAAATTTTGAGAAGGTTGGAAATCAACATGGAAAGTAGACCTGTAGCACACCAAGGATGGATGTGAAGAAGCAAAAGAACAACAAATGAAAAAGTATACAAGTTGAGGACTTGGAGGATATGCATGTGAAGAACCAATTTGAGATTTATGTGTTGAAACCCAGAAGATGTTCTTCTCGTTACTAGAACATCTTTTCAAACCTAGGGTGTCTGATGCAGGAGCATCTTGAGTTTGCTTGCAATCCTGCATGTTTGGAGGGATTTTGGCTTAAATTTGTGGAGCTTGGTAGTTACTGGTGCTTGACATGGTCTAGGAACTCAACATGGCCTAGGAACTTGGCATGGTCTATGGAACTCGACATAGTATGGGAACTCGACATGGTCTATGGAACTTGGCATAGTCTGGGAACTCGACATGGTCTTTAGAACTCAACATGGTCTCTGGAACTCGACATGGTCTCTAGAGCTCGATCATGTTTGGGAATTTACTAGTGCTAAGCTTGGTTTTGCTGACACTCGATTTTATCTTGGTTTCTATTGGTGTCGAGTTGTCTGTGAGCTAACTTTTGACATTTAATTTGTGTATGGGTATTTAAGTTAATGTTGTAGCCAACTTGTGGCTCAACCTATACCTAATGTAAGGGATTTAATTTAGTTTGTAATGAACTAGGTCGATGTATGGCTTAGTTGGGTATAAGTAAGGGGTCTCATAGAGTATTTTGGGATGAGGAAGAGGATGATTCATTCCAGCTTGGAGAAGGGGATGAAGTATAGATGCAAATTTTGCAGAGCAAGGGTCGTAGCTTAGGAACCAAAAGATTGCTCAGTGGACCTAAGGGTACAAGTGTGAATTCTTCTTGGTGTTCTTATCTAGTTGTGAATCTAGATTAGCTAGAATTGGCGTGTGGTAATTAGATCTTGTGAGATCTTGCAGAATTAGTATTTAATTGTTGTTTGTATTTGGCCCTAATCAGAAGGCCTTATAGCCAGGCATATTGCATGTACTCAATTATATCTATGAATAAAGAGCTCTGATTTGGTATCAGATCTTGCATTATTTTGTTTTGTTGTTATATTTTCGCTGTGTTGGTTTGTTGGATTCTGGATCACCTCATTTTGGGGTACATCTGAATTCACACTGTGTCATAATGGTACAACTGTATCAATGAGCATCCAACATCTGTCAATCTGAGGGGTACTCAAATGGTAAGAAGACACTACCTCTCAATCGCGTAGTCACCTAATCAGGTTCTCACTCCCACTGTGCAGGAGAGATAATGTATGATCCACACACAAATAATCAAATCATAAAACAATTATAGGTAAGGAATCTTGATAGCCAAATCTACCCCAAGGGTAAAACAAACTACTAAAAAAGAAAAAATAACCAAAGTAAAAAATACACTTATCCAAACCAACATCACATACCAAAATCGACAACAAATACTAAATATAAATCAAATATCAAAACCAAAAAGATACAAACACCTCCAAGTCAATATCAAGTGTCACAAGCACAACAACCAACTGATAACAACTGTCATCAATAAAATTAAACCACCAATCACTCACTTCAAAAATAAAAACATCACCGATGAATAACTGGCATTCATTAATAAATAAAAACATGAAGGAGACTTAGGCTACATACTATAGAGTGTCATCACATGAGGCAACTCTAAGGTTTGATAGTCTCTCAAGACCTCTTCCCTCTAGCAACTCTATTTAGAACCAGAATACCCTCTTATGAAGATGAGGAATCTAGTCATACCTGTCAAGGTATCATCTCATTCTCATTCTTAGCCTATACAAGAACTCAAGGCATGGATGATGAAAAAACTCTAACTTATCTTTTTAATTTATCTCAAGGCATAGGGGAGTAAATTATTTGAATTACTATGTTATCACTTGTTACACAACTTACAATGAGTTATCCTGGCAGCCACTATAGGCCCTAACCCCCATTGCAAGCCACTCTCATAAACATGCACCTAGACTACCTTCCCAAATCTCACAAATGATAATTGTGCCCCATACCATAAAATTAATATTGATTGAGTTCAGTTGCTTAAAAGGAAACCCAAAAATAATATTGGTTCTTAAAACCTAAGTTCTCATAAATGGTCATCAAAAGATATCTCATAAAAACAATTCTCAATTTGAATCATAAAATACACCATGACATCTAGTTAAATAATCATAAAAGAAATATAAAAAATGCCTCTAATGCACATCCTATCTTGGCCAGCTAAACAACCCACTAAGAAAAACCATCACAAAAATAAACATCACAAGATTATAAATAGGCCATAAGAAAACCCATTGTTTTCAGCCATATGATTTAATTCCATCATTTTCTCTTGTTTAGTTTGAGCCATAGAGAATATATCTGTTGATATAAATTGTTATGCTAATATACTTATTTAAATCGATAAGTATTTAAATGTCAAATCTCTTTATGCATATAAAATATCATGCAATGTTATCATGTTAGTAATTTAAACTATCTTAAAGCATTAATGATTTAATTAATAACATAAATGTATATTATACAAGAGACTGAAGAAGATGCAAGAGCGGTGGGGTGTAGGGTTTCATGGTTGGAAGGATGGAAGCTACAATGCTCATGGCAGAAAGTTTTTGTAACAAAGAAGATTCAAACCCTTTAGGACTCATGATGGTTTGACCTACTGGGGCAACAAAAATGGGTAGATGACAGAAGGATGGAAGACAAAGTCTATAAAGATTTAAATGAAAAAAAGTGGGAAATACTGGAGAAGGTGGATGGTAAGATGGGAGTGGGAGGATAAAAAACTTTGGAAACAGAGGCCACCCAGTGCAACATTTTACATCCTATAGCTTGGGGGGAAAGGTGGATTTTGGGAATATTACTCAACAATTGAGGAAACTGCAAGCAATGGAAAACCAAGAAAGATAGAGGATTGAAGACCTGTTGTAGGAAAGATGCATAGTAGAAAAGGTAATATTAGAGCAAAGCTCAATGAAGGAGAAGGTAAGCTTTTTAGAAAGTAATGCTTTCTTTCTAAATTGGGGAGAGACATGACCTACAATAGGAAAGCTAAAAAGATGGTGTGATGAAAAGTCAGGAAGGGTTAAAGAATTTAAAACGTTGGAAAATGGTTTTTGTATGGTAATGGTGGACATTGCCTAGGATAGGGATTGGATTTTGAATGGAGGACCACATTTTATGGAAGATATGGCTTTTATATGAAAGCATGGGTTCCAAACTTTGACCCAACAAAGGAAATCATAAAATAATTTCCTATCTAGGTGGGATTGAGAAATCTCTCGCAAGAATATTGGAATGACTATTGTTATTAGTTGATAGGAAATAAGTTGGGAGCCTTTGTGAAAGTTGTGGAAATGGTAGATAAGGACACCTTCCAAATGTTTCCAAGGATCTACATTATTTGGAATGATTGTCACCCTTTACCATAAATGATTGAGCTTTTTTTTAGATATGGGGGTATGGAGACAACCTCTGTCAATAGAGGAAGGACTAATGGTGTGTGAGCACTGCCTAAGTGAGGATCATGATTTGGAAAAATGTGGGCAAGAGGGATGAAAAAAGAGTAGGGAGGATGAAAGTCTATTAAATAGGGTGATTGATATGTCCAGAACATGGTTGGGGGTGTAGAAGAAAAAGGAGGAAAACTCAAGAGGCATTGCAGAAGAGACGAAAAGTATTTTGATCTTGAAAGAAAGAGTAAATAATCTACAAGATAATGAGTGTGGAGGACGTAGGAAGGTTACAAATGGGTAGGGGGATTGTTTAGTAGTAGAGGAAATTTATAAGGAGAATGAGAATCAACAAGAAGTTATGGAGGTGGAAAAAGGAGCTCAAATATTAGAAGAGGTTGGGGGGGGGAGAAAGGAGTGGATGGATAGTGTGTAGTGCCTGCCCTAGTTTGCATTTTTGGTATCATTGCCAAACTCTTTTAGGCCAGTTTTATGTTTGATGATTAATACTATTGTTTTGAGATTATCAAATATTGTTTCAAACTAAGTTGATTTTATGATGAGATTACTTAGTACTCTATATTTCATGTATGCATGATGATTATTCAGTAATTAATGATGATTATTAATGATGATTAGTTAGATGAATTATTATGTGTCTTCTTATGGATAATTACCCCATACTACATGTGTATGGTGTGCATGTTTGTTTATGTATGGTGTTTCTGATGTGGTTAAGGAAGGGAGTCGTAGTCACCTGCTAGTCAGGATCTACATGATGCACCACTTCCTGCCATTGCCAGTTTAGCTTAGAATATTGTGTATGTACATGTGTGGATTTTATGTAGGTTGCATGTACTAGGTATCAACTTTCCTGAATTGCTAGGATGAATGTACCCTATCGCATTATGTCAATGGTAAGAGAGGGGAGATAAATCCTCAAGTCCAAATCCTAAACCTTTAAGCCATTTGTCCTAATTGAAAATTAGGACAAGCATTTGAGTCGAGTACCCCCTGAATGTGTTGAATGATGTTAATTCATGATTATAACCATTTAGTTTGATTTTGTATGTGTTTTTCTATGATGGGTTTTCCTATTTTACTTTATGAGTCTTTGGTGAATTTTTTATTAATTAAGTCTAATTAAAAGATTAAATTAATGATTTAATTTAATGAAAAATTATTATGACATTTTAATATTTAATTATAGTTAATTAATTGAGAAATTAATTAAATAAAAAAAATTAAATTTGGAGATAAAAATTATAAGAATAAATTTAGAATGTAATAATATTTATTTTATGTAATAATAATATATTTAGAGTTCATTTTTTTAAAATAAAAGCTAAATATTATCATTATTTAAGTTAATAAATATTTATCAAATTAAATGTTTGAAAATAAATTTAAAAGTGAAAAAAAAAGATATTAAATTATGAAAAAGTTTTAAGTTTGCATGATTTATGCATGAGATTAAAATAGAAGAAATTAATTAAAAGATAAAACATGTGAACTTAATTAAGATATTTTAAAGTGCGCATGAGGTTGAAAAGTAATAAATTAATTAAAAATAAGTCAAGTGAAAATTAAATAAAGTAATTTAATAAATTCATTTGATGTGCATGGAAAATATTAAGAAGAGATAAAAGAAAGATTAAAGAAAAGTTAGTTTAAAGTTCGAGTTTGGTGAGCATGGAGTTCTCCCGCACAATTAGTGCCCTGATTTGAGGAGAGAACTCCTTATCACCAATTGGGGGTTCATTTTTTAGAGAAGAAATTTTGACGCGAATTTTGGGTGTAAATTTTGGAAGCGAATTTTGGAAAGGAAATTTTGGAAATTTTTTAGAGAGAAGTTCTTGGATAGAGGCGAAATTCTCTCACGAATCTCTTGGGCATTGTGAATTTAGCATCAAAATCTAGGTAGATTCTTATGATTTAAATTGCACAATTAATTATGTTATTTAGATAATTCTATCTTCTTCGTGACTGTGAATTGATTGTTTGTATTTCATTGCAAACAAATCTTTCGATCTTCTAATCTGAAATTCGGGCATGCATGTTGTTTTCATTTGGTTATGGGAGATTAAAAATATCAATGCAATTCTTGCTTAGTAGAATTAAAAAAAATTGGAGATTAAATAGGGAATTTGGTTTGAATTAAAATGGAATTGAGAAATTAAATCTGGGTAGGGTTGAAGATAAAAAGAAAATTTTTAATGTAAAAATTTGAATGGTTACACTTATTCTTCCTATCAGACTAGTATTATAAATGTTATTATATATATATATATATATATATATATATATGTACATATGTATATGTATGTATATATGTATATGTATGTATATATATATGTATATGTATTTATATGTGTATATGTATATGTATATGTATATATATATATATATATATATATATATATATATATATATATATATATATATATATATATATATATGTATGTATATATATATGTATATGTATTTATATGTGTATATGTATATGTATATGTATATGTATATATATATATACATATATACATATATATACATATACATACATATATATATATATATATGTACATAGATGTATATATGTATACATATATACATATATATATATATATATACATACATATATATATATATGTACATAGATGTATATATGTATATGTATACGTATATATATATGTACATAGATGTATATATATATGTACATAGATGTATATATGTATATGTATACATATATACATCTATGTACATATATATATATGTATGTATATATATATATGTATATATGTATACATATATACATCTATGTACATATATATATATATATATATATATATATATATATATATATATATGTACATATATATACATGTACATGTATATATGTAATATGTGTGTGTGTGTATATATATGTATGTATGTATATGTACATTTATATATACATATATATACATATATATATATGTATATACACATACACATATGTGTGTGTGTGTGTATATAAATGTATGTGTATATGTGTATATACACACACATATATATGTATATATATGTATATATAAATGTACATATACATACATACATATATACACACACACACACATATTACATATATACATATACATGTATATATATATATATTAAAAGGGGTTTGTTTAGGTTAAATTTTATTAAAAATAAATAATAAAATTTTAAAATAAATTGAAGTGCATATCGATGCACATTGGGAAACTGGTTTTAAAGTTTTTTTTAATAAATTAAAAATTAAAATATATATAAAAATTTGGAAGGTGGGGTTTAATCCCACCCCACCCCCTTACCTCTATGTACGCAACCTTTGTGTGTAGGTGTACAGCTGGCAGCAGTCTGCTTGCCTCACAGCAGGCGCCGTATTCATTATGGCCCATAGGCCTTAACGTGTATGATGTTTGTTTTTATTTTTTTATTATTAAAATTTAAAATTATGTTTTAAGATTTATTTATTAATATATTTAATAATTAATATTAATTTTATTTTATATTAATTTATATATATATATATATATAAAATATTAATAAGTTTTAATTTATTAAATGTTAAAAAAAATTACTAGTTATTATATGATTAGTAAATTAATAATTGTTTAGTAATAATTAAAATTATATTTAAATAAACAATAGATATTAATAACCTAATTAGGTGACTTAAATTTCAATAACATTTAATTAAGTCTTAATTAAGTTATTATTATAATAATGGTTGGGATCGTAAAATTGTAAATTATGTAATTAACTTATTTAAATATGATTTAATTAAGATGAATTTATAGGGCAAGTTGTTTAATTAAGTCTTGAATTTATTAAATTATTATAATATTGATTTTAATAAAATTATAGATTATTTTATTGAAAATCAATGATTATTATTTTAGAATTATTTTAATGAATTAAAAATAGATTACCCTTAATTTATAAAATTGACTCTAACTAATAAGGGTAATTCTGTTTATTCTTCGAATACTAAAATGGGTTAATTGTGGGGGTAAACTCAGAATTGTTCATCTACCTATAACATGCATTAAAACAAACATTGAAACGCAAATTGAAACTTAAACTTTATTGTTCTACTCAACTCTGTGTTTTCAAATCTAACCCAACCATGTGATTCAAAACAAATTAAAATATGTACTTTTATCTTATTTTTTATATGCTATCTATGATTTGGGGTTATGGGGTTTGTCCTAGTGTTGACCAGTTTAGGTTATTACCAGAGGCTTGGGAGTTATGCGATTGTGATGTTATGATGTTTGATTTTGATCTTTTAAACCCAACCATGGTAATGCAATGACATGCTCTATGATGTGTGTGGATTATTAATCGTTATTGCTTTCCAGTCTTCTTGTGTGAAGCTGAGGTGTATGTTTGTGAGATATCTGACTTAACCACTTTTGAGTCCTCGATCAGTTATACTTGGGTTACTTTCCAGTCGCCTTGATGGTACCGAAATGTTTGCTTGTTCTTGATGATGTCATGTTGTGACATGTTTGACTTGATCATTTTGGAGTCTTTGATTAGTATTATTATTGGGATACTTTCTAGTTGCTCGTTGAGAACCGATGGATCTTGTGATTTATCTTGATGCTTTTCAGTTGCTCATTGAGAACTATTGTGATTATTATAATTATATTTTGGTGCTTTCCATTTGCTCATGGAGAACTGATATGAATATTGTGGATTATATTTTGATGCTTTACAATCGCGTGTATAGGGCTAAGGTGATTCTTATATGATTATTGATTTGTGCTTTTATTGAGCCTAGGGTAGGTTATCTATATGTAGTGTTGGAAAGTGGCTTGCAATGGGGGATAGGGGCCCTAAGTGGCTCTGGCGATAACCCATTGTAAGTTGTTTTAATAAGTGAAAACATTACACTAAATGGGGATTAAAATGAACCCAATAAGATAATTGTATGTTCTCGCTCATGCCTCGAGTGCTAGTACAAACTAGGATGGGAGTAGAGAGAACGCTTGGTTGTAACCTTGCATTCCGTAGTATACCTTGTCAGTATGAGAGGATACTAGTGGCCATATGGGGATCACTAGGGACCCTAAAGTCCCCTAGAAACTGCCAGGGTAACTCCTACATGATTTATGCGATGACAATTGCCTGCTTACGTAGTAGGTTTCCTACGTGTCTTGTGTGCCTCTAGGATTAGATGTCATTCTTTATTAGAACCCTTGAGTTAGAATACTTTTAGGATTTCCTGGACTTAGAGAGTATTTGTGTTCTATGATTTGATATCCTATTTGGGACTTGAGACTATCTCCTTAGCATGGTGGGAGTGGACCATTTAGGTTCCACGTGGTCGGGTGGTAGTACTTTTTACTCTTACCATTGAGATTTGTCTGTAGTCACCGTGGCTAGAGCTTCTTGGGATGCTTGTTTTTCATGTTTAGGTGATGTTATTTATTGACGTATTTCCTTATATGGATGATTTTCATGAAATAGGTGTGTTATCTACTTTGTAGGATCATCTTATGCTTTATTCTACTATATTAGATTTCCTTATGTTTATGTTGTAGTATGTTTAGTAGTGATATCCCTATTACTATAGTACTGATGATCTGATCAGTGGCTTGGGATGTTACGCGTGGGGGATGGCTAGGGCCCACGATGGTCTAATGATGCTATTGATGGTTGGGAGGAACCATACACTTAGTTAGATGTGTTTTATGATGGGTAGTTGTACTTCATGTTGGATGTTTATATCTTTTATGATGAATGGATGTATCATGTATGGTGGATGGTTTCATTTATTTTTACTATACTTTGTATCATGGATTTGAGGAGGATGATGTATCTTTATTTCTACATATGTATATTCTTTGAGCCTTTCATACCTTGTGACATGTATAGTGGATGATTGAGCATTCCAGATTTCATTTGCCAAGAGGCATTCATAACAAATGTACATTATGGACATTGGACTTTCTGATTATTCTTTCATGAGGATGTGGTAGATGTTAGACTTAATAGTAGATTATATTTATATGTAATTCAACGTCATGGGATCCTTAAGAAATGTAACCTGTTATGTATGCTTATAGTTGATTGTATGTTATTGCTTTCGCTACTATGTGTTTGATGTGTATGATTTATATTTCTTGTTTAAAAAAAAAAATGTTTGGAAAACTTATTTAAAACTTTAGGTTAATTCTTTTAGATCCCTTGGCAAGGCGTTACATAGTGGATGGATGGGAAAAGGGCTACTAAAGAAAACTCTTTGCATGGAGGGTTTAATCTAGAAATGATTAGAAGGGTGGAAAACCAGAGCCAAAGAAATGAGGAATGTAGAGGTGAAGTGGGGCAATGGATTGAAGGTGGATTTCTTTCATGTTATGATGAAGAAGACAACAGGGTTTCCCTAGGAGTCGAAGAAGAAGGGTGTGAGGTAGAAGTCTTTAAAGATATAGAAATCTTCCCAATAATAAACTTGAAAGGTGGTTCTAGAGATTCTAGCTTGAAGAGAGTTTGAATAAGGAAGATATGGAAAAGGAGGATATATTGAATGAAGACTTCCTAAGCTTGGGAGATGTGATTGCCCTAAAAGAAAAGAGAACCCTAGAAAAAATTGAATCAAAGAGTCATAAAATTCAAGTTTGGGAATGTCAAAAAAGAGGAAGGAGGACACTGAATGCTTTAATCCAGATAGCAAGAAGTGCGAGGGGCCAAAATAAATTCAAGACAGGAAGGGGGAAAACCCCCTCCCAAAAGGGATAAAGATCCTTTCTTGGAATGTCAGGGGCTACAATGCCCCTAACAAAGTTCTTTTGATCAAGAGAGGCCTTGATCAAGTGAGACTGGGTGTGGTCCTTATGTGGGAAACAAAGATAAAGACATAAGATGTTGTAGGAATTAAAAGAAAATTTGGAAAATGGAGAAGTGAGTGGGATACTATTATAGGAGCTTCAAGGGGTATTTGTGTGTTATGTAAGGAAGACTCATTTAGTGTTGTGATAATGCATTGGGACAGTAACTGGTCATGGTTAAAGGTAAGGTCAAAATAACTTGAAGTGGAATTTAATGTGATCAATGTGTATGGTCTTGTGTAGAGTAGAGACAAAAAAGAATTGTGGAAATCTTTAACAAATGTATTGGAGGACCTACAAGATGAGATTATAGTGTTAGGAGGTGATTACAATGCCATTCTCTACCCTGGGGAAGAAAAAAGGAGGAAGAGGATGGAGAACGGTAAGTCAAGAAGATATCTTTTCCTTTGTGACAATAAATAGTCAATTAGATATCCCCTTTAAGCAAGGAGAGTTTACATGGACTAATAGAAGGCTTGGGTTTGTAAATATTGTGAAAAAACTAGATAGATTTCTAATGGGGGGAGATTGGACTCAGGTTGATTGGATGGTGGAAGCTAAAATTTTGCCTATACATGGTTTAGACCATTTCTTAATTAGGCTAAGAATCCAAGAAGTTTCTTCACCAGATCGGTGCCATTTCAAATTTGAAGCAATGTGGTTGAGGATAGATGGTTTTAAAGATTTGGTAGAGCAATGGTGGAGAAATGCCCCAAATTTTTTAGGAAATAAAGCCTTTATTATTTTTTAAAAGTTACAGTTTATAAAAGAGAATCTGAAGGTTTGGAATAGGGAATCCTTCGAAAACATTTTTAGGAAGAAAGTGGAGCTCGAACTTTTTAAAAAAGAACTAGATAATAGAGTGATTCTGTGGGGTATGGGGGAGGAGGACTTTAGGGGAGAGAAAAACTTGAAAAATGCATATGAGGAGATTTTATCTAGAGAGGAAGTGTATTGGAGACAAAAATTGAGTGAGACATGGCTAAAGGAAGGAGATAGAAATACCAAGTTCTTCCATAATTCAGTTAAAGTCAAAAGAGCTCATAATAAGATTTTATCTATTGAACATTTAGAAGAACATGTGGTGAAGGACCCTACAGAGGTAAAGAGAGAGGCTATTTCCTTTTTCTAGAATAGGGGAAGGTTGGATGTAGAAGGTAGGGATGAAGAGGATGAAGTTCTAGACTGCATTCCAAATTGTGTTTCATATATGCAAAATAGGATGTTGTTTGCAACAGTAATAAAAGAAGAGGTTAAAAATGCTCTATGGTGGTTAGGAAAGGATTAACATCCTGGGCCTGATGGGTGTAAAGGGAGGTTTTTTCAAGTTTTTCTAGGATTGTTTGGGAGATGAAGTTTGGGATGTTGTTGAGGAATCTAGACAAGGGGTGCAACTCAAGGGGTTTTAAATTAAGACTTTAAATTAAAGCACATATTTAATTAGTTTTTAATTAATTAAATATTCTCATGCTTTAATATTTTCTTTTTAATCAAATAATATTAAATTTTATGATTAACTCAAATATTATAATTAAATCATTTACCAAATAAATCACATAACGAAATCCACATAAAAGCAATATTACCGAAATAGACTAAAACTCAAGATCAAACAACATAGACAAAGATAAATTCACATGTTTTAAAAAGGGTGGAAAGTCAGTTACGAGTCTTCCTTGCAAGACAAGTATTTAGGCTATGGTTGGGATTGGACTTGAACATTACCTCCCCATTCTTACCATTGAGTTATTGTGATAGGGCATGCTCATCCTAGCAATTCAAGGAAGTCGATGCCTATTACCTACATTTTGCATAAAAGACGAGCATGTACATGTATATAAATATATCTAAACTAAACAAGAAATGACAGAGAGTGGTACATTGTGTAGATTCTGACTAGTAGGTGACTACGACTCTCTCCCTTAACCACATCAAACATGACAAAGAAAAAGAGAAAACAGACACACGCACCATACACATGCAAGTATGGGGTAAGTACCATAATAATTATAAGTCAAACATCAAATGCTCACATGAAATAATGCATTGTTACAAATATGGAGCAATCATCATTAAAGCATCATCTGACATTGTCAAACCAAGTATAGTATGGTTACACCCATAGTATGGTTACTAATTTTATGAATTTAAATTAATATAAACTAATTAAATTAATTAAGTCAAACTAAGTATAGTATGTTTACATGCATGTGAAAATAAATATGCTAAAAATAGAAAGATAAGTATAGAATGGTTGCATGCATGTGAAAACAAATATGCTAAAAATAGAAAACCAAGTATAGTGTGGTTACATGCATGTGAAAATAAATAAGCTAAAAATAGAAAACTAACTATAGTATGGTTACATGCATGTGAAAACAAATATGCTAAAAATAGAAAACTAAGTATAGTGTGGTTACATACATGTGAAAATGTGAAAACAAATATGCTAAAAATAGAAAGCTAAGTATAGTAAGGTTACATGCATGTGAAAATAAATATGCTAAAAATAGAAAACTAAGTATAGTATGTTTGCATGATTTGAGAGATCAAAGACATGCGAAAATACTAATTGCATATTTATTTTAATTTTATAAAAATATAATATAATTTTTAGATTTATTTATTTAAAAAATAATGATTTATTAATTTTTAAATGAAATAAATATTATCCATTTAGTTATAAAGTGAATGCTAGTATTAGTGATTATTTAAGTTTAATTAAACTCTTAGTTGCATATAAATGATTTTATAATTATTAATGCAAGAGGAAAGTTAATAAATAAATATTTAGAATTTTATTATATTTTAAGAG
>CM053786.1:627189002-627349002 GCA_028749045.1 Cupressus sempervirens | reverse complement strand
TATCATCAATAACTGAAAATACTGTAATAATCATCATGCATACATGAAGTATAGAGTGTCAAGTAATCTCATCATCTATCAACTGAATCTAAAACAATATTTGATAATCTTAAAACAATGCTACTAATCATCAAGCATAAAACTAGCCTAAAAGAGTTCGACAATGATAGCAAAATGTGAACTAGGGGTAGGCACTACATTCGCCCCCTAGACTTAGGCTTACTCCTAGAAGCCTATAAGAATGGTAAAACTAAAGAACTCACTGTGCGGGTCCCATTGGACCCTTTCTCCCTGTAGGAGGATATGACTCCCCTGAGAACACTCTTTGGGACCTACCCATGTCTCCAACCGTAGGTTTTTAAGCTGAAGGTCTATGGTCTGAGAATTGTGATTTCCCTTGAGGGCAATAGGATGACTTGTGTCCACATTGTCTGCATGAGAAACACTCTTTGTTGAAACTCCTCTACACTTTAGGTGCACTAGATTGCTGAATGCTACCCCCACTAGCATAAGACTGGTTACTCTGCACAGGCTAAGTGTACTGATTTTGCTTATTGTGCTGAGTGTTACGATAGCTCCTAGCGTTGGAGCCACTGCCACCACTTTGTGTTGGAGGATAAATTCCTCCTTACTATTGATTACCTCCAGAAGGAGATTTCCTACTACCACTTGCTCCCTGATTACCCTTCGATCCTAATTCTGTAGGTGCTCTCACAGAACCTCCATGACTTAGGTTAATACTCTGCTCTATAAGGATGGCTCGATGTACCGCATCTTTGAGGGTTTTGGCTTCAAATACCTTAACACCCCCAACTAGACGGTTGTTCAAGCCTCTAATGAAATGTTGTGCCAACTATGCTAAGTTATCACTAATTCTTGAATAGGGCATAAGCTCATAGAATTTACACTCATACTCTACTACGGTCATAGTGAACTGTCTCAGGTTGTGGAATTCATTTGCCCTATGCTGATTCCATTCCTCTGGTAGGAATCGCTCATGAAAGTTTTCCAAGAATAAATCCCATGTGACATTGTTCATGTTTATGCCCAACTTCTTCTCTTCGATAGTCCACCAAGTGGCTCCAAAGAGTTCTAGGTTGGTAATAGAAAACCTTGCTTTGACATTAATGTCAAAGTCTTGAATAACAAAGACCCTGTCAAGAGCAATAAGCCACTACTCAGCTATATAACCTGAACCTAACCCATTATAGGGTTTGACCTTGGACCTCTAAAGGTCCTTCATCTGATTAGATACAATCAACCTTTGACGTTCCCTCTAAGGGCTCCTAGACCTAGGTCTATGCTCATGTCCTGCCTGATGTGCTCCATCCTGACCCTGAATAAGAGGCAGGTGATCAATGATGGTTTTCATCATTTGCCTCAGGTCAACCTCCTCTAAGTCAGCCTGGGGCTCTCTATGGTTCTCTTCCTGATGCTCACTAACATGTTCTTTCCTACCCTCTTCCTGATTAAGGCCTTTGTGGACAAACTCTGTACATTGATGTTTCTACCTCATCCACGACCTCTACCACGGCCTAGGCTATGACCTCTAACTGAAGATCTCGTCCCAAACACCATCCTACAATAATATCCAAGATACAAGATGCAATAATAACCATAAAACATACTACTATAAAGCATATATAAAAGACACATGTTTTGAAAATAGTAAGTTCAATTTTTAGTTTTGCCTAATTTAGGTTTAAGTATATAATTTAGTTTTGAAGCCTAAATGTTCAAGCTTGAAAAAATACAACTAAAAGTTTAAGTTTTGTTTCAGTTCAACTAGTTCAAGTTTCAACTTGAAGTAGATATACATAACAATTTAAAATTTTTTTTAGTTCAACTATTTAACAACTAGTGGCATTCCACTATACCTAGAGCTCCCAATGTAAAACTTGGGCTTTGATATAATAACTATTTGACTTTATTAGAGAAATTATAAATAATTAAATTAAATTTATAATTTTATCTCTAGTTGCATTATGAATTAAAGGAAAAGTAAATATTAATATTAGACTTAAATAGAAGTCAAATTAATATTTCATAAATGAAATTGATATTAGTATGTAATCTAATAATATACAATCATGTTATTAATTATATCATTTATGATTTAAGATTAATTAAATTAATAACATGATAATATTGCATGATATTTTATATGCACAAAAAGATTAGATATTTAAATACTTATTGTTTTAAATAAGTATATTAGCATAATAATTTATATTAACATGTATATTCTTACTTTATTTCTAAAAAAATCCTTATGAGCCAAACTAAACAAGAGAAATTGGTGGAATTAAATCATGTGGTTGAAAACTATGTTTTTTCTAATATCCTATTTATAGTCTTGTGATGTTTATTTTCTTGATAGTTTTTCTTTGTGGGTTGTTTAGTTGTCCAAGTTAGGATGTGTACTAAAGACATTTTTGAGATTTTTTTTATGAATATTTGACTAGATGTTATGATGAACTTTATGATTTGAATTGAGATTTACGTTTTATGAGCTTTATACTATTGAGCATTTATGAGAACTTGAGTTTTGAGAACCAATCTTATTTTTTGGGTTGTTTGTTAAGGAACCAAATTCGATCAATATTACTCTTGTGGTATGGTACACTATTATGGTTTGTGATTTTTGGGAAGGTATTCTAGGTACATGTCTATGAGAGTGGCTTGCAATGGGGTCAGGGCCCAAAGTGGTTGCTAGGGTAACTCATTGTAAGTTGTGTAATAAGTGATAACATAATAATTAAAATATCTTGCCTAGCCCTTTTCCTTGATATATATTAAAAAGATAGAGATTTTTCCTTGTCCATGCCTTGAGTGCTTGTATAGACTAAGGATGAGATGGAGATGATACCTTGAGAGGTATGATTAGTTTCCTCATCTTCATGAGAGGGTATCCTAGTTCTGCATAGAGTCACTAGGGGGTCGGGGTCTTGAGAGACTACGAAGGTAACCTTAGAGTTGGCTCATGTGATGACACTCCATAGTATGTAGCCCGAATCTACTTCATATTTTTTTTATATTTGCCTCTAGTGGTGTACTTGTTGGATATTACTTTTGATGGTGCATTTATTGTGAGTTGTTACTCATTGATTGAATGTCATTTATTGTTGATAATTGAATTTTATTAATGAATGATCAATTATTCATTTGTGATGTTGTTATTGTTGGAGCTAGTGATTGGTAGTTTACTTCTATTGATGACAATTGTTATTTGCTGGTCATTGTGCTTGTGAAACTTGACATTGATTTCGAGGTAGTTGTATATTTTTTTATCTTGATATTTGTATGTTGACTTGTATGAGATGTTAGTATTGGAACGAGTGTCCTTTCAATTTTGATTATCTCTTCTTCTTGAGTAGTATGTGTTACCCTTGAAGTAGTTTTGGCTATCAGGATTCCTTGCCTAGGATTATTTTATGATTTGATTATCTATGTGTGGGTCATACATTATCTCTTATGCACGGTGGGAGTGGAAGCTTGATTAGGTGACCACATAGTTGGGAGGTAGTGTATTCTTACCATTTGGGTCCCCCTCAAATTGACAGATGTTGGATGCTCCTTGATACAATGGTACCATTATCATTCTTTCTCTTATCTTGAAGACTTCTATTCATTTGATGTATCTATGTATCATGTGTTTTTAGATTCTACGAGATATTGTATTGTATATTGATATACTTATTGTTGGAAATATTCAAGACTGTGCTAAGTTACTGAGAGGGGAGGGGTGAATCAGTAACTTCTAAAACTTCTACCAATTTCAATTCTTAATTTAATAAACCAATTAACATTTAATTCATCACATATGATCTAATTACATGCATGAGAAACTGAAATTATAAAAGCATCCACAACACTTGAACACAATAATTTAGTGACCCAGAAACCTTCCAAATAGAAAGTAAAACTGGGGTGGGGATGATACCCACAAACTTTAGTACTATAGTATAAAGTTGGCTGGTTAAGGCTAACATTGATCACTTTTGATGATCTGCCTTTTTAGGAGCAAATAAGACTGCTAGGTCCACCTTGTGAGAGGATTTACAACATATAATGAAGTATGCACTCGGTAAAGAGATTTAGAAAAGATTGTTAGGTCTACCTTGTTAAAGGATTTTGATTGGTTCACCTGTTAGGATGAAGCAGTAGATCTCTGAATTGCAACTAAGTTTGCTGATAGAGATTCCTTGGTGTACTGATCACCTTTCTATGATAGATTTGTCATTGCTGCTCCTTATGTTGATGTGGCCTTTACAATTCTTTATCTGCTGCTTACATTCACATTCTTGCACTTGCATTACACATTCATTCCATTCCATTCTATATTGGATATGATACAATACATCACATATATATACCAATCCAATTTACAAAATTAAAAATTCAGCCATGGAACAAGTTAACACAAATATTACAAAGTCAGCCCACATGAAGATACTCAGGTTCTGAAGACTAACTTGGTGAGGTTTTGACACTCGACATCCACTGTCACTGCTTGGCATCGTCATGCTCTTGATGAACGTAGAAGCTTGGTCCATACTAATCACTTTCAAGTAGTCTTGAACTCAGTTTGCACTGGTGACTCGATAGATATTCACTGAATCACTTGGTTACCATGGAGTGGCTCGGTCATTACTAGCTTCACATCACATGAACTAAGAACTCAATAGACACTACAATTCTCGGTAACCACTAACTTCACATCACATGAACTGCGAACTCAATAACCACTGATAAACTTGGTATACACTAAACTGCTCGATTTGCATTGCTAAACTTCACACTAACTGAATCTGCTCGGTAACCACTAGGAATAGTCCAAAGGACTTAGTAGCAACTGTAGAAGCTCGGTGGCTATTGAATTACATGGCAAATACTGTAAACTGTTCAATGAGTTTAGTGTTTGTACAAAATCTGAATAAGTGTGTGTCACTAATAACAAACTTGACTAACATGTCAACAATCTCCTCCTTTGGCATTGGTGACAAAAACACTTATTAGCCCAAAACTGAATACCTTGTATTCATCACCATGTGATACTAGCTTGGTCTATTTTGAGATTTTTCAAAATTTATCTTTGTAAGATATATAAAAAGTATATTTGCATCATATTATATAGCTCCCCCATACTATGTGATCTATTATGTAAATGCAACTTTTCTCTTATATACATATCTTCCCTTGTAACTCCACTCTTCTCATATCTTATCTCCCCCTTTAACTCTACTCTTCTCTCCCTTTTTGACAGTAATGCCAAAGATTTATTTAATATATTTACATGGAGACACCAAAATGAGATAAGAATTCAGAGTGTACCTTGAGGGTAATTGCCAATGTTTTATCCCAGTTTTCCTGAAGAACTTTACATGTTTGAATGGCAATTTGCACTTCAACTGATAGTTCAATCATGTGGTCAGCAATAGAGAAGTTGTTGTCTTGGATTAGGGTCTTTGAATAAACAACGTGTTTCTGCATAGAGTCCATGACTAGAAGGATCATACTTTGGATATCAACCAATGTGGAATGGATCCTTGCTTATTCTCTTAACAACTTTGTTTTATGTTCAGCACATATTTGTGTCACCGTTTATTACCAAAACCTATTTTGGTCAAATCTCATTTCTCTATCAAAACTCTTTTTTTTTCAAAAATTAAAAATACCCTTTTATAGATCTCAGATTCAATATCATTATTATATACATTTTTGAGTGTTTTGATTAATTATAATATGTTATAATCTCAAAATATTATAAGTTGATATGTCAACATTTTAGAAGATGCTCCCTCAAAAAAGGAAAAAAAAATAGTAAATCATATCAAAAAACTAAAAAATTATATTTATCTCTAGAGGAGAGAATCATCTTCATGAATATGTATTTTTTTTCAAGAATGTATAGATTTGATAGGGAAGTTTTGACGGGAGGAAAAAACTGTTGGATTCTAATAAGGTCTAACTTGAGTACTTATAACAAAGAAAATATACATAAAAAATAATTATTTCTTTTTTTCTTCACTAGTTATACATGTCATCTATAAGATATTTTCAAATTAGAATAAAAAAAGATGATTTGCATATACTTGTTTGACGAGAACTACACCCTATAATTTTTACAATTAAAAAATGAACTTCAAAATTTAAAAAAATGAATAAATTCTTACTCAAAAAAATTATAAAAAATTATAGGTATAAAATTCATCCAATTCTACGCATTTCATTAGTTTACATCATCTTCATATTTTAAACACAAATACTTTTTTTTTTGTCATTAATGTTGAACTGTCACATTTTGATATATTATTTCTTTATAAAAGGTGACATAGGTTTGTGCTTTTACCTGCTTGCATATTTGACAAGAATCTGATCTTCTTAAAATGTGCAGAGCTTGAACTAGAGTCAAGTTGCAATTGCTGAACACTTGCCTTAAGATCAGTATCAATTTTGGACAATTTGTCCTTAACCTCCTTGGTATACTGGGTGACATCACATAGCTTAGCAAAAAGTAATGACACATTAGAACAGGATGCCTCAAGATTGACCAAAATTGTTGATAACTCAACTTGATTAATAGCAATTTGCTGATCAATGTGCTCCAACTCTTATTATTGAACTTCTTTTCTACCTTTTCAACCAATTTCTCTTATCCCTTAGTGTCCTCTTTAAACTTTTAGACTGCCTCTTCAAGCTAAAACAAAATAGGTTGAGAAGAATCAACCTTAACTCCAATAGCTTTGGACAAAATATTCTTAGCATCATCTAATATCTTGTACTCTCTATCTCTTTCTTCTCTTAATTTTTGTTGCGTGGCCTTTTTCTGAAGAAGTTCACCAACTGTGTGCATTTGATCTGCAGAAAGATTGTAGAAATCCCACTTGGGAATTTCTATTTCCTCATCCAAATCTATATCTTCTTTTGTCTCCTTTTCTTTCAAAAACTGTGTACTTAGTTGAGCCTTAGGCTCAACTGTCCTTGCACTTATTACCTTAGTACTTGGGATGGAGACAATGGTAGACATACTTGGGCTTGTAGTAAAAATGGATATAGCATTGACTGGTGGAATACTTATAGAGATGCTAGAAAAATCCAAAATTGATGAAGCCAAAATTGAAGTAGACAAAATTGGAGTGCTTACCATGGATGAGCTTAAAATTGAAGAAGTCAAAATTGGAGAGAAGACGACTGAAGAACTTAACTTGGTAGATGAAGAGAGAGTTTGCAGCTTGGTTGATGAACTGGAAGTCACTTTTGTCAATGATATGCTGAGATGTGTTGGGGCAAAGAGTGATTGGACATTTGATGTATCTGATGTAATCACAACCAAACTTGTTGAAGCTACCTCCATACTTGATGTTGTCAAGGGTTTACTCAGGGAGTGAAGAAGTGAAGCTATGACTGTAGCTACTATCTTTACTGGGTCATTCTCCTCACCATCTTCCTTATCTTCCTCGGTGGCTTTTGCACCTTGCTTCTTTTCATCTTCCTTTTCTTTAGCTTCTTGCTCCTTATACTCTTCATAATCAACAATAACATAATGAGTTGATCCTTCATCATCCTCTTCATCCTTACCTTCTGCTTCTTCATCGTCTTTTACATCCACTGGGAAGTCACTTGGTTTATGAAGATGATATATGTTCTTCCACATGTTTGTAGCAATCTTAACTACATGCTTTATGTCTTTGATCAAAATTAAACAAGTATTAAATCTTAGAGTCATTTTATCTTCATTTTTCTTTAAAGACTCTTTAACCTTAGCATCTATTAAGCTCAGTAGTAACTGCCTCACGGTTTGTGCATTTATGTCTTTTGTTGTTTGCATGGAAAAATCCTATCATGGCTTTATTTTCTCTAACAATTCATTAGAGATTTGATAGGTGATCTGGTCTGGTGAATAATTCCATTTACCCAATTTGGTCAGCACCAGTTCTTCAACCTATTTTTTCTCTGCCTCTGTCCTTGTCTCATACTTCAAAGATTTGAAGTTTGTTATACCAACACCTTCTTCCATCTGCTTCAATTTTTCTTGAAAGATGGGAGTAGGTTTGCCGAGAACAATATCACTTCCTTTCTTCCTGGACCTCCTTATGAAGACTGTAGTGGATGTCTTTTGAGGCTTGGTGATAATCACCTTGCCCTTTTTCTTCAAAGGTTCTTCTTCTTCTTCTATTTCTTCTTCATCCTCTGCCTGCTCTTTATCTTTACCTTTGCCCTCGGTTAAGATGAGAGGTGCACTAGTTTTTAGTTTGGCTATCCTCCTCTTTCCTTTGTTAACCACCTGAGGTAGCTTTATTTCCAACTCTATTCTTGCCTTTGCTTCATCATAAGTGCCAAAGTAAGGGGCCTTGGGATCCACAAGTTTATTGACAAGGGCTTCAATGATATCCTTGGTCTCATCAATGTTTACTTCATAACCAAGAGGCTTGACCTACACAATTCTAGGCTTGACCGCCTAGATGTATACCTTGTTACAATCAACCATGAAGAACACATCATCCTTGTAATCTCCAACTAACTTCTTAGGTATCTTGAACCTATTGTTCATTTTGTCCTTGAACACATCGAAGTAGTTGTCCATGATGTTGCCATAGTTTTCTCCCATTTTTGCAATGTATTCATTTATTTGGTACAATACTGGCCAATCCTTTCTCTAGACTATAGTGCCTCTAGAAGGGAAAAACTTTTGCACATAAAAGAATAAACATGTTAACAAAGAACTAAATTTGATAGGTTATTCTTGGAGGTTCTAATGCTTTCCATATTCTTATTGAATTGCTTCAATAACAACTTGGCGAGGTCATAAGACAAATTATTCTTCACCACTTTGAATGCCAAGTCTACATCTTCACATGATACACTGTTGAGATGGTTGAACTTTATATCTTGTGAGCTATAACATGAATACCAAACTTGAGTTCTACATCTGTGACACTGCTTATCTTCATGCCTCTACCATCCTACTCGGCTAGGGTTTTCTTTTCCAACTCAGCTTGACCTAGAGTTTTGGTGGTTTTGGCTTTGGTGAGCATGAGAAGGCCAATGATTTGATGAATCATCTTTTTGGTTATCAATATTGGCTACTCCAACCACAATTGACCACTGTGCACCTGACTAAGAATATACCTAATCCATTTAACTTGAAACTCTCAGGGCATATGGGGAATGTGAGTTAAACCTTTTGTTTCCAGATGTTGATGCTTGGGTTTCAGGGTTCCATCAACACAGAACTGAGCTAGGGCATCATCCATCTCAAGAGTACCAATTTCTTGAATTGCACATTTAAAATGAGTTCTAATGTCATTAAAAAGAAGTACCTTGGGAGGGATTTGCGATTGAGCTTCACTGGGGTCTAGGGTTTCTACAACCGCGGGCACGAGCTTGAAGTCTGGTGCCTTCCATTCAACACCACAAACCAACATATCAAAACCTTTCTTTGCCTTGCTGCTACTATTGTTGGGTGCCATTTTGCTCAGTAGCTTAAGAGAACTTTGAAAATGATTGCAAGAAATTTGCTAAAGTTGCTTGATCGCACATAAAATAGCACTTTGCAATAGCTCTTCAAAAATTCATGGGAAAAATGAATTCACTTTCATGCCTTTTGTTAAAATTTTTCTAGTAATGCTTGGTACAGTGGTAGATGAGTTAACATAATGCTTGACAGGCTATCATCCACTACTCTGTATTGATCACTTGACAAAGTCTTCATGAGTGGGTAACCATAAGTACCAATGTTACTCCCGACGTTGCTTGGTAGAGTCTATGACCCGACCTTACTTGGTAGAGAAGGTAACTTAGTAATGACTGATGTAGATCTTTCTTAGTGATCCCTTTGTGTCTTGCATATGGATTTGGATCTTTGTCACCTTTTTAATTAGAACTAATTCTAATGTCTTCTTTGATAGTCTGGTTCTAGTTCTTCCTTAAGAACTTAATTAGAAGTGGTAGAGTCACCCAATTCTTGAGTGACTTGACCATCATTACTCAGATCTGTATCCTCGGTAGACTTAGGAATCCATTACTGTCTCATTTTCTTCTGAATTTTATAAGCTTTTGACTTCTTCTTATCTTCAATCTTACCAGTATTCATACAATTCTTGACAATATGACCAAGTTTTGTACAAATGTAACATCTTACAGTGGTATCTCTTTTCCTCATATGATGTTTAACACAATTCATACCAATGTGTCCATATTCTCCATAGCAATGACATCTACACTAGGTATTGTAATCCCAACCAAATATTGCTTTCACAATTTTCTCTGCGGGATTCAATGTCTTTGTTTTGCATTCTAATGCCTTGTGTCCATGTTTCTTACATTTATGATAGTTGCCTTCAAATTTTGGTTTCTCTTTGCATTCATAAGCCTTGTGAACATGCTGATTGTAGTTGTGGCATTTTCCATTGAATTTTTCTTTTCCATTACTCCAACATTTTTTTGATGCATGACCTATCTTACCATAGTGATTGCAAGTAAGTTTTTGATTCCTTTGAGCACCTTGTTTGGAGGATTCACCTTCTTCTTTGTATCCAATTCTTGCTTTTCCTTTTTGCCTATAGAGGTTTTTCTCATTCAGTTGAACCATGTTTGCTTGAGATTTCATCATTCTTTCATTGATTTGATTCTCAGTGTTTAGGTCATTTTTCAATCTTTCACTAGTTTTCTTTTCTAATCTCAGCTCATTTCTTATTCTTTCATTGATTTGTCTTTCAAAATTTAGATCATCCTTAGCCTTTCATTGATCTATCTTTGGCTCATAATTTCCTCATTTGCATTGGAGATTTGATCCATAAGGTCTACATGCTAAAGGGATTCGTTCTAGATCTCATTGTTCCTTCCATCCATCTCTTCTTTTATCTTGTTTCTCTATTCCAAGATTTCACATAACCTTACTAACTGAATTTCTTGTTCTCTTTTTATCTTTCTTACTTCTTCTTTTAGGGAACCATTCTTCTCTAGAAGTTCTTTGATTGTATCATTTGCTTCATCTGAACTACTTGAAGGGAAAAAATCTTCAATTCTTTCTTCAATGTAGAGATGATCATTTATTTGAGTTGCAAGTTCCTTCTTTTCAAAGATTGGAAAAGTTGCTCCTTGGCTTTCTTGAGTTGGGTAATGGCCATTTCCAGATCCAATTTTTCATTGTCAATAGCCTTATCAAGTCTAAATATCTCCATATCCTTGATCTTTGCTCAAGCTGCTAGAATTTTTCCTGAGAACCACAATGCTCTAATACCAATTGTTGGAAATATTTCAAGACTATGCTAAGTTACTGAGAGGGGAGGGGTGAATTAGTAACTTCTAAAAATTCTACCAATTTCAATTCTTAATTCAATAAACCAATTAGCATTTAATTCATCATATCTGATCTAATTGCATGTATGAGAAATTGAAAATATAAAAGTATCCACAAAACTTGAACACAATAATTTGGTGACCCAGAAACCTTCCAAATAGAAAGTAAAACTGGGGTGCAAATGATACCCACAATCTTTAGTACTGTAGTATAAAGTTGGCTGGTTAAGGCTTACATTGATCACTTTTAATGATTTGCGCTATTAGGAGCAAATAGGATTGCTAGGTCCACCTTGTGAGAGGATTTACAACATACAATGAAGTATGCACTCGGTAAAGAGATTTAGAAAAGACTATTAGGTCTACCTTTTTAAGGATTTTGACTGGTTCACCTATTAGGATGAAGCAGTGGATCTCTAGCTTGCAACTGAGTTTGTTGATAGAGATTCCTTAGTGTAATGATCACCTTTCTGTGATAGATTTGTCACTATTGCTCCTTATGCTAATATGGCCTTTATAATTCTTTATCTACTACTTACATTCACATTCTTGCACTTGTATTACACATTTATTTCATTCCATTCTACATTGGATATGATATAATACATCACATATATATACTAATCTAATTTACAAAATTGCAAAGTCGTCCATGACACAAGTTAACACAAATATTACAAAGTCGGCCCACATGAAGATACTCAAGTTTTGAAGACTGACTCGGTGAGGTTTTGATACTCGACATCCACTGTCACTACTTAACATCATTATGCTCTTGGTGACCATAGAAGCTCGATCCATACTAATCACTTTCAAGTAGTCTTGACCTCAGTCTGCACTGGTGACTCGGTAGATATTGTGTAACTTGGTGAACACTAAATCACTTGGTTACCATGGAGTGGCTTGGTCAATACTGCCTTCACATTGCATGAACTGAGAACTCGGTAGACACTGTAATGCTTGGTAACCACTAACTTCACATCACATGAACTGCGAACTCGGTAACCACTGATAAACTTGGTATACACTAAATTGCTCAGTTTGCACTATTGAACTTCACACTAACTGAATCTACTCGGTAACCACTAGGAATAGTCCAAAGGACTCGATAGCAACTGTAGAAGCTCGGTGGCTACTGAATTACATGGCAAATACTATAAACTGTTTAATAAGCTCGGTAGCTGTACAGAATTTGAATAAGTGTGTGTCACTAATAACAAAATTGACTGATATGTCAACACTTATATCTATTTTCACATACCCTATGACATGTGCAATGATGTTATTCATTAGATGTGTTTTCATATTATTAGTTGTACTTATGCATTTGCTTATGACTATGTATGTGTTTATTCATTTTATGATTATGTACATTGTAATTGAGACTTAAACTTATAAATAAATCTTTCTTAAATGTTATTCAATGTGAAGGAACCCTTGAGAAATTGAGACTGTATTTGTAATTGATTACGTGTTCTTAATGTGTATGTATATATTGCTTCCGCATTGTTGTAACTTTGATGTTGTTTAAACTTAAAAAAAAATAGTTCAGTAAACTTTGTAACATATTAGGTTTATTTCTTTATTACCTTTTACCTTTTCATGCACAACTCTTTTAGATATTTATTTACGAAATATCTTAATTTATATAATTAGCTTTCTCTCTTTAATTAATTTTTGAAGCGTTTTTAATAATATATTTATTAATTTAATTAATAATATTATTTAGAGTTTATTATTAAAATAAAACTCCCAAATAATTATCATTAAATAAAATAAATATAACTAAGCCACAATTAGAACTATAACTTCATCTTTAAATTTCATTCTTTTATATTTTATTTTCCTCCAGTTTATTAATTAGTGCAAACATTAATTAAAGCATAGTTTATTATTTAAATTAATAATAATAAGCAAAGCTCATTGTTTAAATGCAACTATAATTTAATTATTAATAAATAAATATTTATAATAAACAATATTAAATCTTTAATATTTTAATATTTTAATTCTCTTTTTGTCCAACTTCTTAAATTAAACTTTTAAATAAAATCTTTTAAACTGAAGTACATATTCAATTTAATTTATAATTAATTAAATATCATCATATTCTAATTTCTCTTTAACCAATTTTCTAAATTTAGACTTCTAAATTAAGACTTTTTAAATTAAAGCACATATTTAATTAGTTTTTTAATTAATTAAATATTCTCATGCTTTAATATTTTCTTTTTAATCAAATAATATTTAATTATATGATTAATCCAAATATTATAATTAAATCATTTACCAAATAAATCACATAACGAAATCCACATAAAAGCAACATTACCAAAATAGAGCGAAACTCAAAATCAAACAACACAGACAAAGATAAACTCACAGGTTTTAAAAAGGGTGGAAAGTCAATTAGAAGTCCTCCTTGCAAGACAAGTATTTAGGGTATGGCTGAGATTGGACCTAAACATTATCTCCCCATTCTTACCATTGAGTTATTGTGATAGGGCACACTCATCCTGGCAATTTAGGGAAGTTGATGCTCATTACCTACATTCTGCATAAAAGATGAGCATGTACATGTATATAAATATATCTAAACTAAACAAGCAATGATAGGGAGTGGTACATCATGTAGATCCTGACTAGTAGGTGACTACAACTCTCTCCCTTAACCACATCAAACATGGCAAAGAGAAAGATAAAATAGACACATGCACCATACACATACAAGTATGAGGTAAGTACCATAATAATTATAAGTCAAACATCAAATGTTTAGATAAAATAATGCATCATTATGAATGTGAAGTAATCATCATTAAAGCATCATTTGAAATTGCTATGAAAGGAATCACATTTATTAACCACGAATCATTAAAGCATCATTAATGCACCAATAACCATAATCATTAAACAACACATGAAATATAGTCAACTAAGTAATCATCGTTGATATATCTCTGGTCCAAGTTATGAAATAATATCCTTGAATCTAACACATCCATGAAATAGGCATAAAAGAGTTTGAGAAATATAATGGAAACACAAACTATAAGTGGGGACTACAAGGGGTATTTGTTTTGAAAGACCTGAACAATACCTTCATAGAACTAGTGCCAAAAAAGGATGCATGTAGGACCTTTGAGGAGTTCAGACCTATTTCTTTATGTAATACTCTTTACAAAATTATTTCAAAAGTAATTGTAAATAGATTAAAGGACATGTTAAATGTTGTGATTTCAATGGAACAAAGTGGGTTTTCTCCTCAAAGATCCATTTTTGAAGGCATCATAATAGCTCATGAATGATCCACTCTATTAGAGTAAAGAAGTTAAGTAAAATGATGGTTAAGTAAGATATAAGGAGAGCTTGTGATGAAGTTAATAGGGACTTTTTGCTGATGGTTTTGAAAAAGTTTGGCTTCAATGAAAGATGGATAAGATGGGTCGAAGGTTGTATTAGGTTTGCAAGGTTTTTTATCTTGGTCAATGGAAGTCTACAAGGTTTTTAAGAAATGGAAAAAGGCATAAGACAAGGGGATCCCTTATCTCCATTTCTCTTTATCATTTTAGCTAAAGTTTTGGGAAGTCTGATCAGTGGTAAAAGAGTGAGAGGCCAGTGAAAAGGTGTCAAAGTGGCTAATGGAGTTGAAGCTGTGTCTCACTTTTAGTTTGTAGATGACACTTTCCTAGTAGGGGATTCTTTAGAGAGAGGGCATACTGATGAAGAGGAAAATTGAGCTTTATGTCAAAGTATCAGGGCAGAAGATAAATTGGCTAAAATTTGATATATTCTTCTTTAATACCCCTGTTAGTAAAAAAATGGCTATTAGCAAAATTCTAAATATTAAACAAGGGTTAATACCAAGTAGATATCTAGGGATCATGCTATTTCAAGGAAGTAATAAAGGAGAAGTGTGAAAGTGTTTAGCAGAAAAGTATTTTAAGAAGATGGAAGGATGGAAGGGGAAGTAGCTCTCATCGACGGGAAGAATTCTCATGTTAAAATCAGCGATGTCTATTGTCCCAATTTTCTTGATGATGTGTCTAAAAATTTCTAAGAAGGTAAAAGTAGTGTGGAAAAACAAATTGGAAGGTTCTTTTGGAGTGGAATAGGGGAAAGTGACAAGATCACATTGTTAAGATGGGATAAGATATGTAGGTCAAAAAAGAATGGTGGAACAAGCCTAAGACACTAGAATCAAATGAATGTAGCTTTGGGTGCAAAGTTAGTGTGGCAAATGGTTTAAGACTCAAAGCAGTTATGGACAAAAATTATAAGAGCCAAATATTTGGATTCTAATAATGAAACAAGGATCTTAATAGTTCAAAACCCCTTAAAAGGATTGACTATACGAAACATTATTATCTCTTGTTAACATGTTATTACAGATCACATTTTATGGAAGATTGGAGATGGGGGTCAAGCAAATTTTTGGGAGGACTCTTTGAATGGATATAAGGTTCTGGATGAGGAATGTTAGGATAGAGACCTAAGACAAAAATTGTGTAATTTGTGGGGCTTTAAGGTAAGAGACTACTTGATAAAGTTAGATGGATTGTTAGGTAAATCTTGGGGTTGGAAGGATTGGCAAGTGGTGGGCCTTTCTCTTGAACAACAATAATCTCTAAAAAATGTCTTTTCAAGAAGAAATGTATGTTTAATATGGAGAAATGACATGATTAGGTGGTGTGCTTCTTCCTTGGGTGAGTATTCTGTAAGGTTAGGCTATAATTTGCTATCTAATAGCTTGGAAGATAGCTTTGAAGCAAGGGATTTATGTTGGCATAAAGAAATTCTTCCTAAAGCAGGGACTTTCTCTTGGCTAGTTGTCCAAGGCTAAATTTTGACTGGGGAAAGAAGGAAGAGATTAGGGTTTCAAGGTCGAACACAATGTGTGATGTGTGGTAAGGAGGAAGAATCTGTGGACCACTTGTTATTAAAGTGTGAAGTGATAGAAAATGTTTGAGACGTGTACAGGGTAAGTTGGGATGGCATGGACCTTGAAGATCTTCTATATTAGAGTTCTTTTAATCTTGGCCAAGAATGAGTAAAATAAATATGCTTGAAAGTGTGTGGAGGATAAGCCCATCAATTGCAATATGGGAAGTTTTGAAAGAGAGAAATAGGAGAATCTTTCAAGAGGTGTTTGAACTTGTGGAACAACTCCTAAGAAGGATTCACCATTCCATTGAAGAAGTAGTTAGTGATGCTGCATTTAGGAAGGATCAGTTGAAGTGTGTGTTTATGAAAGAAGATAAAGCTATTCAAAGAGAGTGGCCAAGACTTAAAATTAGATAAGTTGGAGCTTTAAGAAGAGATAAATTAAAGCAAGAACAAAGAAAAAAGTCAATATGGTAAGCTCTAGAGGAAGGATGGATAATAGTAAATTTTAATGGAGTAGCGAGGGGTAATCCTGGTAAATCGAGGGCAAGGTTTATAGTTTTGGATCATTATGGAGAAACTCTGGCCTATGGGGAAAATAGATTAATGGATGGCACAAATAATGAAGTGGAATTCCAAGCAACATTATTGGCAATTCAATGTGCAAAGGGGGTGGGTGGGGGTAGAGTAATTATGGAAGGAGACTTGATGGTGGTGATAAAGACAATTAGAAGAAATCAGATTTTGGCATAGCACTTGGAAAATTTCTTGATAGTGGTTAATGAGGAGTTGGAATCTTTGGAACATTTCAAAATTTGTCATATTTATAGAGAGTCTAATGGTGAAGTTGATCAGTTATCAAAATGGGCGACAAATTGTCTAGAGGTGGGAAATGGGTGTTTTGAATGGTGTAGCCGTTGGGATCCAGTGTTTTTTTATTTTTAAATCTTAAAAAATAGTCATTATAAAATAAACAATTGGAAGGTGTCAACCAAGGTGAAATATCAGATTGGAGTAATGATGAAAATATTTGGGGAATATGAAGTCAATGCTCACATAATGAAAAAGGATGGGTTTAACTAAAAAGGATGGAATGATGATGAGTGCTGGGGCAATTATTAGATCAAAGTGTGTGATCTGAGCAAGGGGGGAGGTGTCATTATATAAAAGGTGTCATTAATATAAAACATGTCAGCCAAAAAGGCCATTTGAAACAAAAAAGAGAAGAAAAAGTGCAAGACTGTTTGGATATTGATAGGCAAGGAAAGTAACAGAGTTCAGGAATGTAGGCTACCTTTACTTTTTAGATGGCTAGACAACAAAAAGCGCTCTTTGGCCCAGTCCAAAGTCACTGACCTCACTTGTTGCTTCTTTGTCTGATGCCAGGAGTAATGGAGGCAGTGAAGGGAATAGTTGGAGAGTTGTTTTATAATTTGACCCACCATTGGAAAATAAATGTAGACATAGCTACAATGTTTATGGCATGGGGGTTGGAATTGGCCTTCTTGGAAGGAGAGGTTGAGTGGGTGATGAAAGCATTGTTTCCAAATGACTTGATTGTGGGGGTTGAATCCTTGTTATAGTGGGCATGGTCAGGGAAGGGCTTTAATTATAGTGAATGTTTCATGGATGAAGTAGAAGGGGAGGCAAGAAGGAAATTTGGTGGCCAACTAGTGTGAATAAGGAAGATTATAAAGAGTAGAATGGCTCAAATTGGTGGAGGAGATCTGCTCTTTCTAGGAGAAGGCAAGAAGAAAGGTAAAAGGGTTTCTTGTTCCCCATCCGCATTGTCATCGCACTAAAGGATGTCATAAAAGGAGAATGGTGGTGAGGGTAGTTTTTTCGGTGAAGAAGTAAGTGGAAGGAAAAAAATGACCAAAATTTTCTTTTTGAAGATGGCCTAAAGGAAAATTGTCCTATGTTTTTTTCCAAGGTGGATGATAGGAGTTTTGGATGTGTAAAGCTTCTGTAAATGAAAATAGGAGATAAAGCTTAAAGCTTTTAGTAGATCGTAGGGAGCAATAGTAAATTATAAATTCAAAGTTGAAAACCATGGTGAATCATGAAAAGACTCCAAAAAGTAAGAAAAAATTGGATTTGGGTGTGAGCAAAAGAATTGAACTAATCAAGGAAAAATTCTAGAATGAGGAAGGATGTGCAAGAGTGTGATGAAGATGACACAGTTTCTAAAAGCATTGTGTAGGGCCGATGCATGTTTCTATTTTAGTTTAAAACTAGGTTTTGTTTTGTTTTTTTTTCATTCTGAATGTTTGTAAAAACAAATATATTAATCTTAGTTGATATGGAAAAACCTCAGAAAGGTGTAAAGTAGGCGATGATATTGTGCTCGTAAAGTAAATTATGGATATGCAGTAAATTGTAAGGTGTTTTTAAGTGTGAAGGTTATTTTAAAATTTTAGCCTATGTATGTAACTATGCAAGTTTATTAATGAAATAAAATCTTATTATTGATTAAAAAAAAAAAAATGTATATTATTAGATTAAACATTAGTATCAATTTCATTTCTAAAATATTAATTTGACTTTTATTTAAGTCCAATATTAATGTTTATTTTTCCTTTAATTCATGATGCAACTAGAGATAACTCAAATTTGAAATTACAATTTTAATTAAGTTATCTACAATTTTTCTCATAATACTAATTATTCATAACTAGATGATTATATAGTGAACTCCACTATAGCTTCTCTTAAAATATAACTAAATCATAATTGTATATTTATTAATTTGTCACTTCACTTGCATTTATAAATATACAATAATTTATATCCCACTAACAGTTTTAAAAGTAATTAATATTAAAAATCCAATTCTAAGAAAATAAATAGTATTTATTTATTTAATTTTCAAAATAAATAAATAATATATATTTTTAATTTTTTTAATTTCTAAAATTAATAATTAATCATAAATCTTAAATAAATAAATAAATAATAAATTTGAAAATTATATTATATTTTTATAAAATAAAAATAAACATACAATTAGCATTTTCTGTTAGAATTGCTTTAGAATAACTGAGAGCGAGGGGGGGGGGAATTAGTTATTCAAGTTCCAGATGTCCCTTTCAAACTTTTCACTGAGTGTGGTAAATCCATTCAATCATTCATTCATTCAAACTTTAACTTGTCTAATTAGCAAGTTGCTATAAATCAACATGCAAGTATAACACATAGGAAATCAACACATGACATAGTGATTTACATGGAAACCCAATTTGGGAAAAACCACTAGTAACATGCTACTCAATTCTCACCCTTCTAAAGTGATGCCTTGTGAAAGGCCTACCCTATTAAAGGTTTACAACACACACTGTTAAATGTGACCTCGTTAGAGGATTTAACCACCCTATTAGAAGTGGGCTTGGTAAAAGGACTTTAGAACATTCACTTGGAATGCAACCCTGTTAAAGGATTTACAAATGGCTGTTAGGCCAACCTAAGTCCATAGGATTTTCAGATCTAATACAATTGCTAGAGAGTATTAGAAAATCTTGACCTGATTACAACATACAACTTATCTTGCAGATTTCAGATCACTTCTCTGCTCATACCCTTGCCTGACCTTCTATCTCTGCAACTCTTAACTGCTTGCCTTATCCTTGAGTCTCCATACTCAATGTACCAGTGCAATCATCTCTTCATGATCACTTGTAGAAGCAAAGCCTCTGTGCTCTTTCTTCTCCTTCTTGACACTCTTTCAATCACTTCACAGATTTGACACCTCTGCAGCAACAGTAATAGTAGCTCTCTTCTTCTTGGTTATGACTTCTTAAATAGAAGTCTTGGAGTTCCTTTTCTCGCTCAATTCATAATTTTCTTCAATTTCAATTTGCATGGATTAGGTAGGATTCATTGCATCTAACCCATATTTTGTTTCCTCTAGAAGGTTCTTGAATAATCCATTAGAATTTGCCCAAAAATGGTTTACATAGGATTTTGTGCCAACAACTCATCATCCTTATCCTCCAACTTGTTCAAAAAATTCAATGTAACCACTAAGTCAGCTTGGATTTGGCGAATCTTCGTTATTTGAAATAATGCTGTAGCTTGACACTATTGAAATACTGGTGCTTGGTACATACTATGTTACTCGGCATCAACTATGTTTTTTCTAATGCTCGACACCTGTAGATTACTCGACACTAACCAAAAAAAAATTCCTAAATTTTTTTCTGATGCTGGACACCTTATTCTTTTACTCGGCACTTGAAGATCACTCGGCACTAACTAAAAATGTCTGTTACTCAGCTTCTACTAAGAATTTTCTCGGCTTCAACTAATTTGCTCAGCTTCTTCTGATGATCAAGGTTAAAGCTTTGCAGTCAACTTTGTTACAACTTCTTTTTCCAATATGTCTAAATGTGACCATCCTCTGTCTCTTTGAATATGCTATCAATACACTACTTAGCCATTGTCTTAGCTAATCCTTGCACTTCATTACAACATCATAACTCAACCTTTCCCTTAGGTGCTCTTGTTACATCTTGTTGATCAAATCATCTTCATCAATCAACTAAGTGATAGAGCTTGAATCTTATAAGAAAATATCATTCCTACAAATAGCAGATTTGACATCAATGGCAAAACAATGATTGAAACATTCTTTTACAACAATCTCCCTCTTTGATCTTTAACAACAATGAGCTTTTCAATCAAATTTCCAACAATCTCCCTCTTTGGCATTGATTGAAAACCAAGCTGATCAACCATTAGACTAAACTATTCAACCAAAGACTAACTAGGTTAAAACAAGCCAAAAGTAAATTGTAACATTACATCTCCTTCTACTAATCTGATTGCTTCATTTCAGCTTCTCCCTCTTTGCTGCTGTAGCCTTATTCTTTGTCTTTCTCCCTTTGTATTATTCATCTTCTACTATTCTGATCAACCTCTAAAGTCTCCATCTGTCTTTATTTGTTTAGTTGTCTATATTCAATCTTTATTTGAATCTTTTATCTTCAACAATTGTTGATCAGTTGTTCACTTCTCCCTCTTTGACAATAATGCCAAAGATGTATTAGCATCTTTAATATGTAGATGCAGCTCTTACAGATTTAGTCAATCTCTCCCTCTATCACCTTGCTTGTGACTGATTTGAAGTTTTGAGCACTTCTATTACTTTAGGCATAGATCCCAAAGTAAACATCCTCTGCATCAATGTGTAAGATCTTCAACATTCGACTTATTTGATGCGGGACATTCTTGCTTTTGCTTTAAGTAGCCTTAGCTAGGGGTATCACCCCTAACTTACCTCTAAGATACTCAAAAGAATCTTTAGGTAGTGCTTTTGTGAAGATATTAGCAATTTGTTCCTTTGAGCTAACATATTCCATCTTCACTTGTTTATCTTCCACTAGCTCTTTTACATAGTGATACTTAATTGCAATATGCTTGGTTTTAGCATGCATTACTGGATTTTTTGATATATTGATAGCACTTGTATTATCACAATAAAGTGTTATAGGCTCAATTACCTCTTCCTTCATACCTTGCAACAAATGTTTGATCCACACAATATTAGTGCAGTTTATAGCAGCTGCCACATATTCAGCTTCAACAGTAGATTGTGAGGTGCAACTTTGTTTTTGCTTGTCCATGTAATCAACCTCTTTCCTAAGAAAAGCACTCCTCCACTAGTGCTTTTTCTATCATCAATGTTACCTCCCCAATTTGCATTAGTGTAAGCTCTTAGTTCAAATTTCTCATTCCTTTTGCAGTACAAACCAAAGTCATCAGTTCTTTTCAGGTATCTCAATATTCTCTTTACTGTCATTAAGTGGTTTTCTCTTGGATTGGCATAAAATCTAGCCACTATTCCAACAACTAATGCAATGTCTAGTCTACTATGTACAACATATTGTAGCTTTCCAATCATTGACCTATACAATGTCTAATTTACTTCAGTAGACTCATCATTCTTGGATAGCTTATGTCCAGTTGCCATCGATGTGCTAACTGGTATTGAGTCTTCTAGCCCAAATGTTTTGAGTACTTCCTTGATGTATTTGGATTGAGTCACAAATATGCCATGCTTCAACTGATGTACTTGTAATCCAACAAAGAATTTGATTTCTCCAAACATTGACATCTCAAATTTATGCTTAATTTGACTTAAAATCTTTGCATAAAACATCTTTTCCTCCAAATATTATGTCATCAACAAAGATTTCTGAAATCAAAATGTCTTTATTTTCCTCATATTTGATGTACAAATTGCTATTGTCATCTATTCTTTCAAATCCTATTTTTACAAGATAATTGTGCAACCTTTCATACCATGCTCTTCGCGCTTGCTTCAATTCATAAAGTGCTTTATGTAGTTTGCAAACCATGTCCTTGTTCTTTTCATCACCTCTAGTTGTTCTATGTAGACTTCCTCTTCCAGTATACTATTCAGAAAGACTGACTTCATGTCCATCTGGTAGACTTTGAAACCTTTATATGCAGCTTGTGCAAGTAATCTTCTTACTCCTTCCATTCTTGCAACAAGAGCAAATGTCTCTCCATAATCCAGTCCTTCTTGTGCATAGCCGTTGCAAACTAATCTAGCTTTGTTTCTTGTTATTTCACCATTCTCATCAAGTTTGTTTATGAACATGCACTTGGTACCAATCACATTCTTATCAGCTAGTTTGGGAACTAGAGACCAAGTTTTGTTTTTCTCAATCTGATTTATCTCTTCTTTCATGGCCTTATACTAGTCATCATCTTGTAGTGCATCTTTGAGTGTTTTGGGTTCAATCTTGCTCAGTAGACATGATTCATTTCTTAGTTTATTCCTTGTCATTGGTCTAGCATCCTTATCACCAATGATTTGATCTATAGGGTGATGTCTTCTTACATACTTAGCTAGTCTGGGTTCAATCCTTCTTTCCATGTTTGATCCTTTAGCTTCAAAGTCATTTTTTTCTTCTTCATCAAGTAATTCATCATTCCTTTCATGTATACTATTTTCAGAACTAGTTTGTTCATTTTCTACATTCTACAACTCGACTTCTAAATGTAACTCAACATTCACAGGTTGAGACTCAATAGATACTGAAGTTTGTTGTTGATTCCCAACTTGATTTGTAGCATTGTCTTCAGCTGTCATTCCTTCGTAGAAGTATACAAAGGATCTATAATCCTCTATTTGCTTTGACTCATCATCCTAAACTTCTGCATGCTCATCACAATTTACATTTGCACTCTCCACAACTTTGTTAGTATTAGTATTCAAACACGTATATGCCTTACTTTTAGTGGAGTACCCAAGAAATATTCCTTCATCACTTTTTGCATCAAACTTGCCATTTCTAGTGTCTTTTAGAATATAGTAATTGCAACCAAACACTTTGACATGTTTAACATTAGGTGAATGACCATACCATAATTCAAAGGGTGTTGCATTTGTACCTTTCTTGACTTGAACTCTATTCAATGTGTAGACTGTAGTACTTACAGCTTCCCTCCAATACTTAAGTGCAACATTTTTCTCCATCATCAAGGTTCTAGCACATTCAATCATTGACCTATTTCTCCTTTCAACAATACCATTCTATGGTGGAGTCCTTGGTGCTGACATTTTCCTTTTGATACATCTATCATTGCAAAATACTTCAAATTCTCTTGATGTGAACTCACCTCCTCCGTCTGACGTTAGGCATTTTAGGTTCTGTCCTGTTTCTTTCTCAACTCTAGCCAAATACCACTTGAACATTTGAAATGCATCAGATTTTTGTTTTAAGAACATAGTAGTCATCATTCTGGAATAATCATCTACAAATAGCATTATGTATCTGTCTCCTAGGTAGCTTTGTACTTCTATTGGGCCACATAAATTTGTATGAACTAACTCTAGAACTTCATTGGAAGTGTATGCTTTGCTTTTGAAACTAGATTTAGTCATCTTCCCTAGTTGACATTGTTTACACATTGTGTTTTTTGGTTTCTTTAACTTAGGCAATCCTTTGAGTTTGTTCTTTCTGCTAATGCTGATCAGATTATCAAAATTAACATGACACAACCTTTTATGCCACAACCACACATCATCAAGTTTAACAATAAGACATGTTGCTTCTTCCATATCTAGGTAAAATAGATTACTCCTGGTTTGTTCACCTTTTCCTATCAGATTTTGATCAATATCATAGATCTTGGCAATTTTGTTTCCAAATTCCACTTTACAACCTACATTGCCTAACTGGGATACACTCAACAAGTTGTAGTTCAATCCTTCAACATAGTATGCATTATCACATGAAATTTTCTTTGTAAATTTGATAGAGCCTTTACCTTTGATTTGACATGGGGCATCATTACCAACTCTAACATTATTTCCATCATATTGAGTAAAGGTAATGAACTTACTTTTATCTCCTGTCATGTGATGTGAGCATCCATTGTCTATGATCCACTTGTCATTCTTGTTCACATAGGTAACCAATGCTGTTGCTTCATCTTCATCTTTATCTGATTCATCCTTCATGGCTACATAGACTACTTCATCATCATTTTCATCAGAATCTTCTTCAACAATATAGCATCTCTTGCCTTTCTCCTTGTAATCTTTGCTATCATCTTCTCTTTTGTTCCTGAACTTGCTTCCTTCTTTAAAGTTTTTCTTCTGTGGGCATCTTACAACTATATGACCTACTTCATTACAATTGAAACATATGATAGGAAGCTTACCTTTGAATTTTCTTTTACCTCTATGAAATCTCCTGGCCAGTAGTGCTTCTAACTATTCTACATCTTCCTCATCTGTGCTGCTATCACTGGATGCACGTTTTCCTTTTCTTCTTCTTTTGCTTGATGTGTCTTCCTCAGTATCTTTTATTTTCATTTTGGCCTTAAAGGTAGATTCAAGGTTCTCAGTCTGTAATTGTACAAATTGGATAGCTCAAATGCAGTTAGTCTTCCAACTATTCCTTCAAAAGTTAGTGTGTTTCCTTGTACACACCTAAGCTCTTGAATGGCTGAAACTCTTATAGCATAGATAGGGAGTAGAGTTCTCAAGTATTTGCTGATGGATGTTTCTTCTTCTAGTTGACCACCTAGATTTCTTATTGGACTCACCACTTCTTTTATTCTTGCAGCATACTGAGCAACATTTTCACCTTCCTCCATCTTCATGTCATCAAACTTCCCTCTTAGGCTTCCTCTCTTTGCTCTCTAGACATTCTGATCTCCTCCGTAGATTTTTGACAAGGTTTTCCACATCTTAAATGCAGTGTCACAGTCTTTGACATCATCATATTTGGCATAGCTAAGAGTAGAGCCAATCTCCAACATTGCTTGATTGTGCTCCTTCTTTTTGTTCAAATCATCTACAGTAAGAGGTCCTCAGGTCAAGATTTTTTAATACTCTCTAGCAATTGTATTAGATATGAAAATCTTATCGACTTAGGTTGGCCTAACAGCCATTTGTAAATCCTTTAATAGGGTGGCATTCTAAGTGAATGTTCTAAAGTCCTTTTACTAGGCCCACTTCTAATAGGGTGGTTAAATCCTCTAACGAGGTCACGTTTAACAGTGTGTGTTGTAAGCCTTTAATAGGGTAGGCCTTTCACAAGGTATCACTTCAGAAGGGTGAGAATTGAGCAGTGTGTTACTCGTGGTTTTTTCCAAATTGGGTTTCTACGTAAATCACTATGCCAATTGAAGTTTGTGCATAGTCACCTATTGATCCAAGGTGAAATTTCATCAAACTCTACCATGCACCAAAGTTGTCTTTGTTAAGCTTGGGAACTTCTCTCTTGGACATCTTGATCTTCTTGCTTCTAGTACCTTGAAACTAAATCAATAGAAGGCTCTGATACCAATTGTTAGAATTGCTTTAGAATAACTGAGAGGGGGGGTGAATCAATTATTCAAGGTCCAGATGTCCCTTTCAAACTTTTCACTGAGTGTGGTAAATCCATTGAATCATTCATTCATTCAAACTTCAACTTGTCTAATTAGCAAGTTACTGTAAATCAACATGCAAGTATAACACATAGGAAATCAACACATGACACAATGATTTACGTAGAAACCCAATTTGCAAAAAACCACCAGTAACATGCTACTCAATTCTTACCCTTCTAAAGTGATGTCTTGTGAAAGGCCTACCCTGTTAAAGGCTTACACCACACACTATTAAATGTGACCTCGTTAGAGGATTTAACCACCCTATTAGAAGTGGGCCTGGTAAAAGGACTTTAGAACATTCACTTGGAATGCCACCCTATTAAAGGATTTATAAATGGCTGTTAGGCCAACCTAAGTCCATAGGATTTTTAGATCTAATACAATTGCTAGGAAGTATCAAAAAATCTTGACCTGATTACAACATACAACTTATCTTGCAAATTTTAGATCACTTCTTTGCTCATACCCTTGCTTGGTCTTCTATCTCTGCAACTCTTAATTGCTTGCCTTATCCTTGAATCTCCATACTCAATGTACTAGTGCAATCATCTCTTCATGATCACTTGTAGAAGAAGAGCCTCTCTGCTCTTCCTTCTCCTTCTTGACACTCTTTCAATCACTTCATAGATTTGACACCTCTGTAGCAAGAGTATCATTAGCTCTCTTTTTCTTGGTTATGTATTCTTAAATAGAAGTCTTGGAGTTCCTTTTCTCGCTCAATTCATCTTTTTTTTCAATTTCAATTAGCATGGATTAGGTAGGATTCATTGCATCTAACCCATAATTTGTTTCCTCTAGAAGGTTCTTGAATAATCCATTAGAATTTGCCCAAAAATGGTTTACATAGGATTCTATGCCAACAACTCATCATCCTTATCCTCCAACTTGTTCAAAGAATTCAATGTAATCACTAAGTTGGCTTGGATTTGGCGAATTTTCATTATTTAAAATAATGCAGTAGCTTGACACTATTGAAATACTGGTGCTGGCACATACTATGTTACTCGGCATCAACTATGTTTTTCCTGATGCTTGACACCTGAAGATTACTCGGCACTAACTGAAAAATTTTTCCTGAATTTTTTTTCTAATGCTCGACACTTGATCTTTTACTCGGCACTTAAAGATCACTCAGCACTAACTAAAAATGTTTGTTACTTAGCTTTTACTAAGAATTTGCTCAGCTTCAACTGATTTGCTCGACTTCTTTTGATGATCAAGGTTAAAGCTTTGCAGTCAACTTTGTTACAACTTCTTTTTTCAATATGTCTAAATGTGACCATCCTCTGTCTCTTTGAGTATGTTATCAATACACTACTTAACCATTGTCTTAGCTAATCGTTGCACTTCATTACAACATCATAATTCAACCTTTCTCTTAGGTGCTCTTGTTACATCTTGTTGATCAAATCCTCTTCATCAATAAACTAAGTGATAGTGCTTGAATCTTATAAGAAAATATCATTCCTACAAATAGCAGGTTTGACATCAATGGCAAAACAATGATTGAAACATTCTTTTACAACAATCTCCCTCTTTGATCTTGAACAACAATGAGCTTTTCAATCAGATTTCCAATATTTTCACATGCATTTGATCTCTTAAATCATGCAACCATACTATACTTAGTTTTCTATCTTTAGTATATTTGTTTTCACATGCATGCATAAGTTTAGTTACAACATGCTTTCCTCTTAGTTAATCTTTTATTTTTCTAATAAATCTTGCAACCAAATTATTTTAGATATAAGAAGAATATTTATCTCTATTTAGAAAATTAATGATAATCACATGGTTTCAATGACAAATTTAAAGTTGAAACCTTGGTTGTTCAATCTGTTATTTTTTTCCAATTTTCTATAATCGAATTTTCCTTATATTAGAAAGGATTTTAAAATAATACAATCATAATAATTTTCTAGTATTTTCTACAATTTTTCTCACTCAAGTTTCTTGATTAATGAGTTTTACTTTTTTTTTGAAATCTACAATATAATTCTTTATCCAAAAATCAATATAATAATCTAATAAGCATTATGCAAACACCCATGAGGACACAAAGTAGATAGATCTTTTAGTATAATTCTATAATGGTTTTTCAAACCCTACCTCAAAATCACAACTTAAATCTGAGACAATTTGTGAACACATGAAAATCCAAACCCTTTGAAACTTTCAGTAATTCTTTTGATCTAATTTTGAGTTTTGCTCTCCAAACCTTGTGTTTGTGGAAATGAGCTCGAATCTCTTAATAAAGAGTTTAACTCTACCTAGGGTTTTCGGTTTTAAAACATGCAAAGACCTCTCCTTAAAATAAACTTTTACTATTTAATCCTTTCTGCACACTTAAAGAACTTTTAAATTAAACTATTCTTTTATTTTCTTTTCCTCCACTTTATTAATCAGTGTAAGTACTATTTAAAGCATAGTTTATTATTTAAATTAATAACAATAGTTAAAGCTCATTATTCAAATGCAACTCTAATTTAACTATTAATTAAATATTTATAATAAAGCAATATTAAATCTTTAATCTTTTAATTCTCTTTTTATCCAACTTCTTAAATTAGACTTTTAAATTAAATCTTTTAAATTGAAGAACATATTTAATTAATTAAATATCATCATATTTTAATTTCTCTTTAACCAAATTTTTAAATTAGATTTCTAAATTAAGTCTTTTAAATTGAAACATATATTTAATTAATTTTTTAATTAATTAAATATTCTCATATTCTAATATTTACTTTTTAACCAAATAATATTTAATAATATTTAATATTATATGAATAACCCAAATATTATAATTAAATCATTTACCAAATAAACCACATAGTCAAATCCATAAAAAAACATTACCAAAACTAACCAAAGCTCAAAAGTAAACAACATGAACAAAGATAAACTCATGGGTTTAAAAAGGGTGGAAAGTCAAATACATGTCCTCCTTCTCAAGACAAGTAATAAGGGTATGGTTGGGATTGGACCTAAACATTGTCTCCCCATTCTTACCATTGAGTTATTGCAATAAAGCAAGCTCATCTTGGCAATTCAGGGAAGTCAATGCTTGGTACCTGCAAAATTGTATAAAATACAAGCATGTACATGTGCATATATATCTAAGCTAAACAAACAATGGCGGGGAGTAGTATATCATGCAGATCCCAACTAACAGATGACTACAACTTCCTCCCTCAACCATATCAGGCATGTCAAATATAAATGTAAAACATACATACACACCATACACATGCTAGTATGGAGTGAGTATAATAGTAAATCCTTAATATAATAATATCATATTCTAACATGAATATCTCATCATCATGATGACATACTAAACATCTTTCTAAGGCACACTATATGACATCATCATAAAAGTAATTTCGTTAACTAACTAAGAGAAATTAAAGTGTCACCACTACTAGTAGGAAATTGTTACAATCTGACATAATCAATTACTCAACATATTAAAGTATTGTATTTCAAATATCAAATAAGGTCTAACACCTCTATAGAAGAGTTATATAGAACTTTAATGATTAAGTACACAATGATAGCAAAAGAAGGGTATTACATCACATACCATCTATCAGTTACTTCAAGATATTCAGAAGCAAATGCTATAAAGAGAGATGAATACCAATGAAAATTTAAGCCTAAAAGAAATGAGGGTATCTTTCTAATATACTCTACCAAGAGCAGAGCATATTGATGTCTATATCTCTGGATGAACAAGATTGTAGAATTTTCCAATGTAAGGGTGGATGATCTCATAGAAAAATGAGGAAGATAGAAAGAAAGAACCAAAAGACTACAAGCATCTTGAGTACATCCCACTAAGTGATATAGTGGAGAGAGTACCAGTAGAGGAAAAACTTGTAAAAGAAGTTGTACTAGCTTAAGTTGAAGTAGCTCAACATGAAGAACAAAGGGTAGAGGCACCTGAAAGAGAATTGATGCTAGAAAAATATGTAAGGAGACATCACTCAACAGACTAGATCATCGATGACAAGGATGATAGAGTGATTACAAGGAGAAAGTAGAGAGAGACAATGTGTTTTCTCCCACACATGGAGCCCAAAGTTACAGAGGAAGCTTAGAGAGATCAAGACTAGAGAAAGGCCATGGAGGAAGAAATTAATCAAATAGTAAATAATGATACATGGACCTTGGTCACTCGACCAAATGAAAACAATGTCATTGGCACAAAATGGGTATTTCAAAACAAGATGAATGAAGATGGAGAGGTAGTAAAAAACAAGGCCAAAATTGTTCACAAGGGCTATGCACAAGAGGAAGGCATAGACTATGGAGAAACCTTTGCACCAGTAGCCAAATTTGAAGGAGTCATGATACTCCTAGCATTTTTAGCCTACAAGAACTTCTAAGTGTATCAAATGGATGTAACATATTTATTCTTGAATGGAATTCTAGAAGAGGAAATTTACATTGAGCAACCCAAGGGTTTTGAAAATAAGCAAGGAAAGAACCAAGTGTGTAGAATAAAGAAAGCCCTTTATGGACTGAAACATCCATCAAGAGCATAGTATGAGAGATTTCACTCATACTTGATAAATATTGGGTTCATAAGAACTAGTAAAAATTGCAATCTATACATGAAGCAAGAAACATAAATAAGTTTGTTGATTGAAGAGATCTTTGTGGACGATATCATCTTTGGAGAAGTTGATAAACTGAGTGTTAATTTTTTTGAAGTTGTGAAGGATTTTGAAGTGTCCAAGATCTTCATTGGACTTTAAGTGTCCCAATTAAAGGGAGGGATCTTTATAGGGCAAACAAAATATGCAAAGAAAATACTGAAGAAGATAGGTATGGAGGAAACAAAATTGATAGGCATACCAATGGTGACTGGTTCCAAGTTATCAAAGGAAGATGAAACCCTTGAAGTAAATGAGACTCTTTATTGATCTATGATTGATAAACTATAATATATAGTACACAATAGACCAGACATAGAACAAGTAGCTAGGCTAGTGGCTAGTTTTTTTTCCAACACAAGAAAATCACACATGGCGGTTGTGAAAAGTATCTCTAGGTATCTAAAGGGTACTAGAAAGTATGGCCTATGCTATCATCACAAAGGCAATTTTGAGCTTAGTGTCTTCATTGATGTTGATTGGGTGAAGAAAACATATTATATAAAGAGCACAATTGGTGATGCATTCTTTCTTGGAGGAAGATTGATTGCATGGACCAATAAGAATTAGAACTGGATATTAGAGTCAACTATTGAAGTAGAATATGTTGTTACAACAATGAATTATACTCAAGGTGTTAGGATCAAACAATTCCTTGAAAGAATTCAAGAGAAAATAGAGGAACCAATTGTGATAACACTAGTCCAATCAATACATCTAAAAATCTGGAAATGCACTCAAAGACAAAGCACATATCCATCAAATACCATTTTCTGAGGGAACAAGTGCAAACAAAAGAGGTTAGATTGGAATATGCAGCAACCAATGAGCAACTAGTTTATATCTTTATAAAGCTTCTTTAGAAAGATACTTTTGAGTATCTAAGAAAAAGGTTAGGGGTCTTACCCCTATTTAGCCTAAGCTATGCACATACAATAAAACATCAATCCATGACCAAGAAATGAAGGAGTCTAAAGGTGGATTGATGAGAACAAGGGACTAATCCATAGGGGGAGTAGTTGACTGACCAACAAAAGAAAAAGAAAAAGTAAATATTATCGCCTTTGGAATTACTGCCAAAGGGGGAGAAGTAGAGAGCAATAGAAGCATAAGAACAAATGAAGCTAGATAGAAATGTGTGAAGAGCACATGACATTTTGATGACAAGAGTAGTAGAATGGTCAAAGCATTTAGATGTATTATCTTAGGGGGAGATGTTGAGAGATGGGAAATTAGGCATTGAAACAATAAAAGCACTCTAATAACTAAGTGTTTACATCAATGTCAAAGAGGGAGATTTTTGGCCTAAGTGCCTTGAAGACTGATCGGTAGCTAGACCAGTAGGCTTAGTTATCAAATGTGTTATCATTGATGTCAATTCATTCAAAGGAACCAAGACCAATAGAGAGGAATGATAGATAAAGAACAGTCTTGTGTGTGTCCATTTCATAAGGGTGATCAAAGTAGAGAAGATGTGTGAGCTCGATAGAGGTGATGACACAAGTAATCTACTTAAATGAAGTATGCTAAGTGAAGTCTGTACAAGCAGGAGGATGTGAATAAGAAGGTGAAATGTCCATTTTATGATTTTATATGATATTCAAGCCTCTAATTAGATCTTTAAGATCAAACAACCAATCTTTCAAAGATCCACCAATTTCTCAATAAACCCCAAATCAGGTATGTCGAAAACAGTGCCAAAAACTTCACAGCTTCACATATTATTAGTAAATTTGAAAGTGGAAATTTTATAGAAATTTCAGCAGCATAACAGCCTACAAAATTGAATTTTCAGATCTGTATAACATTTACACAACAGCTCCCAAACGGAGGATAAAAACAATGCTCATCGGGCTCCCGAAAACAACATAGAATAGCTCGGAAACACCACAAAAACACTAATAATCTATCACAGAAGTATAATCACAAACAAATAAATATATTCAGCTCTATTTTAACATCTAAAAGTCTGAAATACATCAGCAACCCAAACTGATATGAAATACTCAACTGGAAACACCAAACTCTTACAAAAAACACACTCGAAAAACTACAAATCTGCACTATTCAGCACAAAGGAAAACTCTGCATGAGCATGCACATGGAATGGCTTCAAAATCTCATCCTTAGCCTTCCTGGAAACCTACAAACTCCCATTCTTGGGTCTCCTTCTCCACAGGTTTGGCAGCCTCTGAAGAATAACAAAGAAATGAGCAAAAATCAAGTTCTGGAATGAGCCCAAAATGCCTCCAAACCCCTTAAAAGAGGGCATAACCCTAACTCACGTCCAAGAGGGGTTAATAAAACATATTTTAATAATAATTTTTATTTAGTAGTCCATTAGCTTCCAAAGATTATCCCCTTTTCCCGAAACTTCACCTTTTTGGGCCTGCTGCCTTAGGAAAGATTATTATTTTTAATTATTTGAAAAAGGGACATGACAGAAGGGTAAGAAGTTAGACTCATAAGTTGGATTAGCTAGGTCAACAAGGAGAGCACAGAGCAAGATAATCAATATTGTTTAGTCATGTAGAGGGAAAGAGTGTACTCAACATTGTATTTAATGGTGATGGGGGAATGGATCGAGGAACACTTAAACAATATTAATAAGTCATCAAGGACACATGACACTTGTGAATCATGTATGAATATGCTACATCTAACAAGATTATTGGGTGGAAGCACAAACCTATGTCACCTTTGGTGATACCAAAAGGTATTTTGGCCAATTACAATTTCAGCCAAAATAGTTCTGACCATACATATGTGACGATTTTGCATACCCACATGGCGTGTATTGTTTCAGGCAAAATCGTTATGACTGAAATAGTTATGGCCAAAACTTTGTAATTTTATAAAATGGCCAAAAAACCCTTTACGGCTATCATTTTGACTATCACAGCTCCTAAGTTCTTGGAGAGCAGTCTAGGTGTTTTGGCTGTAATAGGTTAGTGGGATTTTTATTTCCATTTTAAAATTTTTTTAATGTGTTTTTTGATTAGTAAATGTTAATGGTACTTAAATTAATTATTTTTTACCTATTTTATGAGTGAAATATTTAGAATTGTTAATTTTTTAATATATTTAAATTGTTTTAATTAATTAATTTGTTAGAAATTAAATTAATTAAATTGTTTTAAATTTTTTTAGATTACAGTAAAAACAAGGTTTGAAGGGACCTTGAAACCCTTTCACATCCTCAAAAAAGGAAAAAACAAGCCATCCAACAGGAAAGAGCCCTTAAACCTACTAAAAAGTAGAACCAAAATCAGGTTTTACAGGGACCTGAAACCACTAATAATGTCCAAATAAAGTACCTAGGTTTTACAAGGACCTAGAACTGTCAATACATAATAAAAATTAAAAGCCAAAAAATAGGACCAAACACAAGAACCAGAAGTAACTGCTAGCAAATAGGACCTAAATAGGAACTCGACTAGAAAATAAGACCTAGGAAACTATTGCAGTTCTGTAATCATCTTCACTACCTCCTTACCAATCTTAGCCATGTCCTGGATGGAGTTAGCAGTCGAAGAAGCAGCAACAATCAAAGTTTTCTTCCTTGAAATCTATCTTGTCCTCTTGCTTGGGCCCTCTGAAGATATGGTTCCTTCATTAGCTCTTTTGCCCAATGTTGCCGGAACTGCATAGATGCTTGAGGTTAGTTGCTCCATTTTTGTTCCACTTTCCTTGATGAGCACTCTAAGATTTTGCTCATAATCCTTCAGTTTTTTTGGGGTATCTCCCATTTGCACCTCCATGTGTTGAATAATAGCCTGGTCAGCCTCCTGGTTATGTTGCAAGGTATCCACTTTCTTCTTTAGCTCCATTGTTTCATTATATAACCAGGAGTTGACCTGAAGGAAAGAGTCATCTTTTTGTTTAGCAGAGTGAAGGAAGGAAAGTTTCGTATCCCTCACTGAGGAGTCACCCGCGTCATCAGCTATGGGGTGTGGTAAGGGGCCAGCTTTATCAATATGAATGCCCCCATCCAACGGCTCCTCCTCACCAGACTCCCTTGAATATGGTGTCTCTGGCCCTCCTTATCTTGTCCCTCAATCTTCTTAATAGGAGTGGAAGCTTTCCCCATGTTTTCCTCCTCACTCAAAATGGCTAGAGCATCAATTAAATTTTCTTTCTCTTTATCACTTCCCCTAGACATGATATGAGTATCCTCATTCTCAGACTTGCTCTGTTCTGAATTCACCTTAGTATTATCTTCCTCTCTCCCTTCCTCATTTTTGTTTTTCAAATTCGGGTAACCATCCAAGTTAGAGCTAAACTCCCCAGCATCTGTCCCCTCCTCTTCCTCAAGGACATCCTTATCTGAGCCTTTAGTGCTCTCCATCTCTATATCCTCTTCCTCAATTGTTTTAAATTGTTTTAGAATGATACTTAAATTAATTTGTTAGTAAATTATTTAAAACATAAGCAAGAATGTAGTCAAACACTAGGTAAAAACATAGAAAAACATTAGTTAAAAGTGTAGAAAAACATTAGGTAAAAATATAGAAAAACATTAGGTAAAAATGTAAAAAAAATTAGTTAAAAAATGTAGAAAAATATTAGGTAAAAATGTAGAAAAACATTAGTTAAAATGTATAAAAACTTTAGGGCACATTGTCCAGTTTCTAACATAACCTGATGGATCTAGGTGAAACAATAATCTCTTATGGTAAAATTAATTTTGACATTAAATAAACCTTCTAACATAACCCTATATCAACCACAATCATAACCTATACCACATTCTAACCATAACATAGGCACTTTACTAATTGAATGAACTAGACTTAGATATTCATGATGTTCATTTTAACAACTCATTTGATCTTATAGCACGTAAGATTAATATAATTAATCAGGCACCATATTAGTAGAACAATAAATATTTTGAGGTAAAAATCACTCAATTAAAAAGCATCTATTTTTATTTACAATTTAATTCATAGTAACAATATCCCAATTTTTTTTACTAATATGAGTTAGAGAACAAGAAAGACAAGTGTGGAAGGAATACAATGATGCCTTTGAATAAAGTCATTTACCTATATATATTTATGCTTAATAGTATTATGCTTAAATAATAAAGCATATAACAAGATAGACACACACACACACACACACACACACACACGCGCGCGCGCGCACGCGCGCGCACACACACACACACATGCCCCAAACATAATAGGTTGATAAAGATAAAACTATGGAGAATCAACCAACTTCAAGAACACAAATCAATGAAGAATACAAAATAAGGTAATATATGTGCCCAATAGACAATGTAATAATCTATAAGGTGAGATCATAATGAAATATTCAAAAGGGGATATTAAAACAATGATCTTTTAAATGTTACCTAACTATAAGGACGTTGAAACAAGAGTGATAAGTGTATGGAGTAATGTCACTCAAACAAGTCATTCAAAAGGACTCTAAGGATTCCTTTCTAATAAACCACTTACACAAGTCATAATAGAGTGCTTGAGGATTCAATAGTGTAGTCTACATGACATATCACTTACAAAGTGTTTAAGGACTTAATATTCTAATCTACTCATGCAATTCAGTTGTAGATCTAATTATAAAGTTAAATAGAGTTCAAGCTACCTACACAAGTTTCTTATGATGTTCTAATGTGCTCATTTGGATTTGCTACTTTTTAAACCCATTGTCCCATTATGTTTGCAATAATTAATTTTTTTTTGAACTTATTGCTCTAAGCCACTTATTAAGTAATAATGATTCTTACATTACCAAATGACACATAAGGACCTCTTATGATACATTTGTAGGTATTTTTATCCATATATATGTTAAGGGGACCTAGGGAGTCCTACTAGGTCATTATGTCTGTTATAGGTTCTAATAGGTATTGATATGTTTACTAGCACATAATAGGTATTGTTAGGTAATAATGAGTCTTACATTACCAAACAAAACATTAAGATCACTTATGATACATTTTTAGGTACATTATCCATACATGTGTACATCTTAAGGGGACATAAGAGTCCTAATAGTTCATAATATTTTTTATAGGTTCTAATAAGTCTTAATATGTATTATTAGGATATAATAGGTCTTATTAGGTAATAATGATTCTTACATTACTAAATGACACATAAGGACATCTTATGATACATTTGTAGGTATTTTTATCCATATATATGTTAAGGGGACCTAGGGAGTCCTACTAGGTCATTATGTTTGTTATAGGTTCTAATAGGTATTGATATGTTTACTAACACATAATAGGTATTGTTAGGTAATAATGAGTCTTACATTACCAAACAACACATTAAGATCACTTATGATACATTTTTAGGTATGTTATCCATACATGTGTGTCTTAAGGGGACATAGGAGTTCTAATAGGTCATAATATTTTTTATGGGTTCTAATAAGTCTTAATATGTATTATTAGGATATAACAGGTTATTAGGTAATAATGATTCTTACATTACCAAATGACACATAAGGACCTCTTATGATACATTTGTAGGTATTTTTATCCATATATATGTTAAAGGGACCTAGGGAGTCCTACTAGGTCATTATGTCTGTTACAGGTTCTAATAGGTATCGATATGTTTACTAGCACATAATAGGTATTGTTAGGTAATGATGAGTCTTACATTACCAAAAAACACATTAAGATCACTTATGATACATTTTTAGGTATGTTATCCATACATGCACATGTCTTAAGGGGACATAGGAATCCTAATAGGTCATAATATTTTTTTATAGGTTCTAATAAGTCTTAATATGTATTATTAGGATATAATAGGTCTTATTAGGTAATAATGATTCTTACATTACCGGATGACACATAAGGACCTTTTATGATACATCTGTAGGTATTTTTACCCATATATATGTTAAGGGGACCTAGGGAGTCCTACTAGGTCATTATGTCTATTATAGGTTCTAATAGGTATTGATTTGTTTACTAGCACATAATAGGTATTGTTAGGTAATAATGAGTCTTACATTACAAAATAACAAATTAAGATCACTTATGATACATTTTTAGGTACATTATCCATACATGTGTGTCTTAAGGATACATAGCAGTCCTAATAGGTCATAATATTTTTTATAGGTTCTAATAAGTCTTAATATGTATTCTTAGGATATAATAGGTCTTATTAGGTAATAATGATTCTTACATTACCAAATGACACACAAGGACCTCTTATGATACATTTGTAGGTATTTTTACCCGTACATATGTTAAGGGGACCTATGGAGTCCTACTAGGTCATTATGTCTTCTAATAGGTATTGATATGTTTACTAGTACATAATAGGTATTGTTATGATGCAGGAGCATCTAGAGGCATAAGGGTAATCCCGTGTCACCCAAAAAAATGTACTTAGACTTAGTTTCTATTTCATGTCTTTACATTTTTGGATACCCATTTGGCTCAAATAAAGGTTCCAACTCTCATAGTTCAATTATCAGTGCATTTAAAAATCCCAAAAAAATAGGAGCATGTATTTGGGCCATCATTTCGATAAACTAGAAGGTGTGAATTGGCCAGATGAATGTAATCATGATTTAGAGCATTCCAGAAAAAGAATCAGGTCAATAGGCCCCACGGTTTGAAAGTTATTGCAGTTTTTCGGGTTTTGGAGACCTCCTAAGAATGCTTCAAAGTCAGGTTTGGGGCATTAAATGACCTCGAAAAGGGTTGAAAAATGGAACCTTCTATTTTGTTGGTGGATGCCTACTAGCACTTTCTAGAATGTACTCCTAGTCCTTAACCCTCCGGGGTCTATTTAAGGAGATTTCTGGCATTGTAAAAGGCAGTTCAGAGTGGAGTTTGAGAGGAGGTGCTAAAAGGAGAAATATTCTTCAGATTTATGCCATTGTAAGCCCTTAGGGCATGTTCTGAAGTTTATTTTCTCTGTACTATTTGTACTAGCTTATTTTTTCAGTTAATATAATTTTCCTTTTCTATTGTGTCCATTCTGTTCTTGGGTCGTGTTCCCATCATGTTAGGTAATAATGAGTCTTACATTACCAAACAATACATTAAGATCACTTATGATACATTTTTAGGTACATTATCCATACATATGTGTCTTAAGGGGACATAGGAGTCCTAATAGGTCCTACTATTTTTTATAGGTTCTAATAAGTCTTAATATGTATTATTAGGATATAATAGGTTTTATTAGGTAATAATGATTCTTACATTACCAAATGACACATAAGGACCTCTTATGATACATTTGTAGGTATTTTTACCCATATTAATTAGACTGAACTATAAATTAAATTGCACTAAATTTATAAATATGAAAATAAATATATCTATTAATTTATTATTTTAGTTTAGTAATTTTTCTATCCATATGTCCTAGAACTCTTATCTACACTCCCCATAATCATCAAAGCATTTACATCAAAATCTAGAATTTAGTCAAGAATTTTATTTTTTTATTGCATATACATGTGTACACTTAGCTATAATTTAATCAAGATTTTAAATTTTTATTTTTATTTTTATTGCATGTATGTATGTACATGTACGAATATTTATTTTTCACATTTGCATGAGCACGTTACAATACATTAGATATGGTCTCTAATATAATTTGTTTAAAAATACATACATGTTACATGATTGAATAACACCATACATTTAATATTGTGTATTTATATGTATGTGTGTTTCAAATTAAATTTAACTTTTAATTATTTTAATTTATACACTTGTATGTTTATATTTGTATATATATGCATGTGCAGATCTCTAGATATTCATCAGTCTTGTAGCTTCACATTCATATCCTCATATTTATATACATATATACATTATGGCATCTGGTTCTGGGGATCATGGTCTTGCATCCTCAGGGGATGCTAGTGTCTACAAAAGGGGTCAGAGTGCCGAGTCTGGTATAGCACGTAGATTGACCTACTCCACTCAGGATAGAGAGTAGTTATTCAGAGATACAGTTGCAAGATTATCTTGTGCTATAGAGGTTTTGTACACCTTGCTTTCCTCTTCTACCACCCTCCTTAATAGGGAGAAGATCATAATGATGCGAGAGGAGTTGTTTCATATGATTCAGACCATTAAATCATACAACCCTTTTGATGATATGAGCATTGAGACATTTTATTCTTCTCTATCTCACAGTGTCACCAGCATTGTGAAGTACACACAGATTGACATTGAGGTTTGCATCGCCATGGTGAAAACTATGTTTCCATTTTATACAGATCATCACAAAGTTAAAGGCTACTCTACAATGAAGTGTACTGATCAGCTTGTCACACCCTTCATGTATACTCACTAGTTGGCCACTCATCATAGATGGCCACAAAAGGATGAGTTCCCTCTCTATTTCTGCAAACAATTATTTGCAGAATTTCATTTACACTATGATGTTGACTACACAGATTATCCAGGGCATGTTGGGTAGGGTCTGGGGAGACTTTCAGACAGATTTAGACCCGTGGAAACTACTCTTGTGCCCATTAAAAAATAGGCAATGGTGGGTCCAAACCTTTTGGTTATGCCGAGAGGTCCACAGATGGTTGCTATAGGGAAGAGTGTTCCTAATGACACAATTAGGACACAGATTTATTCGAGCATCGTTACTGTCACCACATAGTTGCATGAGATTTCTTCTTATCGGTGTGGTAGATATATGCTATGCTCTCAAGGTACCATTCCCATAGCTGCATCATCTAGCGCACCTATTGATGATGATTATGGAGTAGTAGACATACCTTCTCCACTAGAGGTTTCTGTAGTCTCAGAGGTGGATGCACTGCGGCATTTGGGATCATATTTAGCATCTAATCTTTTAGATGCATATCGAGCATTATCTACAGTCATAGGGATTCCACTTTGTGACACTCCCTCTCAGATTAGTCATATTTTGTCATGTACAACAGGATCAGAGCCTAGTTCACAGAGGTAGGAGGACATTCCTGTACCTTCTACTGCTCCTGCTGCTACACAAGCCTAGGCTACAACACCAACCCTAGCTACTCAAGACCCTACAACACCCCCCCACTCAAGATGTCACTGCTAGACAACTTGGTCTATTTACCTCCATGCTTTTAGATCAGGGCCACACTATTGAATTGGATGCTGATAGTGTTTTTTCATTGCATGATTCAGATACCAATCAGATTGATAGAGCATTACACATTGCTATGGTAAATATCTTTATATGTTTAAATTTATTTTAATTATGGTAAATAATATGTCTATATGTTTAAATTTATATGTGTGTGTGTGTGTGTGTGTGTGTGTGTGTGTGTGTGTGTGTGTGTGTGTGTTATAGGGTTTGAGTGATAGTATGTTATGTTTTGTTGATTTGTAGACACCGACAGATCCTACACATCCTGAGTCTTAGGTATGTTACAATTTATATATATATATATATATATATATATATATATATATATATATATATATATATATATATATATATATATATATATATATATATATATATATATATATATATATATATATATATATATATATATATTTGATTTATATACATGTATCTTGATATAATTTGTCTGTACATAATTAAATGGTCCACTATCATTTGACACAGGGTTCAGATGCAAGTGATAGACTGTTTTGGGGAAAGCCAAGATCAGGAGGGGCATGTAGCTAATTACCATCATGGCCTTTTATTTTGTTACACACATGTTCTTTCTAGATCTATACATGTTTATATGGACACTTTGATGTTTTATATGTTATTTCCAGATACATGTTTATATGGACACTTTGATGTTTTATATGTTATATTCAGATGCATGTTTATATGGACACTTTGATGTTTTATATGTTATATGTTATTTCCAGATACATGTTTATATGGATCTATTTTGATGTTTTATATATGTTATTTCCAAACATTTGATACATGATATTTTTATACATTTGATATGAATGTTATTGATCTTTTAATGTACACATGTATCTTGTTGATCTTTTAATGTCTTAATCTTTTACGTTTATGTATGTGTTATTCATGTTTCTATATATGTTATTCATCTTAATGCCTTAATCTAAGTGTAATTAACTATATTTAATAACATGTCTTAAGGGGAGATCCTAAATTATACATAAGAATGTAGATTAATGTATATTTTATTTCATAGATGTATGTAAATATGTTCTTGTTAAATGTAGACATGTATGTTTTCAATAATCATGTTTAAATGTATATGTTATTGTTTTTAATGATTTTAAGTATATAATTAACTATATTTAATGACATGTCTTAAGGGGAGATCTTAAAATTAATATGTTATAAGAATGTCTAGATTAATGCATAAGTAAGAATATAACATATACATGTACATAAGAACATATAAAGACTATCACCTAAAGAATGCATGTTACAACATTTAATTAATAAAAGTTAATACATGTATATTTTTTCAATATTCATGTTTATGTATATGTTACTATTTTTGATGCCTTAATCTAAGTATAATTAACTATATTTAATGACATGTCTTAATTAACTATAATTAACTATATTTAATGACATGCCTTAATTAACTATAATTAACTATATTTAATCTAACTATATTTAATGTATTAATTAACTATATTTAATCTAACTATAATTAACTATATTTAATGACATGTCTTAATCTAAGTATAATTAACTATATTTAATCTAAGTATAATTAACTATATTTAATCTAAGTATAATTAACTATATTTAATGACATGTCTTAATTAACTATAATTAACAACATTTAATTAATAAAATATAACATGTAATATGTAACATAGAATATAACATATACATGTAAGAACATATAAAGAGTATGACCTAAAGAATGCATGTTACAACATTTAATTAATAAAAGTTAATACATACAAGAACATGACAATTATATACAAACATAAAGAATGTATCATATAAGAACATATAAAGATTATATGTACATAAATACATAACAACATTAACAATCATATGTAAGAAAACATAAACAATGTACATATAAACACATACAAACACTAAAGGGTTTGTCTTAAGGAGAGGTTAGGTAAAAGATGGTACTAAGGGGATGTTCTAATAGGTGGTCTTAAGGGGAGGTCCTAAGAGATTATCTTAAGGGGAGGTCCTAAGAGGTGGTCTTAAATGAGATATCCATGTCAAATTTAAATAAAAATAACAAAACATGTCTAATTTCACATATCCTTGAGATAAATGATCCAATGTATACAAATTTATAAAACAAATATCCTGTCAACATTAAATATGAAAGTATAAGAGCTATATAGACATAGCTGAACTAGAGCTCCACAATAAGTACATAGGTAAACTAGAGCTCCACAAACAATGTATTGTTAGGATCCTCTCTAGTTTTTATTATCTCTAGAAGTTTTTCATGTTCTTCAATAGGCAGTTTCCACTTTTGATTTCCATGACATCCTCTTCTTTGTATTGTTTCAAATTATAATTTGGTTGCTATAACATGGTTATTGTAATGTAAAACCTTTCCTCCAGGCTTGTATTCAATAAATTCAATACCACTATTAGTTACCCTTGTTTTTTGATAATATGTTCCTTCAATAACAACTGATCTAATTGGATATGACTGTTGATCAACATCTATAGTTCCTTCTAGCAACTTGTGTTTTTCTTTTGTGCATCTTAAAAGATAACAGTCCACATTTTCCGCATTATTTGGTAAGGCTTGAACTGCAAAAATATCTCCTGCATGTATATAAAAATATGGATAAATATAAATTAATTTAAAAATGAATATACATGTATATTAATTTATATATATGTATGTATATATGCACATAAACTTGCCATAACCAAATCAGAAATGTGCTCATAATTAGCTGAATATACATGATCATGAATGTCAATGTCAATGTCAACATCTTCAAAAGGAGGCTTTCTAACTATCTCCTTCAAATCCCAATGTGAAACATATCCATTCATAATATTTTCACATGCACTCGTTGGATTGTCCTTAATGTAGTCATCAAAAAAACATGTTTTCTCTCTTACTCTAATTACTGGAGGTTTATGGTTTCTTGTAGTCATCACTTGATGTAAACTTCTAATACCAGGAATTGTTTGACAATTGTAAGGATTAGATCGATCTATATCTATTACAAATACAAAAAATAATTGTCATATTTCAAAATAAATATTTAATTAAAAACTCAACTTGATTTGAAAAATACATTAAAAATAAATATAACTTAGTTCACCTTTCACCTCCCTAAAGTAACGCTTATTGTATTCAGTATCTTGAGTAGCAAAATGAACTCTGCACCATTCAACAATTTGATTTGTGCTCTCTATCCTATTCCCTATATGTACATACAATATGCATATATATAAAATTTAAAATATATGGTACTAGTATTAAACATGCACATTTAAAATGCATATATTTACTTGCAAGTTCATGTTGTTGAAGTGCGCACGTTTTATACATGCTCCCCTTTTCCGTGTCCACTTTCAAAGAAATTCCATAAAAACATAACATTGGTTCTAGCATGTTGCATTGCTAACCAATTAAATGCTTTTGCAGATTTGAATTGTCCTATGAACATGAAACATGATAAGTATCTACAATTATCTGTGTACATGTATCAAACCAAAATAGACATGTCAAAATAAATATAAGTTAAAATAAAGTTAAATAAATGTGTAAGTTCGTGTATACTAACTTGCACATCCATCAGACCAAATCCAATGCTCAGAAACATTTATTCCACGATTTCTGAGATCTTCAAAGAACATTGCAAAACAATGAGCCACATAACTCCTATCATGAACTCTATCATCACTAATATAGAAATGCACCTCTTTGACGATGATGTGTTCATTTTCATCCAACCTTTCTATTTGATCCACCTCGAATTGTGCATGTTTATAGGTCACTTGCACAAATATTGCAACTTGTTCAGAATGATAATATTTCCCTTGAAGCTCTTTTTGAGGTACAAATGTATAATTCTTAGAAAAATCTACAACTGAAAGTATACAACTAGGTGGAAAACAATTTTTGGAATCACAAAACTATTTAGCTTGCCATTGTGCACCACGACAATGTTGGATATGTGGATATATCAATGGACGAAACTTGGTCATGAACTCATCATAATGTAATTCACTCTCCTTCAATACAATTTTTCTGGATTCATCTCCTGTCTTATTTTGGTATGTCTCATATTCATATCTCATCTATGAAACTGGTGTGGATTCATTAATATTCTCAACTTGCATAATTTCAAAAAATTTGCGTAAATCGCCACAATCTTCACATTGATTTTTGATGCATTGCACTTTGAATTCATTTGAATCTTCTAATTTATCACATAATATGGACCTCACAAATTGTGTTGTACTACTAGGGATGACCAAATTAGGATCAAGTACTGCCATAACTTTTTTATATGATTGCAAGTGTAGACCAAATTCAACATGATTTTGACAACAAGTTTCACGCATCTTATTTATGTGTACAAAGGAAGGACACAAACTCTCAAACATCATCTGACATATTTTGACATTTGAAAATTCTTGTTTGAATGTTTGAAATAATTCACTTTGAGTTATATCTATGAAATGTTTTGGATGTTCAATTTTGGCCCCTATCTCTTGATCTTTAATTTGTATAGTATCACACCTATTGGAAGAAATACGAGAATGTGTGGTCCAAAATTCAATAACTTGTCTTTTTACATCTTCAAAAATTTTGTCTTTTCGAGGAACTCTATAAATATTCACCCAGTTATTCTCAATGTTATCATCTAGCATATTTCTCCTCTTGATGTATCTCTAGATAGTTCTTCTAGATATATGTAGTACATCAGAAATTGCACGTACCTATTTTCTATGTGTCAATTTTTTACTAGATATAGTAGTCATCAATGCTCTACATGCATTACTCAAATCACCTCCTTGAGTTGTGTTGTCAATTTTGTTATAAGCATTTTGCAAATTTTCAACTATTGTTTTATTAATATTATGCACATGGCTTTCTGTTATCAACACCCAACAACTCCAAAACAGGTCTCATATCTTTTCTCCTAAATAACTTGACAAATAATTGTGCATGTCCAAATATACTTTTATCCTTGAAATATTCATCCCACATGTTCTGACAATGCTTTCTGATAGTGTTATCATTTATCATATCTTTAGATGGAATTTGGTTAAAAAGTAGTTCCTCATCCAAATCCATCAATTTTTTTATGCCTTCTAATTTGTCTCTATCAGTAGAACTACCAATTTCTTCCTCTTCATTACTTTCATTTTCTTTATGAATCTCATCCTATTCAGGAATTTCAGTAGGTTGGTTTTGATTATGTTTTGTATGACCTTTCATTTTGTCATCTCTTATTCTATCATATTTCCTTGATCTTTTCCTTTTACTGCCCATTGAATACTTTAATCTATAGAAACAAAAATAAATAAATTTAGATTTCACTAAATATCAGCTAATGCTTCAATATAGAATACATAAAAATAAAAATAAGTAGACGGGAAAAAAAATCTTCAAAATATTCGATCCTTTGCAATCCTGATTAAATCCGTAGAATAATTGCTGAAAATTGCTTCAAAATTAGTTGTCTTCCAAAAATTCTCTTCCAATTTTCACAGTTCTGTATATTTAATTTAAAAAAAAGAAAAATAAACTTTATTTTATATTAGATAGCAACATTAACCATTTGTAGTTTAATCAGCAAACAGGGGTTTCGATTGGAACGGGTCCAGCTGAAAGGGTTACGACCGAAACAATTCTGGCCGTAACTGCCTATGTGGCATCCTAAGTGGCAGCCACACAAGCAAAAATAAGAACTTCTATAAACATCTCACTTTGAAGGCCAATTCGACCTACCAAATTGATTTTTTTAAAAAACTAAAAATACACTTTTGTAGGTCTTGGAGTCACGATTATGATCATATAAATTTATTATTATTTTGATTATGGATAATATGTTATAATTTGAAAATATTACAAGTAGGTATTTTAAGATTCAGGAAGATGTCTATTCAAAAATAAGAAAAAAATAGTAAATCATGTTCAAAAATTATTATTTTTTAATGCCGCACTAGAGGAGAGAGTCTTCTTCAAGAATATGTAATTTGTTTTAAAAAATATTTAGATTTGATGGGAAAAGTTTGACGGGAGAAAAAATTTGTCAATTTCTGATAACTTTGACTTTGACCAGTTATAACTTGAAAAATATTAGCCAAATTTCAATTTTTCTTTTTTGGTGCACTAGGTATACTTTTAAACTCTAACATATTCCAAAATTAGACCAAAATATGAACATTTGCATATATTTGTTTGACGGGAAAAAAACTCTATATTTTTAGCATTTAAAAAAAAAAAGACTTTAAAAGTTCAAAAATAAATAATTTTTTCACTCAATTAAAAAATAAATTTATAGACATAAACTTCATCCAATTTTACATATTTCATTAGTTTACATCAACTTGAAATTCTAAACACAAATGCCACTTTTATGTCGTTAAAGTTGAAGAGTTTAAATTCTGATATCACTTTTCCTTTATAAAAGGTGACACAGGTTTGTGTTTTTACCCTATCACACTACTATAATGAGAAGTCGAGCTAGTAGTAGGGATGAAAATTCAAATTTGGATTCACAGATTAGAGATTATAAGTGAAGCTAGAAGAAAGAATAAAAGGAGGTAGAGTTGAATGAGGAAAGGTTAGATTGTTGAGCGATTATCTGAAGAGCCAGAAGAGACAAGCTAAGTGGAATCTCAAGGAGTGAAGAAGAGTGATAAGAGAAAAGACACCTTCAAAGAGTTATCATGTTGAGGAGAAACCAACAAGCTCAAACAACACAAGGTTATTATGTGAAAAAGGCAAGAGGATCCAAATACACTTGAGTGATCAAAGTTTAAAGTTGTAGAGCCAAGAGAAGACAAAACATAGTTCTAGATAGATCTTTAGAGATGAAGAAGGATCTACTACAAGCTAAGTATAATGGCTATCTGTTAAATCATTCCATGTTATTTACTCACCTTACAACATTAAATCCCATTGAGGGTGGACCCTCATAGGTTCTTTGTATGAATACCCTAACATGATGACACATTAACTTGTGTTCTAAATTCCTTTAAAAAGAATACTCCTAACAGGGCAAGACTTTAACAGGTCTCATCAAAATCCCTTAACCGAGTGGCACCTAACAATGTCTTTGTAATCTTCTAATAGGGATAAGCTCTTGATCAGGTGCACTTCAGAAGAGTGCAAGCTTTGTGAGGATCAACTCACACACTGTGGCTTTTATTCTAGCTAGATTTCCATGAGAGAAATATTGTGTTGTGTGTTGCTATTTTTACATTCTTTATTATTTTTCTTATCCTTGACCGATTAAGTTATAGCTATCATTGATCCATAGATAAGTGTGAAGTGTGATCTAGAGTAAAAAAAGAGAGGTTGAAACTAGTGGGCATATTAATTCACCACCACGTCTCTCCCTAGTATATTGACCAGTAGTAGGACCAACAAATTCATCTACCACCTTCTTTTTATGTTCAAGAAATATTGCTATAGAGATAGCCGATAGAATACCATTTCTCACTCCACTAACCAACTACATGGGAACATCTTCACTCAATCAAACAAGAACCTATTATAATTTCCCAACTAAACATGTTTGATCAAAGTTAAGCATTCTACTACTAATAAATACCCAACTTGCTTAAAAAATAGAGACTCAAATTAATGGGAAAACCCAACCCTCAAACAAAATAATGAAGAGAGGGGATTTGTCAACTCTTCTTATATCCTCTCCAATTTACCAAACAAGTAGAGAATAATTTTGAATGTTTGGTTTAATGTGTCTAGTATCCATACAAACTATTCATGCAACATATAATGATTGTTGACCATGTCTCAAATAATTCCATGTTTTATAGGTATGTTACTTTAAGAATATTAGTCATCAAGGGTCAAGGTCAATTCCCAATCTATAAAATCCATTAAAAAAATGAAAATTAAATTTAATAATTTGAACCATTCCCTATCAACTCCCATTTGTTTGCTGAATTTTATCTAAGAGTACATCATTTATACTTTAATGATTGCATGAAGAAAAACAAAAATAAAAGGCCCACAAGATAAGAAAAAAATGATACAAGTATTTATCTGATGTCCAAATCTCACATTCATTTTATGATGTGAAAATATATCACTTTCAATGATAGAAAATACATGTGAAAATATCTTACTTGAAATGAGATGTATAGAGTTAATTGTGGATATAAGGAAATTTCCATAAATAGTAAATCTAATTTCCATAAATAGTAAATTTAATTTCAATGTGACTAAAATAAACATTTGTGATTGTGTGATAATTTGGAAAATAATAGATGGATAAGCTTGAGCATTATGTAATTTAATTTTGTTGCAAATAACACAAATTACATATTTAGTGCATTATAAATGAGAACCATAAACACTTGAGAATTAAAGTGGATATAAAGCCAACACATTATCTCAAAATAAATGTTATTTATGTTGATCTCCATGATACATTATCCATACTTGGAATTGATGAAAAAAATGCTCAAGTGATACAAATTCTATAAAAATATGTGATTGGCTACAATTTTAATCAAAGCATCATACTGTATTGTTTGTACATGTTAAAAAAAGACCAAATAATTATATTCTAAACACTAATCCACCTATGTTTTATGCTCTATAGTCCTCCCAAAGCTAGAATTTGGGCAAGCTAGAGAAATCGATTGATATTAGTTATAATGCTAAATTAAATATTGTACCATCCTAAATCTTGAGCACTTATAATTTTGTTAATTAGCTAGGTTCTATTTTAATGTCCATGGATTCTATGCTCATTATGCTTGATTTTTTTCTAATTTTGTGTACATTTCCAAAATTTCAAAATAGACCCCTGACTTAAATTTGAACTCTTCTTGCCTTGTAAGGATGACCCAAAGTTTATAGAGCATCCCAATCCACCCCCATGCATTGGGAGGTTCCCCTTGCATGAAAAAAGGGGCCCAAGTTTAAATTATAGGATTGGTCTTTTAATTTTGAGCAATATTTTAAATCCTTGTCAATTTCCTTCAAGCTCTGAGTCATAAAATGGATAGAAAATGTATAGTGACAAGGTTACCTAACTCATTCTGGATCCATCCATTAAAAATTCAATCCAATCCAATATTCAAGAAATGGATCCATTTACATTTACATTGCAATTAAAGCACTCAAGAACTTAAGCATTCAAGGACCAATTAACTTCATTGAAGCATAGAGCATAGAAGACTTGGAGTAATGTCTAAATCCTTGCCTCCTTAAATGTAATCATGTCCTTTCTATCCTAGATCTAAGGTCAAGCCTTCAAGAAAACTTTCAAGCAACTTCATGGGAGATTCAACACTTGTGAAGGTATAGCATCCTGTTAACCATCTACTACTAATAACACACTTATGCAATTTGAATGTTAATTACTATACAAGGGTTTGACTAATGCAAACCCCTTTCTTCCAACATTTTCCCCATTTTCTATGTGCAAGTGAGAGGTGACAAAATTGAAGAATTAGCTATAGGAATACCTTATACTTTGCTACATATCCTATCCTTCATCTCTTTTTGGTTGATCAAGAGCACTTCCTAGCTATAGGGTTGAGTCATGGAATCTTTTGACCTTGATTTTTTTAAGCCTAACATGCCTCAGTTATTACAACTTGGACAAGATCATCTCTTCTTATCTTACCAAACATTTAAATATCAAAAGAATTTGGATTGAGCATTCATATGGATGTCTCATCTCCTTGTCTCAGACCTAGACTCCTCCTTATGCCTTGTATTCATTTGAGTTATACTTATGTTCCACCTCCTATATCCTATAAGTTTTATGCATCCTCTACTCTCAACTTAGTGGATTTCCTTTTGTTCCTCCCATGGAAGAAAAGGAGTTGATGTTCATTGATAAAGGAATACTAAACATAAAGGAATACTAAACACATCCATTGTGCTCATGACCACCACTATTAATGCCATGCTACGGTTGGTGATTTATTTTCAAACCATTTTCTCCCCTAAGACACCTCATAATTCTTTGATTCCCTTTGATAAACCTATGCATGGTCCAATATAGCGATTTAATCTCAAGAAACCAAAATTGTTTAAACATCATGATTGTTCTTTTTACATTAACTATCATATTATTATGAATTTAGATTGCGAGGACAATATTGACAGTGAAAAAAATGTTAATGATACAAATATTGTTGATCCTAAATATTCAGATGAAAGTTGTATATAAAGTTATTGAAATAATCATGAACTATCTACAATTTTTTAAATTTGTGGCTCCTTCTGAGAAACAAAATGATTCATCATTAGAGCATGGTCCTTGTTTAGAACTTGTAGTAGCTCCATCTATCATGAAAGTGATTGACATTATGCCTCTTTTATGTTTCCCACCTTCCCCAAATAATGATAATCGAGACATGGAGAAAAATGATACAATTTTATGTATTTTATTGTTTGTTATGCTATTCACCCATGATGTTTTGCTTGTTATATGTCAAGTATGTACACTTTTTTAAACAAACTTTGTTTCTTTGTTAGTGCAAGGTGATAAAAGGATGGAGACTATTATGGCATTCCTCTACTTGTATCTCATATTTGCTATATACATGTTGTGTTATGCATGTGATACTTTTATAAATGTACCTCTGTATTGTTTATTTTGGGATAATGCAAGAGTGGTATCAACCATCTTTATTTTTGCTCTCTACAATGTTAACCCAAAAAGACATTTTTCAATGTCTCTTATTTGATCTTCTTTCAATGTGCTCATAGTTCTACTACCTTTGATAGATAAGATAGATTTATTATCACTATTCTCAATATACATGAGTTATCACATATGCATATTGACTCCAAATTTTTTAGATCCCTTTGTGACTTTTTTGTAATGTGATTCATTTTCCTTGGTTTGTAATTATATAGGGGCAAGCTATAATATGAATGTGCTGATTTTGGGTGTATGTATGCTACCTTGTAGTTATTACTCTCATTAAGGTGTACACCATTACTTTGATGTGGGGGGATACACTCCATTCTTATCAACCTTTTTGTACATGCCATATTGATTAATTTTTTGATATCACTTGGAAAACCCTACCTTTTTCTTACTAGTCCTATTTTTAGAATATTTTTTGAAGACAATGGTTTATTTAGGCCTAATCCTCCATTTTGAATTCCTTTGGAGATAATGATTTCTTTAGGGAAATTAATTTGCACTTTCCTTTAACATATTCCTTTGAAGAAAATGGTTTCCTTATGTCTAATCATCCTTTTTGAAAAATTTCCCTGCAATCAATAATTTTCTTGGTTATACTTTTGATGGGTTAACTAGGATAGTGCAAGTTTATAAAATACAAACTCCATATCTTGCACCTCCTTCTTTCTTCTCACACGAGTCATTGTAATTTTTACCTTATCAGGCTAGTTTGGCTATGTTCCCTCTTATGCAAATATTAATTTTGTGTTGGTTTATGATTAATGAGGAAATAAGTCACTAAGGGGCTTTTTGTTTTACTCATCTCTTTTATATTTTTTAGAGTAATAAAGTATTTTCTTATTAATTAAATCATATCAATTTAATTATTAGGTCACTTATTATCTCTAATTTACTTAAGCTAAACTTTGGACGTATAATAACTAATTATTTTATTAATTATCATCATGCAACCTATGTTAGTTACCTTTTAGGGTTTTGATCTCCTTTTATAAGGATTGGTCTCTTTATAGTTACTCATTCATTCAATACAATTTACAATTCTTTTTTGCACATTAAGAATGTCTCATCCTTTATGGATCTAGGAATTCCAACCTCCATAGCTTTTGCTCCTCTCTTTCTGTGACAAATGTTTACATGTAGGTAATTCTTGGGAGCTATATGGTTGAGCTTTTATCAACTTCAACATGGTATCAGAGCTCTAGATCTTATGTCCCTATTCTCTTCATGAGAGGTTTGAATTTAGTTTTTAGATCTATTATTTTTTGGAGGTTTTTTTGTATTGGATCTAGGGGTCACTTTTTTTCGGTGCATTTGAGCCCAAACAGACCTCACTGTTGGATTCATAACACCCCAAAACCCTTATTTCCATATACAATTTGTCCAATTCTGACACAATTGAAATTTGAGGCAAAAAAAATTGTCCCAAGATCTAGATATGCTTCCCGAGGTAGTGATTTATTAAATTTATAAAGAATAATAATAAAAAACAAAAAAAAAATCTTTTTTTTTTTGAAAAAAGGAGTGTTGGTTTAATTTTTTTGGAAAAAAAGTGCTTTAACTTTAAAAAAAATAAAATGTGACGCATGCATCAACAATGGACACCTATGTCAGTCAGGTACTAACGCAGTTAGTCTAGGTACACTATATTTGTAGGTCACAATGTCAGCAATTTTGGAGCCAAAATTTGAAGACCATTTAACCATGATTTCTTTGAATTTTTTTGTCCTAAAGTCCTATAGATGGTTTTTTCTCGTATCTTGGGCTTATAGATGTATTTTTTGACAAATCTTATATCGTGGGAAAGATCGTTTTGATCCCATCATGATGGTGTAGACTATTTGGACTTTTGATGCTATTTGGTTTCTTGGTTATGTATTCAAAGCTAATGGTTCTATTTTGTACTCTAGGAGACATATCTTGAGCATTCAATCTCCAATTTGGAGTTTTTTATATCATTGGAAATGTCTTTAAGATCTCTTTCCATTATTACTAGTTGTTTTTCTAGATTATGCTCTATGCAATTTCTATTTATTTTTTAATTTTTTTTTGCATTTTGGTAGATATCTTGGTTGTTTTAAATCTAGGGATTGATTTCGTTGCTTTAGATGATTTGTCATGGGTTGTACTATCTATTGTATCAGTCTTATGTCTCTTTTGATCTTTGTAGACATCATTTATATGCATTTTTGCAAACACACTAAGACAAAGTGTCATATAGCTGCATTTGTATTTTCATTTCAATTTTTTTTCCTTTTGATTCAAGTAGTGTCATCTGAGAACACTCAACCATATTATTATATTCTTAGGATTCACCATATCTTGTGCCTTATTGTACATGTACTACTCTAATTAAAGTGTCATTGGGGGTTGATGTTTTGCCTTTGTTTGCCATCTTCCTTTGTCCAGTAAGTTTTCCTTCCATAACATTAGCCTCATGACGTGTCTAAGATTGATCACCTCAGTATACACATATGTATTCTTTTGTGCATCTTGACCATGGTTCCTTGACATGCAGTTCTTTTGGCCCACTTTTCTAGTTTTTTGTCTGTCTCATCCTTTATGGATTTGGGAATTCTAGCCTCCATAGTTTTTGCTCCTCTCTTTTTGTGACAGGTGTTTGCATGTGGGTGATTCTTGGGAGTTGTGGAGTTGAGCTTTCGCCAACTTCAATATGGTATCAAAGCTCTAGATCTTCATCCCCCATGTTCTCTTTATGAGAGGTTTGGCTTTATTTTTTAGATCTATTTTATTTCAAAGGTTTTTTTTTATTGGATCTAGGGGGTCAATTTTTTTGGTGAATTTTGAGCCCAAAAAAACCTGACCATTGGATTTGTAGCACCCCAAAACCCCTTTTTCCATATAAAATTTATCCAATTTAAACACAATTGCAATTAGAGGCAAAAAACTTTGCACCCAAATTTGGGTATGTTAGAAATTTGTTCAGCACTCCCCTTGGGATTCGTGACAAGGGCTTAACCACCTTTGTGTACTATAAGTTGAGTGGTTTTATTAGGCATTGATAGATTGGTCTTTTGGTGCAATGACAACACCACTGTTGTAATACCCCAAAATTAGCTCATTGCCATGATACCAATTCTGGTCTATTTCTGACCAACCCTAAAGTCCTATTCCATTAGGCAAATTCTCATTCTACTACTCGCTACTTGACTTAATTGTCAGATGCAGAAAACCCTAATCTACATTCATCATGCTTATTATTTAATTCCTATAGTATTTACTTATATTAGTCACATTAAATCTATTAATTAATATTTAATTTAATTACTAAGTATTTATACTTTAATTAAATTAAATTATATTCTAAAGGCTAATGTAGTACGAAATTAAATTTATTTAATTTAATAACTGTGCCTATTTTAATTAATTAAATGAAATTATTTAATTAAATGGAGAATTTACTTCTAATTAATTAAACAAAATTATTTAATTAAATGGGAAGCCATTCCTAATTAATTAAATGAAGTTATTTAATTAAATAAGAAAAGTGCCTCTAAATTAATTAAAAGATTATTTAATTAAATAGAAAAGGTAATTATGAGAGCATATCTCATTTTATTAAATTAAATATTTCACCAAAATCTCTCTTCAATTCAAAAAGGGAAATTTCCAATTCACTATTGATAAAAAATGAGTTAAATCATTAACTCCCTTTTCTACTCAAATTGAATCAGTTAACTCCTTTTTCTACTCAAATTGAATCAGTTAACTCCTTATTTTACTCAAATTAAATATGTTAACTCCCTTTAATTTGGGAATCTCCCTTTATGACTGAACTTCACCTTTAATCCTGACTATTGATTGAAATCGATCTCAACCGTTGATGGATTCCAAGAAAGTCTATTTAAGAGACCCTCATCTCTTCATTTTAAAGGAGCTTGAATTAGAATTTGCATCGAATTGCTGCTAGATTGTGCATTCATTTGAGCTCCCTACTTTCATATTCATTTTCTAGTTTAATTCTCATATAGATTTAATATTCATACATTTAGTATAATTTCTTTTACATGTTCTTAGATTAAATGTGCATACTCCATTCTAGATTAATATGCATTCTCATATAGATTAGTTGCACTTTCTTTCAAATCCTTCGTTCTTACAGGGTCTGGTTGCTTAAACACCTCAAATATGAGGATATCTGACAAGCAATTCCCTTTAGATAGAAGGCAACAAGTCTCTTTGCCAGTGGATTTTTGGATGAACAATCCAATGTTCATTCCGAGATGAATCCGCATACAATGACCATGTTGAAGTGTGTGTGTTAGCAGAGGCCGCATATTCACGCATACAACTCTAACAAGTGGTATCAAAGCTTGGTCACAGGTTCAAATCCTTAGACCCTCGGGTAATGCTGAGGGGGAGATTGTTAAAAATTTGTTCAGTTCTCCCCTTGGGATTCATGACAAGGGCTTAACCACCTCTTATGTACTATAAGTTGAGTGGTTGTATCGAGCATTGACAAATTGATCTTTTCATGCAATGACAACCCCAATCTAACAGGGTATGCTTATGCTTCCCAAGGCGAAAATTTATATATATATATATATATATATATATATATATATATATATATATATATATATATATATATATATATATATATATATATATATATATATATATATATATATATATATATATATATATATATATATATATATATATATATATATATGGAAAAAAAGGAGCGTTGGTTTAATGTTTTTGGAAAAAAAGTGCTTTCTTTTAAAAAAAAAATCATGTGATGCCTGTGCATCATCAAAGGATGCCTATGTTAGTCAGATACTAACCCATGTTAGTCTAGGTATGCCACATTTGTAGGTCATGATGTCATCAATTTTGGAGCCAATTTTTGACGTCCATTTAACCATCATTTTTTTGATTTGTTTTGTCCTAAAGACCTATTGATGGTTTTTTTGTTGTATCTTGGGCATATAGAGGTATTTTTTGACAAATCTTATATCGTGGATGATGGTGTTGGTTATTTGGACTTTTGATGCTATTTGGTTTCTTATATATGTAGTTAAAGCCAAGGGTTCTATTTTGCACTTTGGGAGACATATCTTGAGAATCTGATCTCTGATTCGGAAAGGTCTTTAAGATATATTTCCATTGATACTAGTTGTTTTTTTAGATACTTCCCCATGCACATTCTATCTAGTTTTTTGTATTTTTGCATTCTGGTAGATATTTTGGTTGTTTTAGGTCTAGGGATCAATTTTGTTGCTTCAAATGATTTGTCATGGGTTGTACTATCTATTTTATTAGCCTTATGTCTCTTGTGGTATTTGTAGACATCATTTGTATGCATTCTTGCACATGCGTTGAGATAAAGTACCTTATTGCATCTGTATTTTTATTTTAGTTATTTTGCCTTCTAATTCAAGGAGTGTCATCTAAGGAAACTCATACAGATTATTGTATTCTTGGGATTCACCATATCTTGTACGTTATTGTACATGCACCACTTTGATTAAAGTGTCATGGGGGGTTGATTTTTTGCCTTTATTTGTCATCTTCCTTTTTCTATTAAGTTTTCCTTCCATGATATTAGCCTCATGATGTGTCTAAGATTGATCACCTCGGTACACACATATGTATTCTTTGTGCATCTTGATCGTGGTTCCTTGACATATAGTTCTTTTGGCCCATTTTTCTAGTTGCCTATCACCTCACCCTTGTCTGCATTAGGTGGGTTTTTCTATTGTTTCTCATGCTTCCTTGGTTTTTTGGAGTGAGCTATGTATTCAATTTTTGTTCCTATGTACTAGGTGGATGCAGTGATTGGGTACCTATTCATTTTGGTGAGATGGATCATTTACCATATAGACACTCTTCTTTTTCTTCCTACTTTGGTTGTGGCCTCCATGTTCAATTAATCAACTCTTCAGGCTTTGGTGTTTTATGCTATCTATATCTTTGAATTCAATTATTTTCCTTTGTGTGCCTCTTGATTTGAGTAGTGTCTTCTGAGAGCACTCATGTAGATTATAGTCATCTCTACCTAGTCAAGTTCTATTTCACTGGAAGTTCTTCATTCAACAATTATTTTTGATAGATCTTTATAGCTTCTACATGCTTTGTGGTGTTCTACATGATCATTTTTTATTCCTATCTTTTGGGACATTCCCTAGTTTGAAGGTTTCGTCAATCATTCACTAATTCTTTCAACATTCTTTCCATCTCTTTTTGAAGCAGGTTTTTTCCCGTGTAGTTTTCTATATTTCTCCTCTTCACAAAGATTTGGTTGTGCTTGGGTACCTCATCAAGCTTTGTTGTTAGGACCTAAATTTACTTTTAGTAGTAGTTTCTAGATCTTTAGGTACTCCCTAAGTTTATTTTAAAGGGGGGGTGTTAGTGTAATAAATTATTTTATTAGTAATTAAATCATATTGATTTAATTATTTAGGCACTTATTATCTCTAGTTTACTTAAGTTAAACTCAGGACATATAATAATCAATTTTTAAAAATAATTATTAGCATGCAACCTAGTTAGTTACCTTTTAGGGTTTTGACCTCCTTTTATAAGGATTGATCTCTTTGTATTTACTCATTCATTCAATAGAATTTGCATTTCTTTTTTAAACATTAAGAATGTCTCATCCTCTGTGGATCGAGGAATTCTAGCCTCCATAGCTTTTGCTCCTCTCTTTTTGTGGCAAGTGTTTTCATGCAGGTGATTCTTGAGAGCTATGGTGTTGAAATTTCATCAACCTCAACAATATTGATGAAGTTGATTTCCTAAGACTTTATCCTCTTTAGAAAAAGTATGAAATAGGTTAGTGGTTTTGCTAAAGTGGGGGCTAAATTTAACATCTTAAATTGTAAACACTTATAGTTTTGGTCCTCAAGTAGGCCATATTCTAGTGACCAAGGCTTTCATGCCTATTATGCTTGATCATGCCTCAATTTTAAACATATTTTCAAAAATCCTTATTTAAAAATAGACCCATGATTTAAATCTTGGTTATTTTTTCTTCATAAAGGGAATCTCATAGCATATTGGGAAACCCAATCTACTCCCCACATTAAGAGCCACCCTTTACATGATAAGAGGGCCTAAATTTGGATAAGAGGTTGGTGTCTAGATTTGGATTAGGATTTTAGATCCTTGTCAACCTCCTTTTAACTTGGAGTTAAAAATGGGTAGGAGAGGTATAAATATAAGGTTACTTCCCTTATTTTGGGATCCATCCATTAACATTGTAGTCCAATTCAGTCTTCAAGAAATCAATTATTTTTAAAATTATACTGCAAGTCAAGTACTAGAGCACTCAAGGACAAGTCAACTTCATTTATCAATCATGGAAGTTATGGATTAGTGTCTAGATCATACCATGTGTAGAGGCATTCATGCTCTCCCTATCCTAGCTCCAAGGTTAAGACTACATCAAGAAATTTTTTAAGAATGTTCATGAGAAATTCAACATGGGTGAAGTCAGAACATCTTTTTAAGATTCTACTATTAACCATACATTTTTTCCCTTTATGTAGTTTCAATTTTAATTTTTATACAAGAGTTTGACTAAGGAAAACACCTTTCTCCCAATGTTTTCCCATTTTGTGTGTGTAGGTGATAAGTGAAAAAAATTTAGATTCTACTATAGGAAGACATAATAGTCTATTACAAATCTTGGCCTCCTTTATCTCTTTTCCTAATCAAAGAAACCTCCCAATATTAAGGGAAAGTCTAGACATCCTCTACACTATTGGTTACCCCTGATAGATATTTTGGGTTGAAACTTTTTGTGCATGCCAATTATAGTGTATATTACCAAAAATTGGTCTCGAAATTTTCATATCTATCTTTCATTTGTCAACATCTAGAGATTTGTCTTTATTACATCTTATCTTTTTCCTTCTACCTTCCTCTCTTTATTCCAAATTATATTCAATCAATTATTATATTGCTAGTGATGGAGGAAATCCCTTAAAATTGTTTAGTTCTTGGTCTCTCTTAGTCCTAATGTGTACTTTCATCTTCCTAATGTGATGAGAGGGAGTGAGATGTGTTTGGGGTTTGATTCTTCCTAATTTTATTGTCTATCCTACACAATATTTTCCCTATATAATTTTCCATATCCCCATTTTGCATCACAAATATAAATATCAAGAATTTACAACCACACAAATTTAATGCAATTAGCTTGACATGGGGCTATATTTATAATGAAATAGGATCCACTTTCTTTTAGTATCTAGAAAAATAGATTAAAATATTTGCAACTCTAGTATTGTTGAAATAGGTGTTTAATATTTTATACATGCAAACTAGGAATTAGATGTATTTCCCTTTTGATTATATTAAGGAGAGACGATATAATTGACTTAAGTTCAAATCTAATTAAAAAGGATTGGACACAAGTTGGATCCAATTCACTCAATGATTGAGTTGAAAATGAGGAATTGAAAGAGATGACATGAATAATAGATGTAGGGAAAATGTGTAAAATTGAGAGTAATTAGCATACATAAAATGCCTCATATCAAATACGTAGACATGGAATATAGATCTGAAAATAGGAGAAAGAAAGGAACCTGTGTCAAAACTATATTCCCAAAAATAAAGGTCAATATCTATTCAAATCGACATTAACATAGGAATTATGTTCCCAAATTAGATGTTGCTAAAAACCTCTCCCACTTTTTTGTCAAAAAAGTGTTAGACAATATCTTGTCAAAGGGACATTGACCTTGCTTTTTAACCTTTGCAAATGCAATTTTATAGGTCTTTATTTCTTCTTGATTCCAAACTTATGTACATACAAAAAATATAATTTTATGGGTTGATAGGAGTATGCCTAAGTAAAATCCACATTTTACAACTAACCTTGAAATTGAAATGTAGTTGTGATTGAATTGAATGTGTACCTTGAAAGGGAAGATACCATGTATATAATTGAAATGCTTAAATGAAATGGTATACCTTCATGAACATCTTTGTATTGAATTCTTCACAAAAAGCTTGATTTTTTTGACATAATTAACTTCATAATTGCTTGATCATGGATAGAATATTGAATGATTAAAATCATAGATTTACTTATTCTTTAATTCCTTGATAATAATTAATTATTTTCTCAATGATATAATAGGATATGTGATGTGATTGTGCTTTAGTGATTTCAAATGATGTATGAAATGAGGGGGTAAGGCTTTCTTTTATACCTATCCTTATGAAACCTATTTGAATTTCCAAACTAGGCCAACATAAAGGAATAATTTCCACATACATGGCCCAACCATTGTAGGGCTCAAAATCAAACCCTTTTAAGTGATTCAATGGCACCTAGAAATATCATTGAACAATTCAAGGGTGCATAATGGTACAATTAACCAACCAATTAGAGTTGATTCAAGAACCAATAACCAAAAGGTAAATAAAGTTACAAAACTCTCTCATCATTATTCATGCTAGTTTCATAATTTTCCCTCTATTGTTCATTAAATTGTAATATTTTTCCACTATTCTCCATTTAGACTCTCTCAAATATTACAATTTAACATTTAAAATTTAACATGATACTTCATATTTGGGGGAAAATTTGAGTTTAAATATTCCATTGAGTATATGTTTCCACATCTCAACGAAATTGATAATGGATACTTATATCAAAGAAAGATATTAATTAGTAGTACTACACCAAGCTAATACATACACCATGTTGAAAAAAATCATACTAGAGAATCACTAAAAGTTGTTCAGATGCATAATATGTCACACCAAAAGATAGAGTTACACCAAACAACCATTTATCAAAGACACATGTATACACCTTAAAAAATAGAGATGGTATGGGAAAATCCCCAGTAGCCACCCAAGCTAACTTCACACACCTAGATCTCCTAAGTTGTAAGTTGAATTTTGTTGATTTTGGGCATTTACAGATATCTCTATAGAAGTCATAGAGTACAAAGTGGTCCAAAAGTGACATTTCAAAAATTTCACTTGGAATTCGACACCTAGAACCCCCAATGATTTACACTTGAATGCCCAATAAAAAACCATATATCTCCAATTACTAATCACTTAACCATCAGTGACTAAGTTATTTATAATGTGAACCTACTTAGTAGTTACAAATCATGGTGACGGGGTCATTTTAATTAAAACAAATTGTCCCTTACATTAATCAAAACCCCATCTTATTACACCCATTGGAGCACCCCAACTAACACACCTTACCATATACCTAATCCCCTAAACATGTTTCCAATTCACCAAATGCCATGTTACCACCTATGGGTTACCCAATTACAATTCCTTCTGAACCCTAAACCTGGCAAGATTACCTACAAATATTACCTCACACAAACACTTCATGTTGCTTTGTTTCATTATGTCCATCAATGATTTTGATCTTTTGCCACTAGGTGAGAAATCATGAAGTAGAAAGATCTCATCATTATTTAGTAGTCAATGAGTGTCTATGATGATTTTCTTGTGGTGTTAGTTGTATTCAATAATTTATGGTTGAATCATTGCATGTACCATGATATAAAGGAATAACTAGAGGAAATGGTAAATAAATAGTGTAAATTGTCTATTTAATCATTACTTGGTGTTTTAGTTTTTGTGAATCTCCATATTCTGTTTCATTTTTTCATCTTAAATATGAGGGTTTCTTTATGTTTATCATTGTCCTCCACCTTATATTGAAATCATTACATATAATGTGATTTAATCATTGCTTAGCATTGTAGTTTATATGAAACATGGAAGTTTCTTCAAAATTTCATTTTGGAATTGGGGTTTCTGAGGATTTATTTTGAATCATGAAGCATGCAATCTCATGATTTTTATTAGTCAATAAGTGTTTGTAATCAATTTGTTGTGGTCATAGTTGCAGGTTTCAATGGTTTCACCATGAAATTTTTGCATATATTGTCATAGAAAGAAATAATTAAAGGAAGTAGGAAATAAATAATAGGCATTGTCCATTTTCTCAACACCTTCTTCCATTTTTCATTTAAAATTTGGGATTTTTGTGACTTTTTTTTATATATCTCCTTGTTGTTAATCATTCAATATGTGTTTGTAATAATTTTATTACCATGGAAATTGTAGGTTTCAATAGTTTAAGCTTCAAATTAGTCCACATAATATGAATGAATACAAAAATTAGAGGAAATGGTAAAGGAATGTTGTAAATAGTTTCTTCATTTTGACGATTATATTTAGGGGTATGTAATTATTTTCATGTACTATTTGTAATTATTTTCCTATGCTGATAGTTGTATCTTCCAATAGTTCCATCTTGAGACCATTGCATGTAATGTGATAGAAATAAATAAGTAGAGGAAATGGTAAAGAAATACTATACATTATCAATTTAATTATTAGTTGGTGTTGTAGTTTTTGTGAAACTCCACAATTTCTTCATTTTTCATTTTAAATATGGGGGTTTCTCTATGTTCATCATTGTCTTCAACATACTATTTTTATGAAAACTTCAACACCCACAAACATTTCTCGTTGACCTCATTCGCTAATCTTACATTACCTAAGTGCATTCTTAAATTGTCATTGATTTGTTTGACACCCTAAATATGCTCATTTGCATATTTCTATTTGATTGCTTTGCCTGACTGAAGCAACTTTGTGCATAATTAGGTTGTCATTAATGTATGAATTGTTCATTGGATATAGGGGTGTTTGAGCTAACATTAGGTGTATGTATTGTTAAGTTGATATTGACTTAATGCATTTGTATTTTAATTATCCATTCTTCAATTGACATGCATTGTATGCATTACTCTAGGTTTTCAATTTGCTACTTTTCATTGTTCAACTAACATAGTTCACATTTGAAGTTTACATTGACTCAATGTGCTCAAGAATGTGTGTACAATGTCAAGCATTATTGTTTGAAGTTAAGTGATAAACTTCAGTTTTCAATCGTTGAATAAATATTTTTGATGATTTTTCTTGGTTATTGTTGTATATTTCATTGAGTAGGGTGGAAACCAATTCATGTAATTGTTAGATAACTGTGGGGGTGGGGGGGGGGGTGTGGGGTGGTGAATCAATTATGTCTAGATATCCTATAGTACCTTCAAATATTTCAGTACCAACAAAACTTTATTAACATCAAGAGCAACCACTTGGTGATCTCATTCAGCTTCAAAATTAACTCTTATGATCAAATAACACCAAAATGTTAACTCACTGTCTTTATTATTACCAAATATCAGAAATATAACTTTACCTTTACCTAGTTATTGCAAAATTGCAGTAGTGAGTAAATATCATGAAAAATAACTTGCAACATAACAACATTCACACATTTTATACCAAGATTTTTAACATGGAAACCTTGCAAAGGGAAAAATTACCTGGGACGAATAACCCAAAAATTTCACTCTTTTGAAGTGAGCTCTATTAGGAGTCAACCTTGTTAAAGGTTTACATACACATTGTAAATATGACCTGATAAGAGGATTTACACCAAAGATTTCATGCCCAAAATTTGGGAAAGAACACAATAATAAATTCTTTTTAAAAAAGGGGTACAACAACTAGGTTAAACACAGGCAAACAAAAAAACACTGTGGAAAACCTGGTTACCTAAAGAAAGATTGCTAGTCTCAAAAAAAGAAACAAGGAGATGGAAATGAAGATGACAGTAAGGAAGCTAATGTTGCAAGTAATGATTTACAAGATGCTTTAATCTTATGTTTAGATAATGCTAATGATTCTTGGGTAATATATTCTGGGGCCTCATTCCATGCTACACCCCATAGGAAATATTTTCAAGATTATGTTCAAGGTGATTTTGGACAGGTATATTTGGGTGATGATGAGCCTTTTCCTATTGTTGGAAAAGGAAAAATAAAGATCAAGTTGCCAAATGGAAATGACTGGATGCTATAGGAGGTAAGACATGTCCCTGTTTTAAGAAGAAATTTAATTACAACTGAGTAGTGAAGGTTGTGTAGTCATGTTTATAAACAATGTCTGGAAGGTAACTAAAGGTTCATTAGTAGTAGCTAAAGGTGCAAAGGTTGGTACATTGTACTTGTGTACTAGGAACACTTATTCCACTTTAGTTTCCATTGATATTGATAATGCAAGGAAAGCTATTGTAAATGTTGCAAGAACAGATTTAGTTGTTTGGCACCATAGTCTTGGGCACATGAGTGAGAAAGGGATGAAAATCCTTCAGTCTGAATATTTATTGCTAAGGTTGAAAAAAATGATTTAGAGTAATTTGAAAATTGTGTTTATGGTAAACAAAGAAGAGTCAAATTTATCAAAGTTGGAAAAGATAAGAAGAGTGAGAAGTTGGAGCTAGTGTACTCAGATGCGTAGGGATCAACTTAGGTATCATCTCTTGGTGGCTCTCATTACCATGTTATTTTCATTGATGACTCAACTCAGAAGACATGGGTGTATTTTCTAAAGAAAAAATCTGATGTCTTTGAAACTTTCAAGAAATGGAAATCTTTGTTTGAAAATGAGGCAGGAAAGAAGATAAAGTGTCTCATATCGGATAATGGAGGTGAGTATTGCAACAAGTCCTTTGAAGAATACTATTCTATTAATGGAATCAAAAGGTAGAAGACTATTCTAGGAACTCCACAAGAAAATGGGTGTGTCTGAGAGGATGAATAGGACAATCATGGAACATGTAAGGAACATGAGATTGCATGTTGGGCTGCCACTTCATTTCTGAGCAGATGCTGTAAACACTACTGTCTATTTGATAAGTAGAGGAGGCATTCTAGAGGAAGCATGGATTGGTAAAAAGGTAAATTATTCAATTTTGAAAACTTTTGGTTGTGAAACTTTTGTCCATGTTGATAAAGAAAATAGAACCATTCTTGATGCTAAATCTCAAAAATGTACCTTCATTGGATATGGAATAGATGACTATGGTTATTAGTTATGGCTTTTTGAAAATTTGAAAATAATTAGAAGTAAATATGTTATATTCAATGAGAAGGTCATGTACAAAGAACAATTGTATGTCATAGATGCCATTCTGATCATTGTGTATATTTTAAGAGATTGGATAATGGGAGTTACATTATTCTGTTACTTTATGTTGATGACATGCTTGTTGCTGGGTCTAATATGCAACAAATAAATAAACTTAAACATAAATTAGCAAGGTTATTTGCTAAGAAGGATTTGGGTGCTGCTAATAAAATCCTTGGTATGAGGATCACACGGGATAGGAAAAATAGAACCTTGAATTTGTCCCAAAGTGAGTATATAAAGAAGGTGTTGAAAAGATTTAATATGCACGATGCAAAAGAAGTCAGTACACCTTTGGCTAGTCATTTTATATTGACTAAGGAATGTGCCCAAAGGCACAACAAGAGGTAGATAAAATGTCTAACATCCCATATTCATCAACAGTTGTTAGTCTGATGTATGCAATGGTATGCACACAACCAGATATTGCTCATGCAGTGGGAGTTGTTAGCAGGTATATGAGTAATCCAAGTATGGAACATTGGAGTGTTGTCAAATGGATACTTTGATATTTGAGAGGTACTACTACAAAGGCATTATATTTTGCAGGATCCAATTTTTTTGAGTGGATTTGTTGACTCTAATCTTGCAAGAAATGTTGATACGAGGAATACTATAGGGTATGTTTTTACCATAGGGGGTACTGCAGTCAGTTAGATTTCTGGATTGTAGAAGGTTAATGCACTTTCAACCATCATAGCTGAGTATGTAGCTGCTACAAAAGCTAGCAAGGAGATGATTTGGTTACAATATTTTTTGGAGGAATTAGGTTAGAAGCAAGAAGATCGCCCATTGTACAGTGACAGCCAAAGTGCCATTCATCTTGCAAAGAATTATGCTTTTCATTCAAGGACAAAGCACATATAGCTCACGTACCATTTTATATGGTCTATTTTGGAGGATGGCCAATTACTGTTTGAAAAGATTCACACAAGTGATAATCCTGTAGACATGTTCACAAAGATAGTCCCCAAGGAGAAGTTGGTTTCTTGGTTAGCTTCTATTGGGCTTCTTGACTAATGATCATAGAGTTAATACACATTAAAGACTTTTATCTAGTGGGAGCCCCATGTGGTAGCGATATTGCTACAAGATTAGTCTCCAAGTGGGAGATCGTTGTCTAGGGTGGAGTATGATCAGTCCCCAAGTGGGAGATTGTTAGTTTGTGGTGACTGATCAAAGAAGTACTATACATAATTCATAATTCTTTGGTCATTGCACCTTATTTAGATACACATATTGTAACCCTAAAGTGGAAATATATTATATAAGATAACTTAGGGTTAGGGAGTGTGGTAATGTGATGTATAATGAGATAGGTTGCTCTTGTGGCAGTATTGAGTTGTAACGGTTTGTACTATAATCATTGGATAATAAGAAAGGTTGGACAACTATGTAGGTGGACATAGCCTAGGTTTTTGATGAACCACATTAAATATGTGTGTTATCTGTGTTCTTATGGTTTTCTTCTTTTGTTTCTACATTTAATTGTTTATTCATATATTGTTTCGGATCTGTCAAATCCTAACACCCCTACTCCTCCCTACCCTACCCTTCCCATTCCCCAAGCATCCTAGTGCATCCCCCAAGGGTTGCACATAAATCAAGGGCTTGTGACCCTTCCATGATGTTGGCAATGTACTTCTTCTTGGGAGTATGCATTAAAGGAATTTTAGACCTTGCAAAAAAAAGGTTTAAGGGGGTAGGTTGGTGGAAAAAAGGTAGGATAAAAGTTAAGGGGTGGAGATAGTATTTTTTTGATATAAAATTTAAAAACTTGACTTTATTTAAATGCCATCACATCCACTTCTTCTCCACCTACATACTTTCTTGGAGGTGGGGTGGAGTGTTAGAAAATGGAAATTTGCAAGTGGGGTAAGTTGGGTGATGGAATAAGAGGGGTAGATTAAAGCATAGTTTAGGATTTAAAAGTCGAATAGGTTATATATATATATATATATAATTTTTATTTGAAAAAGTGTTTATAAATGACTTTAAGGGGAATCTCACAGAGAATATTCTCTATTACCATATTGAGAATTTAAAGGTTTCCCATGTATTAGACAACATCCTATAGGTGCTCTTTTGTTCAAATCCTCAATGGCTTATTTACTTGCTTTTTCAGATTAAAAAAATAAAAAACATAAAACCCCAACCCTAGAATGTTTGTGTTTACGATTTAGACCTAATTTTCCTTGTAAAAAAAAAATCTTGTCAAATAAACCCATCATTCAAATCAGACCAATAATTTTGTATTCTAAAAAATAATTGCCATGCAATATTTTTTTGAGAGCTAATTTATATCGATGATCTTAAACCTAATTTAGGTTTCTAAATAGTATTTAAAAACAATTCCTTAAAATATAATGTTTTAAAATTGTACCAATGATTATATATGAATGATTGCATTCAATTTTTAAAAGTAAAATGCCAATTCTATCAAGGAAAATTTAGCTTCTAGAACTTAGACTATGGATCTTGGAATCATTTAGTTTTTTGTTCATCCAAATGGAAAACCTTATAGGTTAGACCAAATTGTAATGCAACATTAAAATGTAGGGTCAAGATATAGGAGAGAGATTATTGTGATTGAACTAGAAGATAAATCATCTCCTAGAGAAATGATGGAGACTTCCTATGAGGGCTTTGAGGTCTATAACCGGTTAGCTAAATACCTCAGTAACAAAGGATTGGACATCCTTCTACATTGACTTTATGATTAGATAGAATCATGTATTTTCCTAAGAATAGCATACTAACTTCATTTTATTTGTCAACCTAGGAGCATAAGCTTGAGAGGGTGGTTGCAAAGTATATGCTCTGATTCCTCTTTAAGTCATTGCAACTAAAACATGAAAGAAATTTTGAAGGAAACTAAGCTAGGAACTGAAATGACATTTTCCTTAAAGCTTAGAGTAATGTTGCAAATAGTAAATCTATTTATGCACCCATGCTATAGGAACGGTTCAATGATTCAATTATCAATGGCTGCAAGAACAAAATAAGTCTACTTTGCAAAGAAACAAAAAAGGAAATAAAATCTATTCTAACAAAGTAGTTCACTCACCAACTGGGCCCCCTTGGATGAGTGAACAGAAATGCAGTCAAGACTGAAGGTGGAAACTTGAACTTTGTATTCTAAATTCATAGCAAGAGATTACATCTAAAAAGAAGATTACAAACTACTGAAAAAACAATCTATTCTATCTTCCTTCCGATCAAAACTAGGAAAAAAATCTCTTTTCAAGGATATAGTGGAAATTATTTAAAGTAAAACTACAACAACTTCCTACTCCTACAATTACTCATCAATGAGGATTAATTACAGATCATAAAGTTTACAACAGAAACATCATTTACTATATTTTAACTCCTTAAAGAATATAGTAGGTTGAGGAAGCTATCTTTGTGCACTGCCATAATAGAAATCACACAATAATCTACTTGTACGATGATTCATTAATCATCTAGTTGGCTTCGACTTAGTGTTGAAATGTGAAAAAAACCTAAAAAACATTAAACACAACAAATTCTACATACATATATTAATATTTCATCATTAGTGTTAGAAAAGGTATAATGTTCAAATTATCACTCTTTCAAATCCCATGGTTGCAGGAAGGAACCTACCCAAACATAACATAGACGAGGAAATATTTATCAACATGTAATATTCCTTTATCAAACCATACAAATCCATAGATTCAAGCAAACACAACATATTTGAACAATCTATACTTTAATCTTCATGTCTTAACATATAGATAGTATATTCATAAAAAGACAAGTTCTTTTGCTTAAACCATAGAGTCATAAAATGTTTCTTGCAAGATAATTGTCTAAAAACAAGATAAAAGGTTCTCAAAATAATGGCCTTTTAGAGGAAAATCATTCCCCCAACTGATCTATTGCTGGTCTCCATCAATCATGAAGTTCCTAATCTAGGCCCACACTCTCCAGTCACTACGTTTCCTTTCACTTGGCTCATCCTTCACATAATTGAAGTAACCATAATTTTTCTTGAGCCTCTTCTAGCATCAAACTTCAGCAATCATGTCATAATCTTTTGCATTGTCATTTACTGCTAGTAGTGGCTACAGGAGAACTAGGGGTTGATACCTTAATGGCAACCAATGTTTGCACTGATTTTCCCCAAGTCAATATATTAACGAATCCTTATTGTATCAAGAGTCAGATTTTGTGGAGAGTGGGGTTCTCTTATTTATATATCATGTGGCATTCCAAGCCATCATTGTATTGAGGCAGTGATTGTTGTTTCAACATTCTAAGATAAATGTTGTTCCCAGTCTGTAAAATCCTATTCTCTGACTGTACTCACCTTACCATGTCTTGCAAGATTCTCCAAAATAGAAATCCAATCCAGATATGTTCATCTAGAATTTTGGACTTTTGACCTTATGAACAAGGGTGCTATCATCTCATTCTCCCTAAAGGGTGCAACTTGATGTTCCTTTCTTATTTCATTCTATATCCATGACATTGCTTCCCTTAAATACACATCCCCTACATACAAGACTAGATTCTATTTAGTGTCATTAGGCACTGCCAGATTGTAAAGATACAATTCACACAATATTTTTTTCAAGGCCATAGGAACAGATCAAAATGTATCATAAAACTCATGTTGGGTAGAGTCAGAGGGGTTAAGACCTTCCACAACTCTAGTCAATTTGTAGTTTACAAATTGCTCTTTAAGAAATAGAGCATATACTGGTGATGATGACCTACATTTTATTAACTCAGGAATCAATCATGTGATGTACTCAATTCTTCTCTTTAGAACTTCATTTTGATCTAAACTTTGTTTGAACTAACAACTCTGCTGATCAACAACATGCTTTAATTTTTCTTTCTCTATGTTCCATTGAGCTCTTTCTCATAACAACTATTGAAACAAATTAATTCCTCTAGAGAAAGGTGTGGATAGATCTGGTGGTGGCAATGGCTTGTGATTAAAGAGGTCTATCCATTCAGGAACCAAATGATGAGTTTTGTTGACACTCTGTGGTGTGGAGCACCCTCTTTTTCTTATGATAATAGTTGTCTGCTCTTTTTCTTCCTTAGTGGATTCTGTGGCTGTTGTAGCTAATGTGTCCAACCCTTCTTGATCTAGTTTTTCTAATACTTCTTTAACAATTTCAGGTGTAAATTCTAGATAATCCTCTAAAGGGAGTTCTATAAAATTTTCACTAATGCCTTGCACTGAAAGGTTTTCTTCAAATTCTTCATACATTTCAAGCTCACCAGATTCATTATCGCTATTGATAAGCACATAATTAATACTATACTTAGCTTCAGGTGGTAGATTCTAGGTTTTGCTCTTAGTTTTACTAGCTTTAGTTTGCTGCAATTTTTCCTTTGAAGAGGACTCATTTTCACATTCAAACACTTCAGAGGTAACTATGGGAACAAAGGCTTCTAGAACCCTAGTCTCGAAGAGTCTCATACTTCGCCTTGTTGGTGGCATTGAAAAGCATGAGGAACTCTTTTGTTTCCTCCTACTTACAAGTGTTTCTACCATGGGCACTTCAAGAGGATTTTCTAGGTCTTCCTCCTCTTGAGAGTGTAGGGGTCATTAAGGTTACTCTCCTCATCTAATTGTTCTAGTCTTTCTACTTCAGGTTTCAAAATTTTACCTTTGTCCTTCTTAGAGGAAGACCTATTCTTAATAGATGATGGGGCTTTAGGAGCACTAGAAACTTCTACCTCTTTGTTTTTCTCTTTGTTAACAATGGAGGGTTCAACCTTGTAAATTCTCTTCTTAGTTGGTTTAAGACTAGAGGGAGAGGCTTTAGGAGCGTTTTCAGCTCTAGGGACTATTGGCCTAGTTTTTTACCCTTTGTCATGTGTTGTACCTCACAGTGAAAAAAACCTAGGGTTATAGTTCAAAATTAGTGAGTTTCTATTGAAACCCTAGTTAATTTCCTAAAGTCTCATTGACCCTTGATGTTGTGCCCTAGCCCTAAAAGGTGATTAAAATATAATTTCCAAATTTTAAATTGAACAGGACACACTTATCTTAAGTTTTCTTTTTCACAAAGATTACTTTATTATTTTTTGCTAAACAAACCTTTTTATATTAAGCTTGCTCTAACTGCGGTCATCTTTCTTAAGCAATTTATAAAGCATCTTAACTCTGATGGTTTGTTTTGGTTGACTGTTGATCTCATCAAGATTGATGGTGAACGCATGCTCGCAATGTGAAGATGCATGGTTTTTAACTAAAGCGGGAAAATGCCTATGTGCCACATAGCACTTGTTGACGATGGGTCTTGATTGTGCCGCAAAGATCAAAACTTATCAGTACTTTGTCAAATCCTTTTTAGAATTGTCAATACTTGTCAATGCACATTCCATCTTCTTGCAATATCATTGGTTGGCCCATGATGCGGTGGAGTTATTTTTGCTATCGTATTAGTAGAGTCGTTGATCTTTGGAAGATCAATGGTGGGTGCATTACCACTTGATAAAAATGCAAGGATCTTAAATAAAGTGGGGAAGCACCTTGGTGACACTTGTCTTGGATGACGTCATGAAGGATATTTCATAGAGTTTAAAGAATGCAAGTTACACATCGTTGATCTTGATGAGATCAACAGATAGCACATGCTCACAATATGGAAGTGAAAGGATTTTACGTGAAGCAGGCAAGCACCTCATTGACATCTAGCATATGATGAAATCATGGACATAGTTTTTAAAAGAAAATATGTAATCTATACTGTTGACAGTTGTTAGACACGTTGGCACAAATGTAATGCATTTATTGGCTGGTGGGGTTCACTCGACATTAAAAGATGTAAATTTGTTGCACCATTGATCTTGGATAGATCAACAGATGGCACTTACCTGCAATACCAAGATGTTCAATGTTTAAGCAAAGTAGGGAAGTTCCCATTTGATGCATGTCCAGGTGGGAACTATTGTAAAAGGACTATCAAGCCAGGTTAGGGTGGAAAAAGTAATGAGCTGGAGCAAAGTAATTGGCCAGATAAATAAGTGCTTGCCAGGTTGAAGATGAGTATGCTAATGGGGCCACTTTTAAAAATGTTTCATTTACAAAGTATTGCAATTTTTTATGATTGTTGATCTTTGGAAGATCTACAATTAGCACTTCACCGCATTATAAAAGTGCTCGAGTCTTAAACAAAGTAGGGAAGAACTCGTTTGATGGATGACAAAGATTTCAAAACTTTAAAGCAACCTTTCTATTTTTAAATGAAGTCATCCAATGCTTTTTGATCGATAGATGAAATTTAAATCTGAGGCATGACATGGAAAGTAACTGTTAGAGATATTAATGTTGTTCAGGGCTACTTCATGCAACCTTAATGTTACAGTATAACTTGCAAATTCACCATTATTGAGTGCACAATTGCAAATTTCTTAGAGTGCAAGGGTTTCTAGAGCTAGGGCACAAGATTATACAAGGTTTTTAGCAATTTATGAAGTAATTCATAGAGAAAAGAAAGCAGGAATTGGCGAGTAAGAGGTTTGTGACTCTTAAAAATTAAGAAGTTATAATTGTGCTAAGTTGAAAATAAAATGCCTCCCCAAGAGGAATTTTCTAGCTTGACGGATTACCTTAAAAGATCTATTCATGATGATTTTCTTGAAAAAATGCCTCTATCTATGAATGAGTTGACAAAAGGTAGAGAATTTATCCCTAAAAACCATAGGTTGGTGGTTAGTGAGGGTTTTTATGACGAGGAAAATTATTTGAGGGATGCACAAGTTTTAGTGGGGGGTCTGGAATTGTTTAAAAAATGGTTTGCAGAATGTAACTTGGATACTCCTTTGAGAAATGTGTGGGAGTTTGACATTGGGAAATTGGTCATTCCTAAGGTATTTTTTGATAGTAATCTATTAACTAATATGGCCAAGAAATATGACCCGATCACTAGAATTGTAAAAAACCATGCAGGGGATAACCTCTTTAGGGTTTCACCTGCCTTAATCAGTGAGGTGTTCAAGTTTAACCCCAATCATGCCATCCATGAAAAAATTGATATAGAAGAATTCTAGGCAAGGTATGGTGCACAAAGGGTATACTTGAGGGCAAGACCATTGCAACAACATATTGTCAAAATTGGGTCACTTCCTTTGGTTACACCAAATGCCCTAGAGCCTTTGATGAAGAAATATTTCAATCCTAGAGCTCAGGCCCTATACTTTACTCTCTAAAAAATATTTGGAATGGATGAGTAGGATTATATTTAAGGCTCCATTGTTCTCATCATAGCTTAGATCCTATAGTTTGGAATGAGCTCAATTCATGATTTTGTCACCTACCTAGCTGAGGAGATTCACAATGGTTTGATTGGAATAGCTCAGGGTAAGGTAAATAGACCTCTCTATTGGTATTCTTTATTGATGTATATATGTTTATACAAGGGAGTAATTTTCTTCTCCAAGGAGATGAAATTGGAAATATAGAGAGATGGAGAGAAACTCTTAGTTCAATTGTTGAACGCTGACATGACATGGGAAGTTTCAGATGCTAGTTATGTCATATTTGACAGGTATTTTGCTACAAGGCTTAGACTGCTTTTGAAAGGAGATAGTCCTAGAATCCCACAGCCTTTGTTGGAATTTATAAGACCCAAGGACCATGCCAAGGGGTTGTTGGTCAATCATAATTGGGGGGATATCATCCCATACCTTGTTTCCACTGTGATCAGAGTTTGTGGGTTTTTGGGAAAATCCCATGTATTACCCTATCATGTGCCTTTACAGATAGGAATTGCAGAGTTATTATGGTAGATTGGGTCAGTTGAGGAAAAGAATATTCTACGAAAAGGTAAAGGCACATTTTTCCTTGTTGTTACTGTTATTCATGATTTCTTTTTTGGTAAAAAAAGATGGAGAAATTTGAGCTTTTTTTGGATAAATATCAAAAGGCCCAATCCCATGCTTGCTACATTGATCCAAAGGGATTTTATGACCTCCTTAGAGAGAGAATTCAAGCTAAGGCTCTCATACAAACTGTATATTTCTCGAAGGATATCATTAGAAATGCATTTTCACTACAAGAACAAGAGGTCAAAAAAGAAAAATGGGTAGTTTTAAGAAATTTTTTGGAATTTATTAATGATTTTGAGCCCAACTTGAAACCCCTAGAAGACAAGAAATATTGGGGAGCCAAAATGGATGCTCTGATGAACAATTTTTCTGTGATAATGAAAAATTTGAATAAGAAGAAGGGTATTTTGGCTAAAGCATATCCAAATAAAGCTGCTAATGTGGAAGGAAGAATAAATAGCAGAATGTTTGTGACTCTAGGCCAATATACACTATAGAGGAGGGTTGGATACATTGTGGCTCAAAATATACAACACATTCCCCCTTACAAAAGGCCTAGATCAAAGAGTCCATCTGACATAGGTGCCCCTAAGAGACAAATGTTAGAATAGGGATCCTCCTCTCAAGAAAGAGAGTATTCACGATCCCAAACCCCACTTAGAGTAGATAATGAATCATCTCTAAGAGAGCAGCTAAGGCAAATTGGAGGGGAGGGAGACATTATTGTCGCTACTGCTAATATAGAGGAGTGCTTGAGGAGCCTCCTATGCCATCCATTGACCTCATTGTTGCTAATTATAGAGGTAAGGAGATAGATCCCATTATTGCACAAGCATCTCAAAAGTTTATAGATGATGAAAATTTTGTCAAATCTAGGGCCTTTGCACAATTTTTGTGGAGGAGAAATATAGGAAATTTTGAGAAAAAATGTAAAACAATAAAAATAGAGCAACCAAACAAATTAGACTCTAACATCGAGGAAGAGGTAAAAGAAATTTTTTTGGAGGACTTTGCCCAATTAACACCTAAGGCTAGAAGATAGTTGGTCAGAGAATCAGGAGTTTTGGTTCTACCTAAGTGGGACATAGCTAATGCTATGATTTTTGATTCCATCAGAAAAGAAAAGGATGTGTAGTATAAAACTGAAGAGGAAATATTGCAAGCACATAGAGGAATGAAATTTAGCAATGATCATCAAGATTTGGTAATTTGGTCCATTAAAAAAAGAAATAAAACCAGGATGCATGAAATCTCAGTGGCTAAGCATGTAGGCACCCTCACAGTTTACAGGGAAGACAAGGTTGACAGTGAAGAAATTAGCAAGATGACTCAATAAATGGTAGCTTTTGGGTCAGTAGTAGCTAGAAAAGAGAAAAGTAAATTCCTGGAGCTCAATGCCAAGTTTGAAGAAATACTAAAGGCATATGAGGAGGGAGGAAAGAGGATACAATTGCTGGAAAATCAAATATCCCAAATAGATAAACCACTAGGAAAGAGAAATGTGGGAGAATCTAGCAGACCTAAGATTGTATATCTCTGGCCCCAATTGAACCATTCAAGTCTACTCCAATTCTTGAGGTTCCTGATACCCCATAGAGACTTGAGTTAAACACTATAGAGGAATTTGAAGAAGAAAAGAATAAATTGTGGTAGTTACATGTTGAGCTAAACAATAAATATGAGGAGAAGCCCAGGAAGACAATCTCATATTTAGTGGATAAGATTGATTGGCTCATATTTATGACCAATTGGTAGGAATCCTAGAGATGTGGAGTGAAATAAATAGAGATGAAGATACATTGAAGCCCATTGTGCAGAAATGCAATGAAAGAGATAATGATGTTACTTCTATGTGTATCTCTGTCATCAACTTATCATGTGATCAAATAGGGATTTTTTTTGATATAGTTAATGATCAAACATAATTTTATTAAAAAAGGGTTTCTATTCAAAAGAAAATAATGATTTGTCTTTCTAAGTATATAGCATAAAATTTTGATCTCTTTCCCAATGCAATTAAAAAGTTTGACAAAGTAAAAGAAAAGGAAGAATGGAGAAAGGAATTAGATGATCTCTTGTGCCATAGAATGAATAAGGTCATAAATGAAAAGGGGCATGTACTATGGGCAATGACTAATGAAGAATTTGTCAAAGTACAACTATTTTATAATTTTGTTAGAAATTTTTTTGTTGAAATAGAAAATATAGGAAGCTTTGTAATAAAAAAGCAGCAGGAGATCTTAAATTTTGATTGGCCTAATGATACTATTTTCAATAAGTGGAAGGAAGAACTTTTGTCTTTAGAGAAGATGACAACATAAGAAGAGGACGTGGCTAGGAAGAAGATCAAATAGATGACACCTTAGTGATGGAAACATAACAACCAATCACAACTATTAGCCTAGAAAACCAAGCTGATGATGTGGTAGATGAGGACTCAAAAGTAACTTTTGCTTTAATAGTTCATGATGATAAAGATGGAGAGCCTTGAGTTGGAGTGAAGATACATGAAAAAGAGCTAGATACATCGTTAGCAAGCCTAATGGCCACACATTCCAAGGAATCAAAATAATGAAAAATAAAATCATGGAATTTGTAGCATTTGAAAGTGTAACAGAAAATGGGCCCACTAAAAGAATATTTTGATGTAATTAAGTTTTTCTGTTGCATAAATTTTTGTTTTTTGTGACAACAATAAATGTAAATATCTTTTGTATAAGAGACAACTATCAATTCTCTATGCCTAAAGCTTGTTGCATCTCACACTATATAAGTGAGATTCTAGGGCTAGAGAAAGGGTTTGAGTTATTGCATAATTTTAGTCTTTACTAAGCTTCTTAGTCTAGTCTATTGATGCAATCTTTGTGATGTATTTTCTTTGCCAATATTTGAGAATACATTAATATTACAAGATCTTAATGCTTTTTCTTGAGTCATTCTAAGTTGTTTCAATTGTATACAAGTTTCAAAGGAAATTAATACAAAGATGAACTATCCTCATATCTGTTCTTGCTGAGTCTTGTCTCCATTTTTATTACCTGATTATTTTGAAGTTGTATGAGCAAAGCTTGTCCAATTGAAAGCAATTAAATCAAGTTGTATGTTAATTCACTATTGCTTTTAGTTCAAGGAATTAAGTAAATGCTTCAGTGAGATTGATAGGGTTTCCATGGTAATAGGAAGATATCTATAAGAATGATTTTCAGTAAGAATTGCTGATAATATTGATTGTAATACAATCAATTAGATCTAGAAATTGAATGGACTCTGAATCCCAATGGATGAGGCACTGATCTATGGATTCAGTATGTAGATGAAAGATCATGAACAAGCATCAAGTTTAAATTCAAAATCAATTTTACTTTACTATTTGAAGAATATCAATGTTGGCCAACACTTGTTTGCATTGAATCTCTGAGTCTTAACTAGCTACTATTGCTAGAAATACTTGTAAACCTAAGAAGAATTGTGACCAAATTTACTTTAAGGGATGTGTGTTGTGATAAATTGTCATGGAATGAAAAAAATATGTATATGGTATTAGATTGAAAATCTTCCATCCCTTAAGTATACCCACCTTGGTTCTACAGAGCCTAAAGAGTAGAAAATCTGTTTGATTTTGTTGAAGTTAGGTCCAAATATAAGACACATACAATTTTTCATGGGAAGTAGTAGATCCTTAGATTGTTGATATTTATTATCTTGGTATTAAGTATTTTGTTGCTTGATAGTTGAAAAACACCAACATGGACAACTTTACAGAAATGTGTGGATGTTCTTTCCCTTTGTCCTACACTTTGGCCTCTGGGGCTGACCAACCTAGGGTCTACCTCCTTTAACTACAAGAACTACTCCCATGACCCAATCACTTGCTTATTTAATTCTCTTTCTACAATTAATTTTATTAAACCACGGTGAGAGACATACTGATCACTTCCTTACTACACTAGAGAAGGTTGCTTCTTAATAATGTTAAATAGGAAATTCAAAAGGTTTACCCATCTGTAATCATGTTGTAGGTGAGCCAACATTTTGAAATGTAGGGCATACAAGTATTTGTAATGTCCCTTACATAGGAAATATCGGATGATAAACACAGTAGGTTGAATAAACTCCATTGGAAAGGATAGCCTCAAAGTACCTTGTTTCTTATTAATGTCCAATGGCAAGTCCTAGTGTATACTGAATTGTGCCCTGGCCATCTTCAAGTCAAACTCTTTCTTCCAATTTTTTTCTTCTTGGGGCAATCTAGTGGCCTCAGCTATCACCTCTTTTGAGAACTCAATTCTCTAATCTTTAACCACTGCAATGCCATCCCTTAAGGTGGTCATAAATTAAAGAGCTACCTCTTCATAAAATCTATTCAAACTAAGGCAATAATCCAACCATCCCCTTCTCCCAAACATTTCATAGTTGACTACATCTCCCAAAAGAACTCGATGATCAACGGGATCATTCCTCTATATACCTCCACCCATGATTAATTTTTGTTGAATTATGAAAAAAAAAATGATATTTCAAAGCTTAGTGGATCAAGGCTACAATATTACAACATTGGCCTTAGTTTTTAAAAAAATGGCGTGTACTTGGGGAGTTAAATGCACCATATCTCATAATATGCTTCTTGCATCAAATTTCATGATTTTCATTGGTGTACAGTTTCATCACCCAAACACATTGCAAATCATCATTAAAAGTTAAATAACTACTTTTAATGTCTTTAATTGCATAATGATGCAATCGTAGAAGGACAAGTCACCAATATGTGATATTGAATATGCACTTATTTCCAGTCATCTCAATGCACTTTGAAGGTACATGTGATTTGAAAGATATTTTAAAAACAAACATTTAATATTTCCCTCCCCCCAACTAAATGAAGGCATGGGTCCCACTAGGCCAGGATAGGTAAGAATGAACAATTATAAACAATACCAAATCGTAAAAAAGCATGAATAAAATAAAATAAAATGCATGCAAAGTTATGAGGGAGGTACCTGGAAACTACTACAAGAAAGATGATCTAAAAAGATCATCAAAATTGACAGAGTGATGGAATGGAATAGAAAGATGGAAGAGAGAAAAGTTTAAGTGGAATGGATGTGATGAAAGTACTTCCAAAAAGGAAGTGCTTATTATGAATTTCTTGATTGAAGTCAAGAAGTAGTAGGAGTTAGGGTAGAAGACCCAGACTCAATGGCTACAGGAATGAAAATGTCCTCATTGTGCTAGAATTACTACATGAACTCTTCATGGCTAACTGGTTTATGGTAAAGCTTGATACAATGCCCATTGACAAGTAATTTGAAGCGAACAAGATCAATAATAGATAACTAAACTGCACCATTTGGAAATATGACAATAATCTCATATGGTCCTAACCAGTATGTTTGGAACTTCCTTGGATTATGCCTGTACTTTGAGTCATAAAGGAGTGCCAAATCGCCTACAAAAAACATTTTCTATTTGATAAACTTGTCATGCCACTATTTCCTCTAGTGTTGAATGAGCTCAGTATTGTTTAATGCAGATTTGCATATTCATCAAGATTGTTTAAACTCAGGATTCAGTCCTAGTGGGAAATATTGAGTTCTATCTCGAGCTCCAAAGTAGTCTTCAATGTTTTATAATCAAATTCGATAGGCATTACTACTGGATTACCATGAATAAGCTCAAAGGGAATAAAACCAATTGTGGACTTCTAGGTGATTCTATAAGCCCAGAGAGCTTCAGGAAGGCATGTGGCTCAATCCTTCCTATAAAGTGATAGAGTCTTGGTGAGAATAGATTCCAACTCCCTATTAGTAACTTCTAATTGACCATTCACCTGAGGATGATAAAGTGATGATTTACCATGCCTAATAGTATACTCCTTCATAAGAATAGTTATCAAATTTGATGTAAATTGAGTCCCTTAATCAGATGCCAATTTCTTAGGAATGCCAAACCATGCAAAGATGGATTTATACAAGAAATTTTCCATGCTGATATCCCTTGGGTGTTTCATGGGTTTAGATTTTTCCCATTTGGTGATGTAGTCAGTGCACACCAGAATGTAGGATTTACTTTGTGAAGTAGGTTCAATGGGTCCTACAAATTCAATCCCCCATTTGTTGAAGGGTATGGAAATTAATTGAGGCTATAGGGCCATTTCATTTGACTGAGTGGGTCTTCCCATTCGTTGACACTTGTCACATTTCTTTGTATATCTACTTGCATCCTTGTGCAAGCTTGGCCAATAATACCCAATTGTTAAGATTTCAAAGGCTATTCTTTTGGCTGCAAAGTAACCTCTATAAGGCTCATCATGATAGGCCTTCAAGACATCATATGTTTCATCTTCTCTTAGACATCTATGCATGACTTGATTAGGTCTAGTATAGAACATAAATCCAGTAATCCATGAATAATTAAAGCTCTTCTCTGCTAGTATCTTTCTAGCTTGGGAAGAGAAGTATACTAGCATTTTTCCTATGGTGAGGTAGTTAGCAATATCTACATACCATAGGTTTGGTGCGACTGATAGAAAAAGGTTCTCATATGGAAAACTATCATTAATGGTTGTAGGATCATTAGGGACATGCAAATGAGAGAGGAAGTCAACTACCACATTAGCCTTACTGGGTTTATCAACTATGGTGATGTCAAATTCTTGCATGAGCAATAACCATCGAGCCAATCTTCCTGAAATTTCATGCTTGTTCACCAAATGTTTTATAGAAGAATGGTCAGTGTAAACAAATATCTCATATCTAGTAATATAATTCTTGTAGTTATTAAGGGCATAGATGACCGCACGTAATTCTTTTTTAGTGACTGTGTAATTAAATTTTACACCTTGCAAATTCTTACTGATGAAATAAATGGCATGTTTAACAGACTCTACTTTCTATCCTAGAAAAATCTGATGCATCCATATGAATGTGAAGTATAGGCCCCAATTGGGTCCTCTCAAAATAGGTGTTGTGGTAAGAACATCCTTAAGTTGTAGGAAGAATGCTACATAGTCAAAGTTCTAAACAAATTCAGAATCCTTTTTGAGTAGGATGTAGAGAGGTGCTGAAAGTTGACTAAAGTTTTTAATAAATCTTCTATAATATCTGGCATGTCCCAAAAAAATGTGTACATCCTTCTACTTCTCTGGTGTAGGCAAGGTACCGATGACTTCAATCTTTGCTGGATCCACTTGGATACCCTTAGATGAAATGAAATGGCCTAGGACTACCCCTTCCTCCATCATCATAAATTATTTCTCACTATTTAAAGAAAGGTTATAGTCTTGACATCTTTTAAGTATTTTTTCTAATTTTTCTTTTGCTTCTTCAAAAGTAATACCATAAATAGTGAAATCATCCATATAAATCTTCATACAGTCAATATAAATATCTGAAAATATACTGATGACAACTCGTTGAAATGTGGCTGGGGCATTGCACAAGCCAAAAGGCAAGAATAAATACGCAAATCTTCCCCATGGACAAGTAAAAGTTATTTTTTCTTGATCTTCTGGGGCTATTTGAATTTGATTGTAACCACTGAAACCATCCAGAAAAGAAAAATACTTTTTGCCAGCTAGGTTATCAAGGACTTGGTGTATTAATGGAAATGGAAAATGATCCTTCTTAGTGGTTGAATTGAGCTCCTTATAATCTACACAAACTCATCATTTTCCTCCCTTCTTGGGTACTATGACCAAGGCTGAGACCCATTGACTATCGAAGATGGGGTATATAAGTCCAACACTTAATAGTTTCTGCAATTCATTCTTAACAATATCTTTTAAGACAAGATTAACTCTCCTTTGAGGTTGTCGAACAGGTTTGATGTTAGGGATAATATAAACCTTGTTAGTGCAGAGCATGGGATCTAATCCTTTCATGTCCATGTAATCCCAAGAAAATGGACTTTGATTCTCCTGCAGTAACTGTAACATAGCTTCTTGTTGGGAGGGTGATAAGGCATTGTTTACATTCAATTCCTTGCTTAGGCCAATTTTCATTTTAATAACCTTATTGGCCATGAATAATTGAGGAATAGGAGAAGAATCCATCTCATGAGGTAATAATGAATGGAGAAATTATGAAGTTTCTGAATGATGTAGTGAATTTAAAGATGGTACAATGGTTTCTAAGATGCATTCAACTTGAGGACACATTGGAGATTCTGCTCCATATTCATTTAGAATGATGGATAAAATTATTTCATCTTTCTCTCAAGCAGCTATAAATGATTCTCTACCTATCATCATCATTTGATGGATGGAATTGGCTTTTAGATCATCATCACCCAAGTTTGGTCAGATTACTTGGTCATCTAGTAACAATGGTTGAGCAAGGGAGTATAAAGTTAAGTCCTTGGTATGAAAACTATTGGATATTGTCATCTTCCCAGATTGACAAGCTATATAAGCATCTACATTGGCTAACCATGGTCTCCCTAGGATTAAAGGATATCCTCCCATATTAGCCTTTGGGGAGAGAACAACAAAATCAACTTGATATTCCTAGGAATTTAGGGTGACTATAACATCTTCTATCATACCATCTAGTTTAATGGTAGAGATATCAACAAATTGAAGGATAGTGGGTGTCTCTCTGAGGCCAACAATATGCAACCAAGACAATACCTCCTTTGTCATGACATTAATAGATGCTCCTAGGTCAACCAAAGCATTTTGAACTTGGATCCCATGAATAGTAACTATAATATAGGACTCCCAGGGTCAAAGCATTTGGGTACAGTTAATTTCTTCAGCATTAAGTCAGGCAACTATCCTAGCAAATGAATGGTTTTTGGATCTTTTTTCTTCCTTCTTGGCTGCTTACTACATGCTTCCTTAATGGCTTTAGTATAGGCAGGGACTTCCTTAATAACATCTAGCAATGATATTTTTATTGTCATTTATTTCAGTTGATTAAGCAAATCAATGGCTGCATGGTTCTTCATGGGCTGGCCTTGTTCTATCAACCTTTGGGGAAATGGAGGTTCTTTGGCTATAGGAAAGGTATGCTGATTTGACTCATCTATATGCCCAGTTAGAGGATCCTTAAGTTATTATAGGTTTTTGGGGTGCAAGAAGAGTGGTGCCTGATCTTAAATGAATATCATTCAATGAGATGGCATAGCTTTACTGTTGAGTCTATTGTTTAGTATTGTTCAGGTTAGGGTTAGGTTGAACTAGTAGTCAGGTCTACTTGGAAGGAGTATTAGGACCACACGAGGAGGCATTAGAGCTTGCTTCTAAGTTGGTGGTAATAGGGTTGGCTAACTAGATTGGATACTCCAATTTTGAGGTTGCTCCCAACCCTGCTGGGATTATTGCCAACTATGATTTCCACTAAAACTAGTATTTTGAAATTTTTTCTATTGATTACTATTATTATAACTTTGAAGAAGATCTTGTGGCATACCTTGTATTTAAGCCCATGGCCTTCTTTGAGAGACATAGAGTACCTCTCCATTTTCTTCAATGGCTTTGAACTCAGTTGGCATTGGTTGTGTCTCCATACTTGCAACAAACTTACATCTATAGTATGTTTTCTTTTCTCTACAATATGGATAGTATTTAGTCAACATGGCATCAACTTCATCTTTCTTTCTTTGGGCTTGCATGGTGTCTAGCTGAGTGGCTACATTATTAATGATGTCTTGCTTGAAGTTTGATAGTAAATTAGATAATTCCATCTTGGATGCTTCTGAACTACCATTGGACTTATGTGGTAGATCTCTAAGTCCCCTACCTTTCTTCATAATGGCTCTAGAATAATTCAAGCATATACTCTATATCTTATTCCAAGTCTTTTGAGTAATGTCCTCTCCTACCATAAGGTCTAGAGCTTCAATATTTCCTTCATTTACACCTCTCAGAAAAATATGTTTCTTTGATTCCTCATTCAATTGATGCTATGTGTTATGCTACAGGTTGAACATGAACTGGTAAACATAATCTTCCAAGGTCTCATCATCCTTTTGGGAAATTTTAAAAATATCATCCCCTTTTAAATCCTGACCCCTAAAATATTCCTTATACTTTGTGAGAAACAAATTGCTCATTGTAGGCCAATCTACTACAACATTGGCACCCAACCCCATGAACCATCTCAGAGCAACTCTTTATGGGTAGAAGTAAACAACTTCAATTTGTGGGCATCGGTTGTATAGTCATAACTTCTACATAGTATGTCAAACTCAAAGAGAAATGTTTCAAGGTTTTCAGTGATGAAGCCATAAAATTTGGGAAGTGCAGCAACAATTATGCTTTTCAAATTTTGGTTACCTTGCCGAAGAAAAGGAAACATTGGTTGAGGCTGATGCTAACCCATTCGTGGAGGGGGTACTATTAATGGTACTTGATATATGACAACAGCAAGTGGATTATCTTTGTATTTAGGTTCAAAAAAGAGATCATTCAAATGCAAGGATTCATTAGAGGATGAGGGTATTCATTCTTGAGTAGTAATGAATATATTTTCAAAAGTTTCTTCTTCATTCTTATTGTGTGGTTCTTCAGGTTCAGGTTTAAAAATGTCTTCCTAAATATTACAGGGAAGAAATATCCCAAAGGGGTTTCTTTTTTTATGCATGCAAAATAATGCAAAATCTAATCTAACATAATGACTTTAGGGTTGAATTAGATTGACACCTTCCCCAGCAATGACACCAAAAATGGCTGGTCAACTAAATACCTCAGTAACAAAGGATTGGACATCCTTCTATATTGACTCTACAATTAGACAGAATCATGTATTTTCCTAAGAATAACATACTAACTAATTCATTTTATTTGTCAACCTGAGAGCATAAGGTTGAGAGGGTGGCTACAAAGTATATGCTCTAATTCCTCTTTAAGTCATTACAACTAAAACAAGAAAGAAATGCTAAAGGAAACTAAGCTAGGAACTAAAACAACATTTTCCTTAAAGCTTAGAGTAATGCTACAAATAGTAAATATATTTATGCACCTATGCTGTAGGAACAATTGAATGATTCTTTTATCAATGGCTATAGGAAAAATAAAAGTCTACTTTGCAAAGAAACAAACAAGGAAATAATATCTATTCTAACAAAGTAGTTCACTCACCAAGTGGGCCCCCTTGGATGAGTTAACAGAAAGATGATCAAGACTGAAGGTGGAAACTTGAACTTTGTATTCTATTCATTCATAGTTAGAGATTACATCTAAAAACAAGATTACACATTGTTGAACAAACAATTTATTCTATCTTTCTTTTGGTCAAAACTAGAAAAAAATCTCCTTTCAAGGTTGCAGAGGAAATTATTTGAAGAAAAGCTACAACAATTTCCTACTCCTACGATCACTCCATCAATGAGGATCGATTATAGATCATAAAGTTTATAACAGAAACATCATTAACTCCTTCAAGAATATACTAGGTTGAGGAAGCTATCTTCATACACTGCCATAACAGAAATCACACAATAATCTTCTTGAGCGGTGATTCATCAATCATCTAGTCGAATTTGACTTAGTATTGAAATGTTGTCTTGAATATGCACGAAAAACACCTACAAAATATTAAAGATGACAACTTCCACATACATATATTAATTTCATCATTAATGTTAGAAAAGGTATAATGTTCAAATTACCACTCTTGCAAATCCTACGATTGTAGAAAGGAACCTACCCAAACATAGCATAGATGAGGAAATATTTATCAACATGTAATATTCCTTCATTAAACCATATAAATCCATAGATTCAAGAAAACTCAACATATCTGAACAATCTACACTTAAATCTTCATGTCTTAACATATAGATAGTATATTCATAAAAAACATAAGTTCTTTTGCTTAAACCATAGAGTCATAAAATGTTTCTTGCAAGATAATTATCTAAAAACAAGATAAAAGGTTCTCAAGATAATGGCCTTTTAGAGGCTCATCAATATATCGATTAATTTTACTAAAATTCTCTTTGATTTTTATCATGTATGAAAATTTAGTGATGGGGTTTTCTATGTATGTCAAGAATAGGAGGAATAAGGGTTTGAAATTAAGGCAAGGGTGCATCACCATGAAAAAAAGGAAAACTCAAGCAATAGTTTTCTTGAATGGCCAAAACATTTATTGGATCTCTTTTTGAGATGAAAGAAAAATTGATGCTTGACATTGATAGACAATTTAGTGTAGATCTTGAAATAATGAAACATGTTGAAAAGATCTTTGATGAATGCATGTATATAATTCTAGAGGGCATTTTTTTTTAATGCATTTTTTTGAGAACTTTAGAAAAGGGTTTAATGGGTATTTGTCCCAACTCCCAATAGTAATATCAGAGGTATTTTCAATATTTTTGGGAGTGTATTAGTGGGTGATAATCATATGTCCATTTAAAATTGGATGTATATTGATTATTCCATTATGTCTATTTAACAAATTTGAGATGCAACTATAGAACTATATCAATTGAACATCAAATTTGATTTTTAATAATAGAATTAAACCCTTTATCTAATATGAAGTTCTTCATGAAATAAAATATCTATAATATATTGAATCATCTTGTATTCAAAATTTAAATCCATGGTTACAAGAGGTTGAATTGTGAAACAACTAGATTTCTGTATTTGTGTTATTCCAAGCAATTACAAGTAATTTGCAATGAAATCTATTTTACATCTTCTTATTCTACCATTAAATTTATACATAAGGATCATAATTCTTCTTAATATAATAACATCTACATCATGAAATACAATCCAGAAGGTCTCAATAGAGATACAAGTTTTCTTTTTATAACAAGATTGTAAGATACAATAAAAGGTCATTACAAGGAGAAGTCTCCAACAAATGACTCAAGGAACTGTAGTGCCTACCCCTAAGTTACATTTTTGCTATCATTCCCAAACTCTTTTAGGCCAGTTTTATGTTTGATGATTAGTACTATTATTTTGGAGATTATCAGATATTGTGTTACACTCAGTTTATTATATGATGAGATTACTTGGTACTCTATATTTCATGTATGTATGATGATTATTCAGTGTTTTCAGTTATTGATGATGTTTAGTTAGATGAATTATCATATGTCTTTTCTTATGGATACTTACCCCATACTCATGTGTATGGTGCGCATGTTTGTTTTCTTTATGTATGGCATTTCTACTGTGGTTAAGGAAGGGAGTTGTAGTCACCTACTAGTCGAGATCTACACAATCCACCACTTCTTGCCATTGCTTGTTTAACTTAGAATATTGTGTCTGTACATGCATGGATTTTATGCAGGTTGCAGATACCAGGTATCAACTTCCCTGAATTGCTAGGATGAGCATACCTTATCGCATTATCTCAATGGTAAGAGAGGGGAGATAAATTCTCAACTCCAAATCCTAAACCTTTAAGCCATTGTCCTAATTAAAAATTAGGACAAGTATCTGAGTCTAGTACCCTCTGAATGCATCAAATGACGTTAATTTGTGATTATAACCCTTTAGTTTAATTTTGTATGTGTTTTTCTATGATGGGTTTTCGTATGTTGTCTTTATGAGTCTTTGGTGTATTTTCTATTAATTAAGTCTATTAAAAGATTAAATTAATGAAAAATTAATATGATATCTTTAATATTTAATTATCTTTAATTAATTGAGAAATTAATTAAATAAAAAGAATTAAATTTGGAGATAAAAGTTCAAGGATAAATTTAGAATGTGATAATATTTATATAGAGTTCATTTTTAAATAAATGCTAAATATTATTGTTACTTAATAAATATTTTATCAATTAAGTTTAAAAATAAATAAATTAAAAAGTGAAAAGATATTAAATTATGAAAAAGTTTAAGTTCGCATGATTTATGCATGAGATTAAAATAAACGAAATTGACTAAAAAGATTATTAATAATGTTATTTTAATTGCATAAAGTGCGCATGAGATTAAAAGTTAATAAATTAATTAAAAACATAAGTCAAGTGAAAATTAAATTAAGTAATTTAATAATTCAATTAAACGTGCATAGGTAAAGATAAAGAAAAGATAAGATAAATAAAAGTTAATATTGAGTTAAGGGTAGTGATCAAAGAGTTCTCTCGGGTGAATGCACAATTACTGCCCCAATTTAAGGAGAGAACTCTTTATCACAATTAAGGGGGTTCATTATTGAGACATAGGAATTTTGGAGACGAAGTTGGACGCGAATTTTGGAGAGCAAATTCTGGAAGGGGAAATTTTGGGAAGATTTTAGAGAGAAGATCTTGGAAAGGAGCGAATTCTCTCATAAATCTTTTGGGTGGTTGCGATCTTAGCCTTAGAACCAAGTAGGTTCTTGAACTTTATGTACCTAGTTAAAATTATGATATTTAGATGATTCTGTCTTCTTTGTGATTGTTGAAATCGATTCTCTGAATTTCGCTGCATGAAATCATTGCTCTCTTGTTTTGAATCTATAATATTTATCTCGTCTATATAATAAGATTGAAAGAAATTAATTTTAAAAAAGAAAGGGTTGAGATTTAAAAGAAAATTTAATTTAGGAAGTCGAGTGTTAATCAAATTTTCCTATTAGATAATTTGGCAAAGGTTTGAAATTAAAAATGGAAATTCTAAGTTGAAAATTTGAATGGTTGGTTATAATTTTTCTACCAGATCATATTTACGATGATATTTTAAATATATATATATATATATATATTAAAAAGAAGGTTGTTTTATAAATTTTATATGTTGATAAATCTTATAAAATAAAGATATTTATTTAAAAAAATGTTTTATAAAATATATTAATAAAGAAATTTATTTTTAAAAAAGATATAATAATCAAAATTAGGAGGGGGAGGGAATTACCTCGTAACCCATCTCTCCTCCCAAGGTGTGAATCGCGTGTGCAGAGCAGACTATCTGCAACCGCGACCTTTTTAAAAAAAATGGTCGACGACCTTTAAAGGTATGGGTATTCTTTTTAAAAATTATTATTTTTAATATGTTTTTAAATTATAATAAATTTAAAATGCATTCAGTTTATTAAATTTTAAATTATATTAAATTTATAATATTAATTATTAATAATTTTATATTATTATTTAATCAAAATTTATTATTAAATTATATTAATGTTTAAAAATTAAATGAATTATTAATGAATCAAATATAGTTAAATAAATTATTAGTTAGCTTAATTAAATTTGATTTAATTAAGAATTACTAATAATGAAAGTATTTAACGAAGTGTAAACTTATTTATTTTTGTTAATCATCAATAGAATTGGTTTTACTAAAATTGTAATTATTCTATTAAAATTAATAATTTATAATTTTATAACTTAAATAAATAAATGATTATTCCTAGACTATTTTAGGATGTAGACTTTAATAATGAGGATAACTTACATATATTTGAGTTGATTAAACAAATGGCTTATTGGGTGGAATAAACTGAGAATCTTATAAACGTACATTGAAATGTAAACTGAAACATTACTTTTCACTTAACAATGTGTTTTCTAAATCAAACCTAAACTATGAAATTGTAATGTTTTGTTATGCTATCTATGTTTTGGGGTTTTTAGGGTTGACTAGATTGTTGACTAGTTATAGGATGTTTACTAGAGGCTCGGGGGTTATGCGATTGTGATGTTATGATGATTTGCTCTTGATCTTTCTAAACCCAACCATGGTGATGTGTTGATATACTCTATGATGGATGTATTTATTGGTTGTTATTGCTTTCCAGTTTTCTTGTGTGAAGCTGAGGTGTATGTCTATGAGACATCTGACTTAACCATTTATGAGTCCTTGATCAGTAATACTTGGGTTGCTTTCCAGTTTCCTTGATGGGACTAAAGTGTTCTGCTATATTCTTGATGATGTCATGTTGTGACATGTTTGACTTGACCATTTTGGAGTCTTGGATCAGTATTGTGATTTATTTTGGGATATTTCCTAGTTGCTCGTTGAGAACCATTGGATATTGTGACTTATCTTTGATTCCTTTAGTTGCTGATAGAGTACTGTTGTGATCATTATGATTATCATTTGATGCTTTCCAATTTCCCATGGAGAATTGATGTGATTATTATGGCTTATCTTTTGATGCTTTCTAGTCACTTGTATAGGACTGAGGTGACTTTGTGATTTGTGATTTCATGAGCCTAGGGTAGGTTATCTATGTGTAGTGTCGGGAAGTAGCTTGCAATGGGGGACAAAAGACCCTAAGTGGCTCTGGGGATGACTCATTGTAAGTTGTTTTTAATAAGTGATAACATTACACTAAATACTGACTTAATTGAACATAATAAGATTAATTGTATTTTCTCACCCATGCCTTGAGTGCTAGTACAAACTAGGATGGGAGTAGGGAGAATGCTTGGTTATGACCTTGCATTCCATAGTATGCCTCGTAAGTATGAGAGTATACTAGTGGTCGTAGGATCACCGGGGACCCAGGATTCCTAAGGGATTGCTCGAGTGACTTCCAATGTGATTTGTTGCAATGAAATTTTCCTACTTGCATAGTAGGTTTCCTACATGTCTTGTGTGCCTCTAGGTCTAGATGTCGATCTATATGTTGGAACCTTTGAGTTAGTATACTTTTAGGATTTCCTGGACTTAGAGAGTATTTGTGTTATGTGATTTGATATCATGTTTGGGACTTGAGACTATCTTCTCAGTGTGGTGGGAGTGGACCATTTAGGTTCCACATAGTCGGGTGGTAGTGCTTTTTCACTCTTACCATTGAGATCCGTCTGTAGTCATCGTGGCTGGAGCATTCTTTGTTGGCATTTACCTTCATTCTGTTCATGGATCATTATGATGGATGGTTATATTTTATTATGGATGTTATATCTTTTTGATGTATGGATGTATCATGTATGGTGGATGATTTCATTTATTTTACTGTACGTATCATAGATCCGAACAGGATGATTTATTTCTATTTTTACATATGTATATTCTTTTAAGTCTTTCATACCCTGTGACATGTACAGTGGATGAATGAGCATTCCAAATTAATTTGCCAAGAGGCATTCAGAATAAATGTATATTAAATGGACTTTGGACTTTCTAATTATTCTTTCATGTGGATATGGTAGTTGATAGACTTAGAATTAATTAAATTTAAATGTGATTCAACATCTTGGGATCCTTAAGGAATGTAACCTGTTATATATGTTTGTTGATGATTACATGTTATTGCTTTCGCTACTATGTGTTTGATGTGTATGATTATCTTTCTTGTTTTAAAAAAAAAAATGTTTAGCAAACTTAGTAAAACTTTAGGTAATTTCTTTTGGATCCCTTGGCGGGGCATTACAGGAACACTACCAAGTCTCCAAAACTAGGTTGCTCCATCATAAGAACCTATCCAAGTAATCTAAAAAAACACATAGAACAACCATGGAGAGCTCACCTCCCATCCTAGGCCTCGAAAGGTCACCCACCAAGTTGGGAGAAACTATAACCAACAAGGTGACATTCAAAATCTAAACACCAGGACATAAATCAACATACAATTCCCATCCAAGGTATACACAACATGATTAATCTTGAACCTATGACAAGGATGAAGGTAGATCTTTCATTCAAGAGAGGCCAATGTCAAAAACATATAGAAAATGGCCTCTTCCAAGGCTAGAACCTCACATGGATTCCCATTTTTTAATACTCCTTTTCTTTCCAAACAAAATCACTAGGAAATGACATGAAAGGGCTCATACACCTCGCATTTAATCCCTCTTCTCATGATGAGATGAGACTCTGTACTAACATGAAGTCCAACTAACCCCTCCCCCTTACATGGTCACTTCTGCCCTATCCAAGGGTGAGTAATGCCAACACTTCTTTCACAGTTTTTCCAGCAAAACAAGGAAAAAAACATGAAAATAAAAGAAAGTAAAAACCCACAATACCCATCCCTCACATGATAACAACACAAAATACAAATCCAAACATGTAGGAGATTTACACACATGCTTAAGTAATGAACAAAATGAACATACCCATGGCAATGGAGAAATTTGTCTTCATAAAGGTTATGGTAAGAACAAGTTTTGAGATAAGCTTAATCCTTTCCTCCCTCCAATTCCAAAGCTTGACGTCTCTAAAAATAGAGAGTGGGTGAACACCCTCCAACTCTTCAAAGGGACTCTAAATAGCTTCTAAACTCACCCACCCAAAAAATAGCAATAACTCTGACTTGACTCTAAGCCTCCTTTAGTCTCCCGACTTGCCCCTACCGTAAAGGCAACCTCTTAGCAAGAGTGAAAACCTCATGGAGATGATCCATTTTCACAAAAAAGGGAAATTGGAATATTTTAGGGGTTAAAAATGTTGCTAGGAAGTTCTAGAAGGGTGGAAAAGGTTCCTAACCCATACCCATACCACTTGAGCACTTGAATTACATTAAATTTGGCTTATACGATCAATTCATGACCTATACAAGTGGCTTGAAATATTTTATCTCCAAAAACCTAAGGATGTAACTTTTCCACTAAACCCTAATCAAGAGAAATTAATTTAGGTTACTAACTAAATCAATTTTAGGTTAATGGGTTACATTGTCAACCCTAATTGAAATGTCAGTACACATATGTATATAACGAGTGTCAAGTGACACCATAAGATTTACTTTACATAACATTTGATATGTCACAAAATACAGAATGATATACATACATTCAGATTAAAATACAAATTAAACACTTGACAACGAGGTTCAAATCACCTTATTAGATTCAACCTTGGTCTTACAGTTTGCACATAGGGTTCGTTACTATTTCACTGATTAATTCTATGGTTAAATTTCCTGCACACTCAATGCAAATATCAGTAGTTTGATAAAATCACACACACACACACACACACACACACACACACACACACACACACACACACACACACACACACACACACACACACACACACACACACACACACACACACACACACACACACACACACACACACATATATATATAAACCAAATTTATGTAATCAAATTGATCAAAACATTACAACTTTCGTTTAAACAAACTTTTCCCATTTATGTACATAGATTAGCATCACTAATCTCATAATTGAATCATCATAACATATTCATTAGTTTGAATTAGAATGCTGAAATAATCATCATAATGCATATACATACATTTAAAACATTATAAATAACATAGCTAAGCATACTAAAGTAATCATCACATGGCATAAGTAATATGGATAATGTCTAATCCATCAAATATAATGTCTTAAAATGTTGGATCATAATGTATCCAAATAAGTGTATCAAGTATGCTATGATGGGTCAAGGTGAGGCCTACCAAAAGATCATTTAAACTTTATCACTCCTTGATCCTGTCTAAAGAGTGGTATGATCTAAAGGAATTACAAACATCACTAATTGATGTTACAATGTAGGATTTCATAGGCTTTTTAGTTCACTTTGTTAAGAGATTTTTTTGCTACAATGGTTAGAAAGTAACAGTTCAAATGATCTGTTAGGTTTAACACTACCTTGCTTGTTTAGATCTCTATTTTGCTCTGTCTCTTTTTGATCTCTTCCTTCTGATATCTTATTGGGTGATTCACACATTCTCACTTTCACTTTTCACTTAACTCTACTTTGATCTTCCTTGTACTTTGCTTGGTTCTCCTTGCTTCTTTCAACTTCAACAACGTCACACTTTAATTTTTGTTCTCCAACTATTCCACCAACAATAAAAAACTTAATCAACAACCAAAAACTTTCTCCAACTTCTCCTTAAATAGTGATCTCTTTGCTTCCAGTTTCTTCCAAATTTTGATGCTTAACCACAATCGTCGATCTTAGATTCATAACAAGTACAATGTATCTAGACACTAAAAAAAGAGAACTTTCATAGAAATTTGTACTCATCCTTATCCTTGTTCAATCATCATCATCATATCTTTATTTTTTATTTGTCAAGGTGCATATCTCATAATAGACTTTGACTCATGCCTTTGAACTTCTTGAACATTCTTTATTTTCATCAAAAGTCAGCCTCAAATTCCATCTTTATAAACTTGTTCTTCCAGTTGTTACTCGATGAACATAAAATTTCACTTAGGAAAAACATCACTCAATTAATATTAAAATTTCTTGGTGAACACCAAACTTTAACTTGCTTTGTCAAATGCTTGGTAACAACTGTAGTCACTCAGTGAACATTGTCTTTCTTCTTTCACCTTGTCACTTGGTGTAGCTTGTATATCTCATTACATTACAAGATTACATGATTGTAAAACAATCAAACCAACATTACATTATCACTGTCCAACTCATTCAAGTGACCATTGAATACCATACTTATCAATATTTTATCATCAAAATACTTAATTTCTTCAAATCCTCTTCATCAATCAAATGATATGGCACTCTACTTAATTATCATAATGTCTAATCAACTAAGACTTGACATCAATGAAAACATAACAAATGATATGACTCCTTTATATCTATTCATAACATTCTCAGTTACATCATCAATTGGGGCTAACAATCTCCCCCTTTGGCATTAATGGCAACACATAACATATGATTTTACATTACAAAACATTACATAAGATAATCAAATGTATGCATTGCAAACAATACAACTATTCAACTCACAACTCTTCATTCAGATTCTCTGTAATAGATCTTCTCATCAAGTGTACTTGGTTTATATCTTCATTAGTAGAAAACTTCAACATTTCTCCCCCTTAGGATACAATCTTCTTCTATTTAGCGATATATTTTCTTCCTCTTTACTTGTTCTTCTTCTCCTTATGATAGAAGCCAATAATCAATTCTTTCATTACTCACTCCCCCTTTGACAACAATGGCAAAGGTAACTATAAGTTCCAATGTGAAACTTATAAAACCTTGTAGTTATCCTTGTACCTTTCATGTACTATTTACATTAGTTTCATCTTAGTTATATAATAGTAATGTGTTATAATTTTTTTTTAAAATAGGAAATTGTAAAGAAATAATAGGCACTTTGAAATCATGTAATGGTGAAAGGATCACCAATTGAATAAAATTAAACAAATGGAAGTAGAAAAAAAGAATGAATGAATTGTACAAACTTGAAATCAAGAAGACATCATATGAAGCAAACATTATATAAAATTCATTGTATGAAATGAACTATTAGTTCCCACCACAATTCAAATTTCAAATTGAGCAACCATTTCTTTAATGATCAAATTCTTATAAGAAAGATACAATGCCACATTAAATTCTTTAAAATTTCTATCTAACTACTGTAGTTTATTATATTCTAAAAATTCTCTACTCTTGTTTAGGTTGGTAGGCAATCTCATTTTCATCCCATTTATTCCTTGTTATTGTATGCTTAGATAATGTTCCAAGCATTTTTTTTTTCAATTTTATTGCTTTTATTACTTATGATCTATACTTACTAAATGCTTTATGTCGACACTAAACTTATGTTCAAATCTATATGCCTTTTTACTGCTCACTATTTGTAGGTTACTTTCTATTTCCAAATGAAATTATTAAATTTAAATGTCTTTATTACATGCCTTTTACTATAGTTGTTTTCATTTGGTAAATGTGGGTTTATATGTGTATACTATGGGTTTCTCTTCAAATTCATTAAAATCATTGGAGTTTCTTTGGGTTACTAACTTCATTTTGTAATATTTTCAATAAGTGTATTACAAAGAAAAATCAACATATTGTACAATAAGTTATGTGACATATTCACTAATTAAATATACTTTTCAATATAGTTAAGTTATTTTATACCTTTAAATTGGAAGTATTTATGTATTCATGCAAGATTCCTAGTCTCATGTCTCACATTACCAAATTGGTTTTCTAATTTTGTTAATGATTACTTTACAAAACTAACCCTGCATAGTACAAAAATAGTTTTTTATGTATTCAATGATTAAAAGTACTTGTCAAATAGTTATGTTATTTTCAATGTACTCTCATAGTTCACATTGTCATGTTTCTTTTATAACTAAATCAATAAATACCCATGTATTTCCTAGTCATTTTTGTGTTTTACATTGCATATATTTATTTTAGTTTAGGTTGGAAGACAATCTCATTTATTCCTTGTTATTGTCTGCTTAATGTATGGTTACGACATGTAGTTTGATATGCATTTCATAACTATGTTAGCGAAGTTACATGCCTTTTGCTAATTACTGTAGGTTCAAAATTTTATTAAAGCTTATTTCAAAATAAACATATTTATTATTACTAACATACACATTTTTTGTTTTCATAAATGTTACTTTATTTTAGGTGTTCTTTATGGACTGAAATTTTGGTATTCAATATTGGGTGTCTTGTCAGAAGTTATTGGAACACCAATACTCCAGTTTATTCATCATGCTAGATGATGATATCAAGGATGGTACTCTCTATATTGAATGATATAATGTACGTGATCTTCATCTTCTCAATGGGTTCATATATAAGCTTGTATTTTCTTCCCTTCTTCAAGTTACTGGTAGATTTGACTAGGTATTGGATGTCTCTAGCCATGTTGTGGTATCATCAAACTAAGTAAAAATTGTTAAGGGAATCCAAAATGTTTATCCTCTCAACATATATGGAATATTTGGAAAAATATTTAATTTTGAGAAAGTGGGAAGTGAAGATCTTATGGTGGAAGCATGGGAGATGTTCACATATTCATGTTGTAGAGATAAATTGAGTTACTTTGCAATATTCAGTGCTAACAATAAAGATTTTTTTACACCTTCTAAGAAAGTTGTAATCATAGACTACTTCTATGGATTTTCCCTTTTTGTCAAAAAAAAATGCACATCTATAGACTTATGGGTGTGTAGATTTTGGGACGGTCTACTTGATATTGATGAATTTTTGTGCTCAACATTCTTCACTTATTATCATTGTTTTTGGATGGGAATCATGATATGTTTAATTATGTGATATTATTATTTTAAATTTATTTTAATTATGACAATGATGGGGGAAAAAATAGGCTCTGCAACTGGCCGTGTGTTTGAATGATGTCATTCTTAGATTTTGCTTGGTTTGTGTCTTTTGTGTCATGTTGTTTGCCTTGTGTCACTTGTACCCTTTTCTTGGTTGCAGTAAGTACTTTGTTTGCATTTTTCCTCCATTTGGCTTGGGTTGCATTGTTTCATTATTTTGAGCCCTTGTGGTGTGGTGTGGTGTGAAATTTGCCCTCGGCCTAGTTCGCTTGTACCAAGGGAGAAACAAATCATGGCGGAGGGAAGGATTGCAATTTGCAGGATGACATGGGTAGGAGTATGTCTGAAATGGGCACTCATAAATCTATAGTCAAGAATGTTGGTGATTGAAATGAAAGTTGTCTTACAAACAAGTGGTGGCTGAAAGTTCTCCATCCTTCTTGAAAACAATGATGTTTAAGGGTGTTATTTGTAGACAAAATATGGAATCAGAATTGTGAGGAGGAGAGGGAAGAAGGGCCATAGCCAATGGAGGTGGATTCCTTGATGGAAGCAATGCCACTACTGGTGGAAGTGGAGGAGAGAATGGTAAGTATCCTTCTCTCAGCCCTAAGGTTCTTTCTCTTTCCCCCAACGAGGACACGGTGTCTACAATTTTGAATAAAAGGTCTAGGTTGAAGAGCATTGCTATTTTTTTTGTTTGTTTGGATAAAGAGACTTTGCCTGATAGGAAGTTTTATGATGATTGGCTAGCGGCTGTATGGGGAAAAAAGCTTGGCATTTATGTAACATATTGTAGAATGATACAAAAGGGTTTGTTTGTTATTTTTTTGAAAAATCACAGTATGCAAGAAAGAGTTTTGGAAAAAAGATTCTAGAATGTTGGTAGGTCTATGTTCAGGGTCTACCCATGGTCTCCAAAAGGTGATTTTTATAAGGTTGTTGCTAGGGCTCCATTGAATTGGGTGGAAATTAAGAATTTGAATGTGGAATTTTGGCCATTCATCCTACAAATTCTTAAACCATTTGTTGGAAATGATTGAAATGATCATAAGAACAATTGTTGGAATAATATATGGAACTAGTAAAGAATGTCCTCAATCATTGTTTTGTCATTGATGTCAAGCTTGCTAATTGCAGGGATGACAATTGCTTTAGTGATCCAAATACTATCAATTAGTTTATTGTCAAGGTGGAGGCAATCAATAAGATGTAACTAGAACACCTAGAGAAAGGTTGAAGTTATGATGTTGTAATGAAGTACAAGGATCAGTCAAGCCATTAATGAAATAATGTATTGGATGACATACTAAAAGATACAAAGAATGAGCACACTAAAACATATCAAAGATCTAAGGTTTTAGCTAAGTCTTTTGTAAAGCTCAAACTAAGAGAAGGAGCTGAGCAAGCTAGTAAGAGCCGAGCAAATTCCTAGTTAAGTGCCGAGAAAGTTCAAGTGCTAAGCAAGTTCAAGTGCTGAGCAGAACCAAGTGCCGAGCTAGTATAGGTGCCGAGTAACACAAAGGTGCCGAGCACCAGTAACTCAATAATGCCGAGTAACATAGAGGTGCCGAGCACCAGTAACTCAATAATGCCGAGTTGCTGCATTATTTAGGAAATCGAAGATTCACCAGATCTAAGCTGACAAAGTTGTTATCTAGAAATTTGTGAATTAAAAGGAAGATAAGAATAATGAGTTGGTGGCACAGAACACCATGTAGAACATTTTTAAGATACAATTGACGAAGTTTGAAGAAGAAAACAAGATATGGGGTAGATACATTGTATCCTACCTAATCCATTTTGAAACCCTAAAATTGGAGAGGGAGAATTGAGCAGCAAAGGAAAATCAGACTTGTATATAAGAAGACATTAGTTAATGGAAAAATAGAGTGGAATAGAGGGGATAGTGAGAGAGAGAGCCGTGGTCAAGCATAAAAGCATGAAATGCTGAAGAATGAGCTAAGGAGAAGATAACACAGGAACTCTGTTTGGATAGAAGACCACAAGGATGATTGCATTGGCAGAATGAGTAGGAAGACTCTAAGAGACGAAGTTTGAGAGGGAGACAAGCAGTCAGAGCTAAAGTGATTGAAGCCAAGCATAAGGATTGAACAGAAAAGAGTGATATGAAATTTGCAAAGTATGTTGTAAGTTATGTCAGATCAAAAGACCATTATCGTTACTTTCTAGCAATTGTAACAGTAAGATAAATCCTATGGACTTAGGTTGGTTTAACAACCATTAGAGAAATCCTTTAACAGGGTGACATTCCAAGTGAATGTTCTAAAGACCTTTAACCAAGCCCATTCCTAACAGTTTGGTGAAATCCTCTAACAAGGTCACATTTAACAGTGTGTTGTAAGCCTTTAACAGGGCAGGCTTTTAATAGGGCATCACTTCAGAAGAGTGAGAATCAAGTAGCATGTTACTGGTGGTTCTTCCAAAATTGGGTTTCCACGTAAATCATTGTGTCATGTGTTGATCTTGAATGTCTTATCTTTGCATGTTGATTTACTGTAATTTTCTTATATGACTATTTTAAGTTTGAACATATGAAAAGGGTATTAATAGGGCATTTGGACCTTGAATAACTGATTCACCCCCCCCCCCTCTCAGTTATTCTAAAGAATTCTAACAATTGGTATCAGAGCTGACTGCTGATTCAGTTTAAAGGGACTACTAGCAGAAAAGATCAAAATGCCAAAGAGAGAAGTTCCCAAGCTGAACAAAGACAACTTTGTTGCATGGCAAAGTTTGATGAAGCTACATCTTGGATCCATAGGAGATTATGCCCAAAATTCAATTGTCACTGAACATGTAGATCCAACAGGTGCTCCTACTGCCGAAGACATGAAAAACAAACAAGAACACAATAAACAATGCTGGAAATTGCCTCTGCACTCAGCTATGCTGAATTTGATGATATCAAAGGATGTGACACTGCATTCAAAATGTGGAAAGCCCTATTAGACATCTTTGGAGGAGATTAGAATGTACAAAGAGCAAAAAGAGAAAGTCTCAGAGGAAAATTTGATGACATGAAAATGGAAGAAAATGAGAATGCTGCTCAGTATGGTGCAAGAATAAAGGAAGTGGTAAGTGCAATAAGATGCTTGAATGGTCAACTGGATGAAGATACTGTTAATAGTAAGTTCTTAAGAACCTTGCTTCCTATCTATGCTATTAGAGTATTAGCAATACAAGAGCTAAGATGTATACCAGGAAATAACCTAAGCTTTGAAGGTATAATAGGTAGACTTACTGCATTTGAGTTATCTAACTTTGACAACTACAAACCTGAAAATGTTGAATCTACTTTTAAGGCCAAGTTATCACTAAAAGATGCTGAACAGGTGAATTCAAGGAAAGGAAGAAAAATGAAGTATGTATCTAGTGAAAGTAGCACTGATGAGGAAGATGTGGAACAATTGGAAGCATTGCTCGCTAGAAGATTTCACAGGGGCAAAGGAAAATTCAAAGGTAAGATGCCTATCATTTGTTTCAATTGCAATGAAGTAGGTCATATTGCTGCAAGATGTCCATAGAAAAAGGATTCCAAGGAAGGCAAAAAATACAAGAATAGAAGATTAGATGACAAGAGAGATTACAAAGAAAAAGGTAAGAAGTGTTATATTGTTGAAGAAAATTCTGATGACAATGATGATGAAGTTGTTTATGTAGCCATGAAGGACCAATCTGATGAAGAAGAAGCCACAACACTGGTGACATGTATAAACAATAATGACAGATGGATCATAGACAGTGGATGCTCACATCACATGACAGGAGACAAAAGTAAGTTTGTTAACTTTACTCAGTATGACAGAAATAGTGTTAGATTTGGCAATGTTGCTCCATGTCAAATCAGAGGAAAAGGTTCCATTAAGCTCACAGATCAAATTTCATGTGACAATGCATACTATGTTGAAGGATTAAACTACAATTTACTAAGTGTCTCATAATTAGGCAATATAGGTTGCAAAGTGGAATTTGAAAACAAAACTGCAAAAATCTATGACAATGATGGTAAACTAATAGGAAAAGGAGATCAAACAAAGAGTAATTTGTTTTACCTTGATATGGATGATGCTTCTTGTCTATTTGCAAAATTTGATGATGAATGGTTATGGCATAAAAGATTATGTCATGTCAACTTTGAAAATCTAGTCAAAATCAGTAAAATGAAGAAAGTCAGAGGTCTACCAAAATTGAAAAAGCCTGATAATGTCATGTGTAAACAATGTCAGCTAGGAAAGATGACAAAGTCAAGTTTCAAAAGCAAAAACTATACATCTAAAGAGATACTTGAGTTAGTTCACACTGACTTATGTGGTCCAATGGAAATAGAAAGCTATAGAGGAGATAAATACATAATGTTATTTGTTGATGACTATTCTAGGATGATGACTGTTATGTTCTTAAAACAAAAATCTGATGCTTTTCAAATGTTTAAGTGGTATGTGGCTAGAGTTGAAAAGGAAACTGGAAAAAGCTTGAAATGTCTAAGATCAGATAGAGGTGGTGAATTTACATCAAATGAATTTGAGATATTCTGTAATGAAAATGGAATTAAAAGACAGACATCAGCTCCTAGAACTCCCCCACAGAATGGAATTGCTAAAAGAAGAAATAGATCTATAATTGACTATGCCAGAACATTAATGATGGAAAAGAATGTTTCTCTAAAATATTGGAGAGAAGCTGTAAGTGTAGCTATTCATACATTGAACCGAGTACAAGTCAAGAAAGGTACAAATACAACACCTTTTGAATTATGGTATGGTTACTCACCAAATGTAAAACATTTCAAAGTGTTTGGTTGCAAATGTTTTATTCTTAAAGATGTTAGAAATGGAAAATTTGATGCAAAAAGTGATGAAGGAATATTTCTTGGTTACTCCACAAGAAGTAAGGCATATAAGTGTTTGAATATTAACACTAACAAAATTGTGGAAAGTGCAAATGTAAATTTTGATGAGCATACAGAAGTCCAAGCTAAAGAACCAAAGAAAATGGAAGAATACAGAACCTTTGTATATTCTTATGAAGGAATGACTGCTGATGAGGATGATGTCAATCAAATTGAAAATCAACAAGAAGTGTTAGTTTCAGCTGATTCACAACTAGTGAATGCCGAGTTGTATTCAGAAGCCGAGTTACAAAATGAAGAAAATGCACAATCTGATTCTGAAGACAACATACATGATGAAGAACAACCTGAGAATGAAGAGCATAGTGATCCTGAATCTGAAAGATCAAACATGGAAACAAGGACAGAGCCAAGATTATCCAAATATGTAAAAAGACATCACCCTACTGAACAAATAATTGGTGACAAAGATGCAAGACCAATGACAAGGAATAGACTAAGACATGCATCATGTCTGATCAGCAAATCTGAACCCAAGACAATATACGGTGCATTACAAGATGGCAACTAGTATAAAGCTATGGAAGAAGAAATTGATCAAATAAGAAAAAATAAAACTTGGAGTTTGGTTCCCAGACCAACTGACAAGAATGTGATTGGCACCAAATGGGTATTCAGAAACAAACTAGATGAGAATGGTGAGATTACCAAAAATAAAGCTAGATTAGTATGCAAGGGTTATGCTCAAGAAGAAGGAATAGAATATGGAGAAACATTCGCTCCTGTTGCAAGAATGGAAGGAGTAAGAACTTTACTTGCATATGCTGCCTACAAAGATTTTAAAGTCTATTAGATGGATGTGAAATCTGCCTTCTTAAATGGTATACTAGAAGAAGAAGTCTACATTGAACAACCAGAAGGATTTGTTGATGAAAACAATAGGGATATGGTGTGTAAGTTACATAAAGCACTCTATGGTTTGAAACAAGCACCTAGAGCATGGTATGAGAGACTTCATAAGTATCTAGTGCAAATTGGATTTGAAAGAACTGATGATAACAACAACATGTACATCAAAGCTGAAGAAGGTAAAGACATTATTACATCTGAAATTTTTATGGATGACATAGTATTTGGTGGTAAGGAAGTACTTTGCAATGGCTTTGCTGACAAAATGAAACATGAATTTGAGATGTCTATGTTTGGAGAAATCAAATTTTTTGTTGGATTGCAAGTTCATCAACTCAAACATGGAATATTTATTACACAATCAAAATACATCAAAGAAATTCTTAAAACATTTGGATTGGAGGAATCCAAACCAATCAGCACACCAATGGCCACAGGGAATAAGCTATCCAAAAATGATGAGTCAGCCAAAGTCAATCAAACAATGTACAGATCCATGATTGGAAAAATACAATATGTTGTACATAGGAGACCAGACATAGCATTAGCAGTTGGAATAGTGGCTAGGTTCTCTGCTAATCCTAAAGAAAATCATCTCATAGTAGTAAAAAGAATAATGAGATATCTCAAAGGGACTGATGATTTTGGTCTATACTACAAAAAGAATGGAAAATTTGAACTCAATGCATATACAAATGCAGACTAGGAAGGAAACATTGATGACAGAAAAAGCACAAGTGGAGGTGCATTATTTCTAGGCAAAAGGCTGGTTACCTGGACTAGCAAGAAACAAACATGTATATCCCAGTCCACTACAGAATCAGAATATGTCGCAGCTGTAATCAATTGTACAAACATTGTATGGCTCACACATCTATTGAATGGAATGAAAGAAGAAGTAACAAAATTGGTGATATTGTATTGTGATAATACAAGTGCTATAAAAATATCTAAAAATCCAGTGATGCATGCAAAAACCAAGCATATTGCAATCAAGTATCATTATGTTAGAGAATTGGTAGAAGACAAACAAGTGAAGTTGGAATACATTCAAACAAAGGAACAAACTGCAGATATCTTCACCAAACCATTGCCCAAGGATGCCTATGAATATCTTAGAGGAAAGCTGGGGGTTATACCCCCAACTCAAGCAGTTTAAAGCAACAAGGAAGCTGCCTTGCATCAACAGGAATAAATCATTGAAATATTAACAGGTTGATGCAAAGGATGATAGCAGGAATAGAAACTCCAAATTAGTCACAAGCATGGTGACAGAGGGAGAAAGACAACAAGAAGCCAAAGCTTATATTTTGCATGATAAAGATGCTACATCTTTGGCATTTATGTCAAAGAGGGAGAAATATGTAGAAAACTGATCAATGCAAAGAAAGAGGGAGATATATATGAAAAAGGGAGATATATGTGATCAGTGGTGAAAATGCAGCAAATCAATACAATCTTGGTGGTAACTAAATTGATTACTTGATCAGTTTGGTTTTCCATCAATGCCAAAGAGGGAGATTGTTGGAAATGATTGAAATGATCATAAGAACAATTGTTGGAATAATATATGGAACTGGTAAAGAATGTCCTCAATCATTGTTTTGTCATTGATGTCAAACTTGCTAATTGTAGGGATGACAATTGCTTTAGTGATACAAATACTATCAATTAGTTGATTGTCAAGGTGGAGGCAATCAATAAGATGTAACTAGAACACCTAGAGAAAGGTTGAAGTTATGATGTTGTAATGAAGTACAATGATCAGTAGGGCCATTAATGAAATAGTGTATTGGATGACATACTAAAAGATACAAAGAATGAGCACACTAAAACATATCAAAGATCTAAGGTTTTAGCTAAGTCTTTTGTAAAGCTCAAACTAAGAGAAGGATCCGAGCAAGCTAGTAAGAGCCGAGCAAATTCCTAGTTAAGTGCCGAGCAAGTTCAAGTGCCGAGCATAATCAAGTGCCGAGCAGAACCAAGTGCCGAGATGGTATAGGTGTCGAGTAAAATAGAGGTACCGAGCACCAGTAACTCAATAATGCCGAGTAACACAGAGGTGCCGAGCACCAGTAACTCAATAATGCCGAGTTGCTGCAGTATTTAGGAAATCGAAGATTCGCCAGATCTAAGCTGACAAAGTTGTTATCTAGAAATCTGTGAATTAAAAGGAAGATAAGAATAATGATTTGTTGGCTCAAAACACCATGCAAAACATTTTTAAGATACAATTGGTGAAGTTTGAAGAAGAAAACAAGATATGGGGTAGATACATTGTATCCTACCTAATCCATTTTGAAACCCTAAAATTGGAGAGGGAGAATTGAGCGGCAAAGGCAAATCAGACTTGTATATAAGAAGACATTAGTTAATGGAAAAATAGAGTGGAATAGAGGGGATAGTGAGAGAGAGAGCCGTGGTCAAGCATAAAAGCATGAAATGTTGAAGAATGAGCTAAGGAGAAGATAACACAGGAACTCTATTTGGATAGACAACCACAAGGATGATTGCATTGGCAGAATGAGTAGGAAGACTCAAAGAGATGAAGCTTGAGAGGGAGACAAGTAGTCAGAGCTGAAGTGATTGAAGCCAAGCATAAGGATTGAACATAAAAGAGTGATCTGAAATCTGCAAAGTATGTTGTAAGTTAAGTCAGATCAAAAGACCATTATCGTTACTTTCTAGCAATTGTAACAGTAAGATAAATCCTATGGACTTAGGTTGGTTTAACAACCATTAGATAAATCCTTTAACAAGGTGACATTCCAAGTGAATGTTCTAAAGACCTTTAACCAGGCCCATTCCTAACAGTTTGGTGAAATCCTCTAACAAGGTTACATTTAACAGTGTGTTGTAAGCCTTTATTAGGGTAGGCTTTTAACAGGGCATCACTTCAGAAGAGTGAGAATCAAGTAGCATGTTACTGGTGGTTTTTCCCAAATTGGGTTTCCACGTAAATCATTGTGTCATGTGTTGATCTTGAATTTCTTATCTTTGCATGTTGATTTACAGTAATTTGCTTATATGACTGTTTTAAGTTTGAACATATGAAAAGGGTATTAATAGGGCATTTGGACCTTGAATAATTGATTCACCCCCCCCTCTCAGTTATTCTAAAGAATTCTAACACCATTAGGATTAGTGTTACAAGTTGAGTAGTCTAGGGTGACATTGCCTCACCTTAATGCTAGAGTTCTTTTGGCTCTAGCTCCGGATGTGGATTTTCTTGATAAAATTTCATTAGAATTTGAGGGAGAAAGGTTTTTTTGGGAGATTTCCCTCATGGGGAATTTAAATACATCTTTTTATTATAGACTTAATGGGCATACCAAAAAGGATTGCTTAGCTTTCCAGCCTTCTCGTAAAGAAAAATTTAATCTAGTTAATAACTAGGAAAATTTTGGTTTACCAGTCATAGGTATTAAGAATGCAAACAAAATCCTCAATAAAGATAAGTGGTCTAATATTCATGTTATGGAAAGTGGTAGTTTGAATATGGGGGATCCTGTTACCACCCCAGGATTGCAGCCTCCAACTCTTAATACTATTGATATTCCCATGAGTAATAGGTTTTTGTCGTTGGCAAATCCTCTTTTTGAAGAAGAGTTTAAAGTGGTGTTGGCTAATGGTGGTGCCTTAGATATTATTCCTGCACTCGTAGCCTCCCCCCTATCAAGAGGTCAGTCTGATTCCCCTTAGGCTATTAGCAATGTTCAGCCTGCTCTGAATGCCCAACAATTAGCCCTCATATGCATTAAAGAGAGGGCTGTTAAAATTCAACAAGGTAATAAAGAGGTTCTTTCTGTGTCTTCGACTCCCATTTCCTCACCTGGATCTTTAGCTTTGGTTCTTTCTAATTTGGAGGGGCAATTTACAGAGGTTAGTAGAAAGAAAAGGAAGACTATAGAGAGAAGTACTGGTCCTTTAGATAGAGGAAGGATGAATCTTCTTGATTTTTTTAATAAGCTTTGCAGGAGTTCCAAAACTCCCCCTAAATTATCATGATGCGGCATATCCATAGTTGGAATGTTCGAGGATTAGAAATGCCAGATAGGAAGTATTTAGTTACAAGGTGGTGCAATAATTTGAAGGATAAGGATATTATTTGTTTACAAGAGATTAATGTGGTCAAATTTCAAGCCTATTCTATGTTGAAGTTCCTTTGGGACAAGGCTATAGGCTTCCACTCCAATCACGAGAGAGGGAAGGGAGGGGTGGCTATGGTTATTCACTTGAAATGGGAAAGTTATATTATGAACCATGGATGCTCTGAGTGTTAGAGGGTAATTTGGGTTGTTATTAAACAAGGTGAAATTTTTTTTGGTGTTTGTAATGTGTATGCTTCTTATAATTATAGAGAAAGATCAGAGCTATGGGAGTGGTGTTGTGTGCACTTGCCAAAGATTTCATGGGTAGTTGTGGGAGATTTTAACATGGTGGAACACAAAATTGATAAGGCTGGAGGTTTGCCTCATTGTTGGAAAGGTAGTGAAATGTATTTTTGGTTTAAATTCAAAAGAAAGTTCAACTTGGTGGATCCCATGGAAAACATGCATGGCAAGTTTTAAGACATTTGGTTTACCTAGTGCAATAATTAGTCGGGTAAGCATAGGGTGTATTGTAGATTGGATAGGGTGTATGGGGATAGTTCTTCTATTTCTTTCCTGCATCAAAATAGTCATGCTCTTGTCCAAGTTGTTCTAGCTTCTCTCTCAGATCATTAACCTATACATACTTGCTATACGATAGATGCTTTGAGGAATTCTCCAGTTACTAATAGGACTCACAGTTCTGTCAAGCTCAATTCCTCTCTTCTCGAGGATTCGAATAATGTTGAGGCCATAGTTATGGTTACTAAGATTCTTAATATTAGTAACCCTTTGCTTGATCCTATTGATTTGATCTCTAGAACTTGAAAGTGGAGACTTGGAAAAATCTTCCACAAGTAATTGGTAAGAATTTAGCCATGGACAAGAATCAAGAGGAATCTTTATGTCAAAATAAGTTGATTCAAGCTAAAAAAGAGTTACAAGAAAAAGGGCAGAGTGAGGAATTGGAATTGAAAATGGAAAGTATTAAACATCATTTGAGTTGCATTAAGAGGTACAAGATTCAAGGGCAGAGGATTAGAGCTAGGATGAATTGGATTGATGAAGGGGATAAAGGATTGGGGTACCTTTTTAACATTATTAAAGCCAAGAATAGAAGAGAACTTATTATTGATATTTTGGTTGGGGATAGAATTTCAAATGACCCTGAGGAAGTTCAACATGCTTTCTATAGTTTCTATAGTAGCTTATTCTCTTCAGAGATGACTCCAAAAAGAAAAAAAGTGATGGAAGATTGCTTTAAACTCATTCCTCTTAAAATTTTAGAAGTGGAGTAGATTAATCTTAGTAAGGAGATCTCAGTGGGGAAAATTGAAGCTACTATTGACTCCTTTCCTAATGGAAAGTCTCCTGGCTTGGATGGCTTCTTGACTAAGTTTTATAAGATGAATAAAAGTTGGATTTTCCATGAGCTGTTGGTTGTGTATGAAGAAGCCTTCAAGAAGGGGTCATTAGGGGGCTCTATTAATAAAGGTGTTATTAAGCTTTTGCCTAAAGTATGGGATAAGTCTCTAGTTAAAAATTGGAGACCCATTAATCTACTAAATATGTCTTATAAAATTCTTCCTAAAGTGCTTGCTAGAAGAATTGCTTTATTGCTAAATAAGTTTGTGTCACAGACAAAAACTAGTTTTATCTAAGGAAGGTATATCCTAGAGAATTTGATCACTAGTTGGGAGGCTATGAATTGAGCTAAGAATGATGGACAAGATGTAGCTATGATTCTGTTAGATTTTGAGAAAGCCTATGATAGGATTGAGTGCAGATTTGTAACAGGTATGCTTAAAGCATTTGGCTTTCTAGAATCTTACTGCAAATTGATTAATGTTATTTTTAAGGATGCTAGTACTATCATAGATGTGAATGGGTGCTTATCAGAACCTATTGTGTTGGAGAGATCCATTAGGCAAGGTTTCTCGATTGCCCCTTTGTTGTTTGTTATTGCTACAGATGCTATGTTTTACGTTCTAAGGGCTAAGGAGTTGGGTCCTCCATTGAAAGACATCTCCTTGCCTAATGGGGAGGTGTTGCTCAATGCTCAGTTTGTAGATGATACTTTTTTGTTCCTAGGGCTTTCAGAGGAAAATTTGGAGAATGCTTATAAAAGGATCAATTTCTTTTGTATGGCCTCTGGGTCTAAGATTTCACCTTGTAAATCCAATGTGTTGGGATTATCTGTTGATCCTCTGGATTGGTTGGTCAATAAGGGTTGCCACTATTCTAAACCTAATTAGATTGTTAGGTACTTGGGTATCCCCTTCTTAGTTGAGCCTACTCCTAATAAGATGTGGAATTGGGTCTATGGAAAAATTAATAAAATGCACTTGAAATGGTATACCCATTCCTTGTTTTTTCCTGGCAGATTGCAAGTGGTGTAGAAAGTTCTTTCTTCTCATCATATTTTCTTTGCTTTGGCCTAGATGTTTCTTAACTCTCATGTGAACATGCTACAAATAATTTTGTGAGATTTTCTTTGGTCAGATGGTAAAGGGAACAAGAAGAGGCATTGTGTTAGGTGGGAATCGTGTTGTCAAGGAAGAAGTCAGGGAGGTTTGGGGTTGAAGGATATTAAAGCCCAAGGGTTGGTTCTTGCATCCAAATGGGTGTCGAAAGCATTATGGGGTGATGAGCCATGGAAAATTCTTATAAGGAATAACCTTTTGAAATTTGTCACTAGGAAAGGTAAGAATTAGAAGGATGTTCCAGTTATTGACATTGTTTTAAGGGAATTTAAGATGAGACTATTTGGGTCAAAAAAATTTCAAACTTTTTGGAAGGCTTGGATTTAAGTGAGGAAGTATATATAGGATAGAGAAGTTGTAGGAGGACCTCCTTATTTCCTTGTGGTGTGGGGATAGATCCCGTTGGCACTCAAAATCGTAGTCCAAATTTTGAGCACCATTGAAAAATTTAGCCCTATAAAAGCTTTTGATGCACATGTACCCGACTGTCAGTTTGAGGCCTAAGAGGTGTTTAATGCTTCTAACACCTTTCATTTAGTGCATCTACATTCTCCCTGGTGTTAAACTGACATTCTGAGCCATTACATGAAGTCCCATTTTGAGTAATGGTCAAATCTGCATTTTCACCAAAGTGTCAAAACAATGACAGGAGGCTATGTTTGAGATTGAATATCTTGCACCTAGAAATGTTTCATGACTCACCACTTTGAGAACATTTAGTGTCCATACCTAAGAGCCTATTTTGCAAATTTTGAGTCATTTTGAGTCCGTTTGACAAGGTTTTGAATCCCTCAAAGTTGGTCTTTTAATATTTTCATGCTGATGCATATTGCACTTAATTCTGGGAAGCCCTGTTTGATGTGCTATAACTTTTGAATAGTTAATCAAAATGTTGAAATTCCTTTTGTGTTGCATTTTAGATATCAGTGAATTCTTATGTTTCAAGTTTAAGCTCTTGATGAATTCGTTTGATCAATTTTCAAACGTGATTCCAAACATAATTTCTATCTTTTTACTGGTGTCAGCAAATGCAGATTGATTAGTACCCCTGTTCGTGATATCATAATTCAAAATATATGATTGGCTAGATCAAATGGATTGTACTGCTATGTTTTCCTCTAAAAATACTCTAAGTGTGTCAATTTTCAAGTCATGAAGAATCCGTTTGCACATTTTTTAAGGTTAATTCCATTTGCAAAAAATGTTTTCTATCAGTGTTGCCAGTTTGCAAAATTTTAGTAGCCTACTTTGACCGCTCGCCATTTACGCCCAGTGATTTTTCATGAGCCCAAATCACAGATCCATAATGTCCCCATGACAGAGAACCAATGCCCGAGTTTTCATTTCCTGATGTGCTCGATGGCCTAGTTTTCAAAGTCAAATCCGAACCCAATTTAGTGTTTTCTGACATGTTTTCTTGCAGGAAGTTCTGAAAGGTCAACTTTGAAAAATGAATATCTTCTGACCTCAAATTTTTCATGAGACAAGATTTGGCGAGGTAAAAGTGTGTAGAAGAGAGAATCGGTATCCCGAATTTCAAAGCCCAGTTATCTGTTTGGATAAGTTTTTAAGGCCAGTCAACGGACCTCTTGGTGCAAAATTGACAGGTTGCAAATTAATGAAAAATGAGTTTTTTAAGGATCAGTTGGTGCTCAAATTGGATTCCAATCAGTTTGAGAAGGTTAGTGGATCAGTTTGAAGGTTCATTTTTTTGAAAATGAATTTTTTTTTAGGCTGGACCCACTTTGGGGCTCGGCTGAATTCATCAGATCTATAACCAAATTAAGGATTGTGGAAATATCTTATGTGTGTAAGAAATATGTAGAGTCCAAATTTTAGGAAACATAGAGCATAATCTCTTGCTTTTGAAAAAAAGATTCAAATGATCAGTCCGAGTACAATGAGAACATGGCAGCCCACGCTAAGGGAGAGCTCACTGGGGAGGAAGTAATTTTGATGATTGTAGAAGGTACTTCCAATAAATTATTAAGCTACATGTTAAAGATGTCTTCTCAGCTTCTTTGAGGTGCTATCTTGCAATTAGTGTATTCCTAAGAAAATAATTTGATTCCAAGCAAAAGGACAAAGACCCAGGCCACATGAGTAGCAGGGGTAGGGGCCACATCGGATAGCTTAGATTTCAGGAACACTTCTATCTACAGGGATCTTTCTAAGCCTGTTGGAGCTTTGAATAATAAGCGACTGGAGAAGATCCTTGAGAGATAAAATACTTTTGATGATCCTATTATTCCAAAATTTTTATTATGGATCACATTTTCAAGTGCTGGAATGGTTTGTTAACTTCCTTGCGTGTTCATTAAAAGCTTTTATGTGCTTCTAGAGCTGAGTGTACTCTCTTGTGCAAGATTTATTACAAATTGCTTAGATATTTATCAAGTAAAATAACTAGCTTTAGTAATTGAATCCCACCCATGAGAGAAAAAGGGGAGGCACCATTTGCAGAGTAAATTGGCCTGAGAGTCAAAAATGCAGGGGAGCCAGGAGGAAGCACACCAAAAAGAAAATAAATAAATAATAATTAAAAGCCAAAAAAGGAACAAGTCAAAGTAAGGAAGCTGGTATAAAATAGAGTGAGCCACATTTTTTGAAATAGGAAGCCGTATTTTTTAAGTCTAAGGAGACCCCATGCAAACAGAGAAAGCTCCATGCCTTGCAAATGTAACCCATGCCAAATAAACAAAGGAGTCTCCACATTCAATGAAAAGAGTTCACACCAATAAAAAGAAGATGCCATCTACAAATAAAGGCAAGGAGCAGACATTCATAGCTTGAGGAATTAAGAAGCGCCAACAAAATATAAGGAGCATGGAGTCATAGGCGAGGGATTATCAACAACATAACTACTGGCTCCCTGACTGTGGGTGGTGGTGCAGTTGGAAATTCTATTGTGATAGGTCATAGGACTTGACCATGGGGCATCACAACACTCTATAGATAATAAATTAATGAATGAGGAGAAAAAACCACTTTCCCAAGCTCAGAATCAGACTATTTTTTTTCAATACTTTGAGGAGGAAGACCACGTTAAGGAAGGTTCTATGAGATTAATGCAAGGTACTTAAGAAAAAGAATGACATTTGCTAAAGGTGACATTGATAATAGTCTCAGCTACTCTTGAGAAGAAGCTCAAGTGTCTAGTGAAGTTGTTGCCTCACATGAACCAATACAGATGAAATTTTTGCTCAAATCAATCTTGTTCCTGAGGCAGAGAAAATTGATTCATTGTTTCCTAATAGTGAACTTTTATAAGCGACATCATATAAGCCTCATGTGCGTTCACTTTGCAAGATGTTTGTGGTTTCAAATAAAAGAAGGATGGAGGGCTTTATGAAGAGTTGTGGCATGCCTATGCTGGTTCTCTTGTGATTGTCCCTCGTGTTGGAAAAAGGGTTTTATTTACTTTCCTCAGGGTCACATCAAAAAGCTTGAGGCATCAACGAATCAAGGTGCTGATCTTCAGATGTTTGTGTGCAATTTTCTGTCCAAGATCGTATGCCGTGTAATTAACATGTTACTAAAGACAAGATGGAGACAAAGAACATGAATCAAAGAGCCCCACATATCATGAAAGGAGACTTACGCTTTGAAGGGAGGACACCATGTTTGGATAAAAGAGCAGGGGCTGGAGTTGAAGGAAATAACTAGCAGACAGGTAAGAACAAAATCATAGTCTCAATGGTGAAAGCCATTCATGCAGCATAAAAAGTGGAGGGAACATTTATCCCACATTGTTCACAACTTGGATTTTTATAATGTTTAAATTCAAGGGCGCTCATCATTGAAATGTCTTCAAGACAAAGCAAGGCTTATAAAGCCATCACTTCCATGGTGGGACTACTGTGCGTGGTCAATGGATAAATTTTGATATAATATGCATAGAAAAGAGATGACATCAACAAAATTCAAACTCGTCAAAAAAGGTCCAAAATCTAGCTAGTCGCTATGTCGCTAGCTGAAAAACTTGGGGTTTTTTGACTAGCGACATAGCGAGTCATCAGAAAACCTCCAAATATAGTAGAATAGTGATGGGTCCCACATGGTGTTGATGTGGAAGGAAAGAGCAGAGGAGTTGTTAGAAAATATGGCCAGAATCTGGTGGTCGCCAAGTTGCCACCAAAAAAGTTGAGAAATTCTGGCTAGCGACATAGTGACTTGTCAGAAAATCTAAGAATTCGGCGAGGAGCTGAATGAGATGTGGGTCCTGCCTAAATGTGTCAGCATGAACCAAAGGATTACAAGTGGCAAACGAAAATGACATGGAAGGCAAGTCTCAAGAGCGCACCAGATCATGCCACGTGGCAGATAGTGCAGTCGTCATTAACTCGCTATAAGGAAGTTGCTCACTCGTTAGTATAGCGACATAGCAAGTACGATGTAGCATGATGAGATGGCGATGACAAGGAAAAATCAAGGGATTCCATGTGGTGCCCACTGTGTAGGATCAAACCAATTAGAATGCACCACGTGTCGCCAATGGTCAAACCAAGTTTGACCTGGATGGAAGATTGAAAGGAATTTCAAGGTTATAAAATTAATTTTTATTTTGTCTTCTATGCATGTACCTACCCTTTTTAAATAAAGTTTGAACTTATATCATAGTTCAAACTTTATATTATGTCAAATATTTGAAATTTTTGCAAAATGCTATGGAGCCATGGAGCAGAAGCCTGATTTTCAAACAGCCATAATTGGGGTTATTTTTAACCAAAATATGCATTCAAATATACCATTGGAACTAGGAGAATTTGAACTTTTTGAATATGAAGTTAGATTGTGCACAGGTGCTCACCAGTTCCTGGTATAGGTTAGTTTGTGATTTTTAGGGCATTGGTAGCAGAACAGGCAAATTTGATTGTTGATCATCAGAGTTTTTTAGAGGGCGGATTTGAAGGCTTGTTAAATCCTGGATATGGAAGAAAACTAATCTGAAAATTTTATTTTGCCTTTTGAGGTCATATAATTGATTTTCACTTTTTACCATGCATTCAGTTTCAACCTCAGAAATTAGTTATTTCTTCCAATCAAAATATTTGAGATTCTTTATGCCTTGTAGAGGCCAAATGATGAGATCTTTTTATTTAGTTGAAGAGAGAGGGTAGAAAGAGGTTTTTTGATCTTCTTGGGAAGGAATTCTAAGTGGACACTTGTTAGTTGCAGAACAGATCGGAGAATTCACTTCTTCCTATATCATTCCCTTTCTTTCTCATTGTACAGGTTCCAATTTTTTGGAGAAAAAACCACTCACTACTAGGATACCAGGTCTTGGTTCTAGTTTTTGATGTGTTTCCATGATTGTGACACCATATTTTTCAGCATAATTCTCTCATGTGAATAGTAGTAGGAAGGAATATATAGATTGTTCAGATCTATTAGGTGTTTTCATGTTTTCATTTCATGCATTTTGTTGTATTGTTTCAAGGAAATTAATACAAAGAGCAGAAGAATTTCATTAGTTTCATTCTGATTCTCGTCTCTAGTCTCAATGAATTGTCAATGTTTTATGATCTTTGAACAAAGAGCTTAGGTCATAGTTGTAGTCCCTTAAGGTTGTATGTTGTTTTTTTGTTGCTTATGACTCAAGGAGTTATGTAAATGCTTCAAGGAATCAACAGGGTTGCAGGTTCATTGAGAAGGATATCATGTAAGAATGAGGTTTGGATTGAGTACCAATGTTTATTTACAAGGTAAATACATAGATCATTTATCTGAATATATACATAAGTATCAGATATCCATATGCATGCATTTGATACATAGATTTTCCCAATAGATAAGGCACTGATCGGCTATAGGATTATTAAGTCTTACTGCTGCATATATGAGGGTTTGTTGAAATCAACATTATTAATCAAATGTGTTTTACCCTTTCATGTTGAAGGACCTAAATGCAATACCCTCACCAAACTTTTGAGATTCATAGATTTGCATTTAGCTACTATAGATTGATGTTATTTCATGAGTTATTAGGAGATATAAGGGTTCTCATCTGCTTAATAGATTCATGGATATGTTTTTGCACTGGTACAGTATCATTTGAATCTAAGGTCTACCCGCCTAGGTTTAGCAGAGCTTGAAGTAGAAGAAGGGTCATGCCTTATAGTTGGCCTATTGTCAGAAATGGCATGTTGAAAATGGGAGTTAGCTACCCCTAGACATGTTAGTTTCTCAGTGGGATAATTGAAAACTCGATAACATTTTGAAACACCAACAAATGGTGACTCTGCTAGGGAATGTATTGAATCAGATTTAAGACAAACCTTGAGAATTTGAAAAGAGGAGATTCAATACAGTAAGAAAAGTGCATTAAAAGGTTTCAGCAGTAAGTTCTCTAATGTTCTTTCTAGTTTTCTTACTCCAAATCATGCACCCCAGTGAATTTTTATCCATTTGTAGTAGTAGCTTTGCGGTTGAATGTAGATTGTGTTGATCTTAAGTTTTATTTTCAATTAGTTCAACCAAATCTTGTTTTCAAAGTGCTGTTGTAATTTCAAAGTCATAATTTTTTAACAATGGTTTCTCTCTTCTAAGTGTTTGATAGTTTGCAAAGTTCTACAAAGTAAAAATCCAATTCAGATTTGTTATGTTATAAATGTTGTGTTTACAATCTTTCTCACAATTGTGAGTGGCAACTCTCTATAAAGAATCTCTAAACCAGTGTAGATCAGTTATATAATTGTTTTCAAGAGTTTTCAATTGAATTAGGTAGATTTGAAAGTTGTGTTAAGTTTAAAATAAAAGAGAGAGTATATAAGTTTCTGATCGATAAGTTTAGAAGTGTTGTTTGATCTATTGTCATAAATTTTGAAATGATAAAAAAAATGAACCATAGTTGTGATTTCATTTAGTTCTCCTCAAGGAGATGGCGACTCTACAAAGGATATGATCAGTGGTTTGAGGAATTGAGATCAACACCAGGCCAGTTAGCAGATTAGTGGTTTCATGCAACAACACTTGAGGTATTTCATTTTCATGATGTTTTTCTTGTCATGAAAGAAAGTAAGTTTTACATATGTGTTCTCCATCAAGTGAAGTTTCAGCACTAAGAAGAGGAGAATAGTGTAATAGGTTTCATACACTTCATTGGATCGAATTTCAGTTGTTGTTTCTAAGTTTGTGAAGTGTATTTGAAGTGTTTTTCTGGTAGAGGGTTGTGTAGATCTCTTGCAAGTTGTAAATTAGAATTTATTATGGGTGAATGAGCTCATATTTTGGAAAGAATGTTGAGTTTTATTTCACCTAGTATGCACTCGGTCAATAAAGTTTCTAAATCCATTTCTACCAAGTGGTATATGCCATTAAGTTTCAATGGTGTTCATGGTCTCCCGAATGTCATTCCTAATGACATCCAAAATAAATTGCCTAAGTTTAGAGGAGACCATCATGTTTTAGCTAGTCATCATATTCAGATATTCAGTGATTTGATGGGTGACTATGAAATTGCTCATGAGGACGTGCACATGAAATTATTTGTTCAAACCTTGGAAGGTGATACTAGAGATTGGTTTTCTTTCCTACCAGCATGTTCTATTTCATCTTGGGGTGAGTTGCATTCAGCCTTCATGGAGCAATTTGGAGAACGGGTAAGCATATCTGATTCTTATGATAAGTTCTTGAAGATTCATATTTAGAATGGTGAATTGTTTCCTCAATTTAACATCAGATTTGCAAGAGTTTTGAATGAAATCCTTGAGAGTTATAGACCTGATGATCAAATGTGTTTAGTAGTGTATTTTGATGCATTTGACAAGAAAATTAATTATCTACTAAGGGATAAAGAACCACAGACATTATACCAGTCTTTTATGACTGCTAGAGATATTGAGAATAATTTAAGTACGGATTGACAAGAGGTCATTTTGCCTTGAATGATTATCGCTATAATGTGTTTGAAAGAAAGGATAAACATAGTGTTGATGTTTTAGTTTAAAATCATAATGTCAACACCCCTACTATAATGTATGATTAGATTGAAAATCTAGATCAAAATGTGTGTATAGAGAAGAGTGAGTTTATTACAAATAGAGACATATATGTTCATGATGCTACAATAGTAGGATATATCTCAGACTTTGATAGGGTGCATCACTATCTTGATTTTATGAATCAAGGTTTAGTTACAGTAGTAAGTTCTCATGATAATTATATGTATGGTGATGTAACTAACGTTTCAAAATTTTAAGTTGTTGAACCTAGATCTTAGTTTTGTGCAAGTGAGAAGGTTGAAAGTTACCTCTCAGATCATGAACTTAATGTTGCTGATCTGACATGTCATGGAGAGATAACACAAGATGAAGAATGTAAGTCACATTCATCTCAATCATAGTTAGAAGAACAGAGTGCATATGTTGATAATGTTTCAGCAGTAGAGGATAAGATGCATTTTCTTATCAACAAGATAGGCAAGAAATGAATTATCTTATTGAGAGATTACATAATGTTGAAAGTATTATTAAATCTGAACTTGAAAGGTAGTCATCTCTATGTGAGTATGAAGAAGCTAAAAGTCATGGTTCAAATGATGATAATAAAGTTACTAATCTGATGAATTATCAAGAGGTGTCATATGAAGCATATATTGAGAGTTGCTACTCGAGTCAAGAAGAGGACATTTTTTAGCATATGCTCTTCTTCATATGAATTTGATGCTAGTTGGGAAGAAGAAAGTGATGACAGGAGTGAGTATTCTTATGTCAGTAAAGGTATGAGTTCTATTTCTAAATCTGAAAGTGAATTTCCAGTCTAGAGTTATACAAGTCAGATAGATGTTGAAAGCTGTGAAGATGTGTCTACACAATACGAGGATAAAGAGGTTGTTTATAGGAATGGATTACCTAATTGTGTAGATGAATGTCTTGAGAATGAATACAGTGATGATTAGTATATGAGTGATTCTAAGGTTAATGCATCAGTGCCTATTGGTAAGATAAATAGTGATAGGTTTGCAAGACATTTGAATCACCTACATGAAGACAATGAAAGTAACTTTGATATATGTTCTACATGCTTCATTGATGGAGTAGAAAGTGAGTCCACATGTAGTTTTGATTTTTCTTCACATGCTAAAAGTCTCCATGAAGATGAGATGGGTAATGGTTTTAAAGTATATACTAATGCTTTATATGATGAGAATCCTGATGTTGATCAACCCATTTTTTGTCAAAACGTTCAAAGAGGGTCATTGCATGGAGTTATCAATTCTTTCTTTGAAGAGCACATGGAAAATTCAGATCTAGTTGAGAATGAGTTTGATGATGATACTTTGTCTTACTGCTAAAAGAGATCAGAATGTTCTTATTCTGAGTTTGATGGTGAAACTGATGATTATGTTGCATCTGATGAGATAGATGACAAGATGTTTGACGAAGTTGTTTTTGAAAATTGGTATGTACCTTGCAATGAGTTTTATGATGAATTCTCTGATGTGAAGACTAATCTGTTTGTTGATTGTGATGAAACATTTGAAGATTATGGATTAGTTTCAGATTCTGATATGGATGACATATGTGAGTACCAGTTAGATTGTTCATTTGATTTCTATCCGGTTATGCAGAAGGATACACAATTTGAAGGTATGAGTGGTCCTTTTCTCCATGTTGAATATGATGCATTCATATTCAAAGTTGATAGCATGCACGAGTCATTCCATGAAGAGAATTTTCAATTTTAGTCTGATATGCATAAGAATGCTGATCATAACTTTCATAATGAGCAAGTGTTTAAAAATGAAGCTAGTTTTTGTGAGCATTATGAAAGTGAAGTTGTATATCCAGTTTTGCTAAGAGTTGATTTTCGAGATATTAATTTAATGGTTGAAACTGATATGAGAAGTAATTTTAGTTTACCTCATGAGGAAAGGAATGAAAATCGGGTATATGACAGAGTTAAATAATTTTGCTAAAGTTTGGTGGCCCGGGGTCATCATGTGTATATAGTAGTTTTAGTTGTTTTTGCTTTCAATAAAGCTATTCGAGAGAGTTTCAAGTGTGTGGTTTGCTTCTTCAAAAGATCTAAAATCTTTCCATGCCCACAAGGGGCATGCAACCCCAGACAGAGCCATTGTTGGCGCTCAAAATTGTAGTCCAAATGTTGAGCACCATTGAAAAATTTAGCCCTATAAAAGCTTTTGATGCACATGAACCTGGCTGTCAGTTTGAGGCTTAAGAAGTATTTAATGCCTCTAACACCTTTCATTTAGTGTGCCTACATGTTTCATGGTGTTAAACTGATATTCTGAGCCATTCCATGAAGTCCTGTTTTGAGTAATGGTCAAATCTACATTTTCACCCGTGTCAAAATAGTGACAGGAGGCTATGTTTGTGATTGAATATATTGCACCCAAAATTTTTTCATGACTCACCGCTTTGGGAATATTTAGTGTCCATACTTGAGAGCCTATGTTGCAGATTTTGAGTCATTTTGAGTTTGTTTGGCTAGGTTTTGAATCCCTCAAAGTTGGTCTTTTAATGTTTTCATGCTGATGCATATTGCACTTAATTCTAGGAAGCCCTATTTGACGTGTTATAACTTTTGACTAGTTAAAAAAAATATTGAAATTCATTTTGTGTTGCATTGTAGACATTAAAGACTTGTTTTGTTTCAAGTTTTAGCTCTTGACGAATCCATTTGACCAGTTTTCAAATGCGATTCCAAATGTAATTTCTATCTTTTCATTGGTGTCAACAAATGTAGATTGATTAGTACTCCTGTTCATGATATCATAATTCAAAATCTATGATTGGCTAGACCGAATAGATTGTACTATTGTGTTGTCCTCTAAAAATACTCCAAGTGTGTCAGTTTGCAAGTCATGATGAATCCTTTTGCACATTTTTCTAGGTCAATTCCATTTGCAAAAAATATTTTCTGTCAGTGTTGCCAGTTTGCAAAATTTAAGTAGCCTACTTTGATCACTCGTCATTTACGCCCAGTGATTCATCATGAGCCCAAATCATAGATCCATAATGTCCTCATGACAAAGAACCAATGCCCCAGTTTTCATTTCTCGATGTGCTCATTGGCCTAGTTTCAAAGCCAAATCCGAACCCAATTTAGTGTTTTCTTACATGTTTTCTTGCAGGAAGTTTTGAAAGGTTAACTTTGACAATGAATATCTTTTGACCTCAAAATTTTCATGAGATGAGATTTGGTGGGGTAAAAGTGTGTAGAAGAGAGAATTAGTATTCCGAATATCAAAGCCCAATTATCTGTTTGGATCAAATTTTAAGGCCAGTCAACGGACCTCCTAGTGCAAAATTGACAATTGCAAATGAATGAAAAATGAGTTTTATAAGGATTAGTCGGTGCTCGAATTGGATTCCAATAAGTTTGAGAAGGTCGGTGGATTAGTTTGAAGGTTCAATTGTTTGAAAATGATTTTTTTTTTAGGCCGGACCTACTTTGGGGCCCGGCTAAATTCATCAGATCTATGACCAAATTAAGGATTGTGAAAATATCTTATGCGTGTAAGAAATATGTAGAGTCCAAATTTCAGGAAACATAGAGCATAATCTCTTGCTTTTGAAAAAAAGATTCAAATGATCAGTTCAAGTACAATGAGAACATGGCAGCCCATGCTAAGGGAGAGCTCACTAGGGAGGAAGTAATTTCGATGATTCTAGAAGGTACTTCCAATAAAAGATTAAGCTATGTGTTAAACATGTTTTCTCAGCTTCTTTGAGGTGTTATCCTGCAATTAGCATGTCCCTAAGAAAATAATTTGATTCCAAGAAAAAGGACAAAGACCCAGGCCACGTGAGTAGCAGGGGCAGGGGCCACATTGGATAGCTTAGATTTTAGGAACCCTTCTATCTACAGGGATCTTTCTAAGCCTATTGGAGCTTTGAATACTGAGTGACTGGAGAAGATCCTTGAGAGATACAATACTTTTGATGATCCTATTATTCCAAAATTTTTATTATGGATCACATTTTCAAGTGCTGGAATGGTTTGTTAACTTCCTTGCGTGTTCATTAAAAGCTTTTATGCGCTTCTAGAGCCGAGTGTACTCTCTTGTGCAAGATTTATTAAAAATTGCTTAGATATTTATCAAGTAAAATAACTGGCTTTAGTAATTGAAGCCCACACATGAGAGAAAAAGGGGAGGTGCCATTTGCAGAGTAAATTGGCCTGAGAGTCAAAAACGCAGGGGAGCCAGGAGGAAGTACACCAAAAAGTAAATAAATAAATAATGATTAAAAGCCAAAAAAGGAACAAGTCAAAGTAAGGAAGCCAGTATAAAATAGAGCGAGCCACATTTTTTGAAATAGGAAGCCACAGTTTGTAAGTCTAAGGAGACCCTGTGCAAACAGAGAAAGCTCCACGCTTTGTAGATGTAACCCATGCCAAATAAACAAAGGAGTCTCCACGTTCAATGAAAAGAGTTCACACCAATAAAAAGAAGATGTCATCTACAAATAAAGGCAAGGAGCAGACATTCACAGCTTGAGGAATTAAGAGGCACCAACAAAACATAAGGAGCATGGAGTCACAGGTGAGGGATTATCAACAACATAACTGCTGGCTCCCTAACTGTGGGTGGTGGTACAGTTGGAAATTCTATTGTGACAGGTCATAGGACTTGACCATGGGGCATCACAGTGCTCTATAGACAATAACTTAATGAATGAGGAGAAAAAACCACTTTCCCAAGCTCATAATCAGACTATTTTTTTTCAATACTTTGAGGAGGAAGACCATGTTAAGGAATGTTCTGTGAGATTAATGCAAGGTAATTAAGAAAAAGAATGACATTTGCTAAAGGGGACATTGATAATAGTCTCAGCTACTCTTGAGAAGAAGCTCAAGTGTCTAGTGAAGTTGTTGCCTCACATGAACCAATACAAATGAAATTTTTGCTCAAATCACTCTTGTTCCTGAGGCAGAGAAAATCGATTCATTATTTCCTAATAGTGAACTTTTATAAGCGGCATCATATAAGCCTCATGTGCATTCACTTTGCAAGATGTTTGTGGTTTCAAATACAAGCAGGATGGAGGGCTTTATGAGGAGTTGTGGCATGCCTATGATAGTTCTCTTGTGAGTATCCCTAGTGTTGGAAAAAGGGTTTTATTTACTTTCCTCAGGGTCACATCAAAAAGCTTGAAGCATCGATGAATCAAGGTGTTGATCTTCAGATGTCTATATGCAATTTTCTGTCCAAGATCCTATGTCATGTAATTAACGTGTTACTAAAGGCAAGAGGGAGACAAAGAACATGAATCAAAGAGCCCCATGTATAATTAAAGGAGACTCATGCTTGGAAGGGAGGATGCCATGTTTGGAGAAAAGAGCAAGGGCTGGAGTTGAAGGAAATAACCAGCAGACAAGTAAGAAGAAAATTATAGTCTCAATGGTGAAAGCCATTCATGTGGCATAAATAGTGGAGGAAACATTTATCCCACATTGTTCACAACTTTGATTTTTATAATGTTTAAATTCAAGGGTGCTCATCATTGAAATGTCTTCAAGACAAAGCAAGGCTTATAAAGCCACTGCTTCCATGGTGGGACCACTGTACGTGGTCAATGGATAAATTTTGATGAAATATGCATGAAAAAGAGATGACATGAGCATAATTCAAACTTGTCAAAAAAGGTCCAAAATTTGGCTAGTCGCTATGTCGCTAGCCAAAAAACTTGGGTTTTTTCGACTAGCGAGATAGTGAGTCACTGAAAAACCTCCAAATCTAGTAGGAAAATGGTGGGTCTTATGTGGTGCTAATGTGGAAGGAAAGAGTAGAGGAGTTATCGAGAAAGATGGCCAGAATTTGGTGGTTGCCAAGTCGCCACCAAAAAAGTTGAGAAATTTAGGCTAGCGCCATGGCGACCAGTCCAAAAATCTAAGAATTTGGCGAGGAGCTAAATGAGATGTGGGTCCCACTTGAATGCATCAACACGAACCAAAGGATGACAAGTAGCAATTGAAAGTGACATGGCAGGCAACTCTCAAGAGTGCACCAGATTGTGCCATGTGGCAGATCGTGCGACCGTCATTAACTCGCTATAAGGAAGTTGCTCACCTGTTAGTCTAGTGACATAGCAAGTATGATGTAGTGCGATGATGTGGTGATGAAAAGGAAAAATTAGGGGATTCCATGTGGCACCTACTGTGCAGATCAAACCAATTAGAATGTGCCACTTGTCGCCAATGGTCAAACCATGTTTGACCCGGATGGAAGATTGAAGGGAATTTCAAGGTTATAAAATTAATTTTTATTTTGTCCTCTATGCACATACCTGCCCTTTTTAAATAAAGTTTGAACTTATATCATAGTTCAGAATTTATATTATGTCAAATATTTGAAATTTTTGCAAAATGCTATGGAGCCATAAAGTAAAGGCCTAATTTTCAAACAACCATAACTGGGGTTATGTTTAACCAAAATAGGCATTCCAATATACCACCAGAACTGGGAGAGTCTAAAATTTTCAAATATGAAGTCAGATTGTGCATAGGTGTTCACCAGTTCCTAGTATAGTTTAGTTTGTGATTTCCAGGGCATTGGTAGCAGAACAAGCAAATTTGATTGTTGATCATCAGAGGGTAGATTTGAAGGCTTGTTGAATCTTGGATAAGGAAGAAAACTAATTTGAAAAGTTTATTTTGCCTTTTGAGGTCATATAACTGATTTTCAATTTTTACCATGCATTCAATTTCAACATCAGAAATCAGTTATTTCTTCCAGTCAAAATATCTGAGATTCTTTATGCCTTGTAGAGGCCAAATGATGAGATCTTGTTATTTAGTTGAAGAGAGAGGGTAGAAAGAGGTTTTTTGATATTCTTGGGAAGGAATTATGAGTGGACACCTGTTAGTTGCAGAATAGATCAGAGAATTCACTTCTTCCTATATCATTCCCTTTCTTTCTCATTGTCCAGGTTCCAATTTTTTTGAGAAAAAACCACTCACTACTGGGATACTAGGTCTTGGTTCTAGTTTTTGATGTGTTCCCATGACTATGACACCATATTATTTTAGCGTAATTCTCTCATGTGAACAACAATAGGAAGGAATATATAGATAGTTTAGATCTATTAGGTGTTTTCATGTTTTCATTTCATGCATTTTATTGTATTGTTTCAAGGAAATTAATACAAAGAGTAGAAGAATTTCATTAGTTTCATTCTAATTCTCATCTCTAGTCTCAGTGAATTGTCAATGTTTTATGATCTTTGAACAAAGAGCTTAGGTCATAGTTGCAGTCCCTTAAAGATGTATATTGTTTTGTTGTTGCTTATGACTCAAGGAGTTATGTAAATGCTTTAGGGAATCAACAGGGTTGTAGGTTCATTGAGAAGGATATCATGTAAGAATGAGGTTTGGATTGAGCATCGATGTTTATTTACAAGGTAAATAGATAGATCATTTATCTGAATATATACATAAGTATCAGATATCCATATGCATGCATTTGATACATGGATTTGCCCAATAGATAAGGCACTGATTGGTTATAGTATCATTAAGTCTTACTGTTGCATATCTGAGGGTTTGTTGAAATCAACAGTATTAATCAAATGTGTTTTACCCTTTCATGTTGAAGGACCTAAATGTAATACCCTCACTCAAATTTTTAGATTCATAGATCTGCATTTAGCTACTGTAGATTGATGTTATTTCATGAGTTATTAGGAGATATAAGGGTTCTCATCTGCTTAATAGATTCAGGGATATGTTTTTGCACTAGTACGGTATGATTTGAATCTGAGGTCTACCTGCCTAGGTTTAGCAGAGCCTGAAGTAGAAGAAGGGTCATGCCTTATAGTTGGCTTGTTGTCAGAAATGGCATGTTGAAAATGGGAGCTAGCTACCCCTAGAAATGTCAGTTTCTCAGTGGGATAATTGAAAACCTGATAACATTTTCAAACACCAACAGATCCATTTGGTGGGGGCTTTCATATAATAATAAAGCTTTGGCCCTTACTCAGAGTTGTTCTACCAAAGCTTGGAATTTGAAGGGGATTTCATTGATTCAGGATATCTTGAAAGGTGGGAGGTTAGGGGTGTGGGAGGAGATAAAGGGCATATTTAATATCCTTGATTCACAGAAAAAGACTTTTACTTTGATTAAGAAAGTGATAAAATTTAACAGTCCTTGTGATCTTATTGGCTCAAAGGTCTTTCTTGATAAAACTAAGTGGGTTGATGGTGTCCTATTGAAAGACACTACTACCAAAGGGCTATACTGTGTATGGAGAATGATTCTTCTCTCATTGCTAGAGTGATCCAGTGCTAGGGGAAAATTAATCCATTCTCTAAGTAGTCTTTCTTTTTTTATTTCTTTTGGAAGGGTAAAGCTAAGTCTAAAAAGATTTGTTTTAATGGTTGTTGTTGTTAAAGAAGTTAGTTGTGGGTGAAATTATTTCTTCTATTGGTTTATCCCCAGTGTCTTGTAGTTTGTGTAATGTGACTGAATCTTTTGAGCATTTTTTTTAAATTTTGTTTATGCTCGCAAGTTGTGGTCTATTTTTCTTGGTTCCTCTTGTGTTTGGAATTGTGCTGGTAGTGTCTCCTGGAGTGAAATTCTTGCTGGTTATGTAGAGAAATTTGATTCTAAACTTAACATTTTTTGGTTTTCTCTTTCTACTAAGATTTTATGGACTCTTTGGAAGGATAGGAACAAAGAAATCTTTCAGGAAGAGAGAAGGGTACTTACTGAGTTTAATTTTAAACTCACCCATTTTCATATTATGTCTCAAGTTGCTTTGGTACTTAATATTTCCAGAAGTGATTTCATGCTACTTATACGAGAAGGCAGTTTGCTAATCAACAAGGATAATGTGCATTCAACAAACTATATTGTTGATTACCAGAGTTTCCTAGCTCCCTTTGAGGCAAAAAAGTTGAACAATGTATGTAATGTGTTGCGAGGACTCAATGTAACTAGTCACGAGGAGGCTACTACTGATGTGATCCAGAATCCTAATGAAGTTCTAGAGGTTCAACTAGATATTGACAACCAAAATGATGGCTGGAGTTAGTTTGTTTTTCAACTTGTTTTTTGTTTTGATAAATACATATATAGAAAAGTTGTAATCAATGTATGTAATGGTAAAAGTTGACAGTGCTCCAATCTTTTAAGTTTTTTTTTTCACCCCCCAAAATTTTTGTAATTGTATATGTGATTGGGGGTGTGATTTGATTTGGGTTTTTTCTCAAACTCTCAGTTACTTGTAAATGTTTAAACTATCTTAATAGAAAAAAATATTTTAATTATGCAAACTAAATGACTAATTAATAATGCACAGAGTAATTTTGAACTAGGCGACCATATAGTAATTTAAACTTTACACCGCATATATTTAAAATTTTTTTAATGTCTTTTGATGGGATATCTATGTGTATTGTGCATGTCTAAGTTAGTTTTTTAATGTATTCATTGAATACATTACAAAACTAAGATAATATTGTACAACCTTAGATTTGTAATGTATTCAATGAATACCTTACAAAGCTAAGTCAACATATTGCTGCCTTGGTTTTTTAATGTATTAAATGAAGAACTTGTTTATATTTTAGACCTGCTCACTAGGTTGGAAAGGGGATTGAGGTGTCATTTTAATTGAAACACATTGTCCCCCGTGTTAATCAAAATCCCTTCTTATTACACCCAACATAACACCCATCTTAATCACACCTTACCTTATACCTAATCACCTTAACATATTTGCAGTTCATTGAATGCCACACTACCACTCATGGGTTACCCAATTACTATGCTCTCTAAACCTTAAATATGGTCATTTTTATCAAGTTCACCTCCAAATTTTACATTCCACACACACTTGATGTTTCTTTTGTATCATTGAGTTCACTTATAATTTTGTTCTTCTACTACCAGGTGAGAAATCATGAAGAGAAATATCTCACCATTATTTTTCATTTAATTTATTTATTCATCAATGTAATATGCAAACTATTTTTCAATGTACTTCTTAGCCAAGCTTGAATTTTTTGTATCCATTCTTTAGTTAACATTGACTGAATGCATATAATAATGACTGTATGTAATCGTGTAACTTATTTGTCACCATATATATATATATATATATATATATATATATATATATATATATATATATATATATATATATATATATATATATATATATATATATATATATATATATATATATATATATATATATATATATAGCTGTGTAACATCAATTAACATACATTGTACGTATTTATCTTAGGTAATAGTGTTCATCATTGAATTTGAAGTTGAGAAACTATCCTACTTAGATCCCAATTCCACAAGGGGAACAACCTATTAACTAGGTAATGTCCCAAGATGTTGCCTTGGAATTTTTATAGAAATATTATTTGTCTTTGTGTGCAAGACTATAGGGTTGAAGTAATTGCAAGACTATATGGTTGAAGTAATTGGGAAATATCTAATTATATGTCTAAGGTGATGAATTTATCCATTGCAGCTAGTATTTATCTTTCTACTACAGTACATGGACTTATTGTTGTCTAGTTATGACCTCAAAAAAATGCACAAAATTATGTTGACCAGTCCTACCTTCAAGAGAATACTTTGGAGGATGTCATAAGGTTCATATGACCTTTATAGTGGTGAAAATTATACCATAGTTATTGTTGAAGGACAATAATGAGACGAGAACAATATTGAGAAAAGTTACGAACTATATAGTGGAAGGTGACAAGCATGACATTAAGAATTTATTTGAGAAGCATCAGTCAATAGTATCATAACACTTTTAGAAAGGTCTACTAAAAATCATAATTTTGATTAAATTCCTTCTTTTTAATTCCAATTATCCGTATCTCACACATGCAAATTGAAAATGTCTAATATGCTAGAGGATTCAAGGTTTTTAGAGGGATGAGATATTGTTTACTGAGATTTTGTAGTGGTCAAATTTAGTGGCACTAGTACTGTCATTTGTGAGGGGACTAATTTAGTAAAGTTGGTAGTTTTTTTTGGATCATGTATGGACATTTACTTAGTTCTATTTAATCATTGCTAAGTCAATTACATATAATTATGTATTGTTATTGTATTCAAGTACTTATGTTTTGTGAATATCAAAATTTCCATGCATACAGTCAATTTCAACTTGAAAATGCATAGGGTAAATTAAAGCTTGACAATGGCTATAGTAAAAATCAATATGTGTATATATGTATGTATGCATACATTTGGATGTCTACTTATGTATATGCATCCAAATTATATGTATGTATATATGTATGGATGCATACATATGGATGCGTACTATTTTATGTATACAAATATTTGTATAGATGTGTATGTATGCATGTACACATATGTATATATGTATGTGTATTAATATCATTTGTGAAAATAAAATTATAAAAGTGTAAGAATACCCACTGATTGAATGATAAATTTCTATTACAATTTTTATTTTCACTAGTTGTTGCAATATTTTGCAAGTATGCAAGGCAACAAGAACTTGAGCATGGGTAGTGGATTACTAAAGGTCCATGATATATGTGTTTCTCAACTTTTTCATTTAATTACTGCTAAACTATGTTTCTTAACACTATATTTTAATTTGGAAAGTCATAATATTACAATGCAATATAATATGGTTTACTAACACAACATAGATATTACTCACAATATTTTCTACTTCCATATATGTTTTTTCTTATGTAGGTTACCTTCTAATAGATGAGAACATTCAACATAGAAGACAACACCAATAACATGCAAGTAAAGTCTTTTAGGCTTTATTAAGGCCATGACAGGATTGATTACTTTTTTCTATGCATTTCTTAACTATTGTTTTTTATGCATTATTCTTTATTTCTCAATTTTGAATTATCAATTTCACTTATTTTTCAATATTACTAAGTTTTAATTATTGGGAATGCATATAGTAAATTTTAACATTAGATTACATTATGTCAATATAATAATGTGCTTCTAAATGTAGTGATATATATGCATACATATGTTTATCAAGGTGCACATATATATGTATGTATACATATAAATATATATGTAAGTATATACATGTATTTGTATGTGTGTGTGTGTATGTGTGTGGATTTATATGTGATGTAGGAGCATCTTGGAGTAGTTGGAAATCCTGTATGTTAGAGTGGTTTTGACCTTGGATTTGGAGAACTTAGTTGAAAAGAGGTGATGCTTGATCACTACTAGGGTTGTTATTGGTTGTAGTTTTTCTCAAGGGACTCAGTGATTGAAGGAACTCGATAATTCTTACAGAGCTCATTTGATGATCTACTTGGTGGAACTAATGCTCAGTGATTAAGTGAGAGCTTGATAGATGTGCTTGCTCAATACACTCGGGGAATACCTAGCTTTCTTGTTGGTTGTTGCTGATGCTCGGTGGCTAGGCTCACCAAGTGGGTGCTCTTAGATGTTTGATCAATCAACTTCGTACATTTAGTTAGTATTGTGTGTAACCATGAAATGGATCAATCATGGGATGCATGAAGACCAATTTAGCATCTTTTTTCTTTTTTTTTATGTGCATTTAATGATTTTTGTAAGCCAACTAAGATATATTATGTTTGTTTGGGGTTCTAGGTTCTATTTGTAACAAGCCAACTTGTGGTAATGCAAGTACAAAAGGAGGGGTTGGGTAGTTTTATAGGTAGGGCAAGGAATAGTAGAAAATATTCAGGAAGGAATTTGGAGTTGCAAACTTGAGAGGAAAGCTAGTAGCTAAAGTGTGGGCTTAGGAAACAAGAAGATTGCTTGGTGGCTTGCGAGCACAAGTTTAGATATTTCTTGGAGTTTTTACTAGATTGATATGATTTTATAGGTGTGGATAGGTAGGATTGGGTTGGATCTTGTGAGATCTTGCAGAACTATTACTGCAATCTCTTTGTATTTGGTTGTAACCTAGAAGGCCTTAGAGTTTGAAATAATGCATGTAATTAGTTGTATGAATAAAGAGTTGTTTTTTCATTATATCTTGAGTTTTGTGTTGAGTTTCTATTTTGTGGGTATTGTTGGGGGGTTTTTCACCTCCATTAGGGGTTCACTCAACCTTGTATTGCGTCAATATATATGTGTTCATACATTTCTTTGTGTAAAACAATCAAATTTTAAAAGTAAAATATGTAAGGACTTCAAAATAATTGAATAACATAATGGTAGTCTTGAAAAAATATGTGAGGCTAATATCATCTTCAACTATGATTCTTTGATACATTATAAAAATAGTTACATTCATTAAATAGGTTTGAACAAGTATGTAGATTGAGTTGTATTGTTCATATCCAATTTTTTGTCTATACACATTTTGTTGTCCAAAACCAATACATTAGAAAAATAGTTAGATTCATTAAAAATTCTAGTCTATTTAATTTAATTCAATTGGTGAGTCTTACACCATTATTTGTTCATGCATGTACTAAATGAATTTGGCTGAAATGCTTGAAGTTGCCATACTTTGCAATCAAAATTTCATATTCAATAACAAGTTACACTTACAAATTCCTTGCATTCATAGAATTATTCTTTACTCAGTGCATATTACAAAATATTATTATAGGTTTTAAATCCTTTATATTTGTTTGAGACTATCATAATAATATTTTTACTTAATTCATTCTAAATTATTTATCAAGTTTGTGAGCACAATGATACATGATAATATGCATTTGTTTACTTCTATTTGAGTGTATGTATATTTCTCTAAATCACATCTACATGCATTCTTAAGTTGTAACTAGTAAAAAAAATATACACATTTTTAAGTTGACATTCACTATATTCCTTGCTCTGAAATCATTCATATACTAGACCATGAGTATCAAGCAAACCATGAGCACAATGCAAGTAGATATAATCAGTAATTGAAAATAGCTTTAGTTGACATTGAAATCAAGTGCACAACATTGGGTGTAGTTTACTAATGTGAACCCTCATTGCATCTAATTCATTCATATAATCAACCATATGCAATAAGAAAACCACAAGCATAATGAAACTAGGCAACTAATGTAAAACAAACAATGCAATAGTAATGGGAAGAAAAACACATCACAAAACAATCTTATATACTTATATGAATAGGCATAAATAATACATCATAAAAATAAGACAATTTGAAAACTAGATATTGTATCTATTTGGTAATTATTTATTTTATATTCCTAAGTTCTTGAAAACATCACAAAACTAATTAAATTTTAAAATCTTCAAAATTCTCCCAACTACGTAATGTGTCATCAGTTGTCAACAAAAGCAGGAAATAGAAGAGGACATTGGTAGCCAATTCCACTATTCTTCCCTCCACTTCTAGGAAATGTATGCAAAGTAAGAGTGTAATTTATAAACTAATCTAGTTCAGCTAGTTGTATCATCTTAAATTGGAAGCACCTCACATTAATGATGGTTTAGCACCCATTTAATAAGATTTCATCATTCATTCACCTCTCCTTTCTTCTCCTTTCTCTAAGGTAGGATTAGGGTAGGACCTAATAGATCCTCTTTAAAGCTCCTTATTTCATGGTGTAAAAGATCGAGAAAGGGTCCAACCATCTAGGTCCTCCCTTTCTTTCATCCAATTATTCAAAATCTATTTTATGAACCATAATGGTTATGTCTTTAGCTTTGCACCTGATTTCTAGGATCTAGGACCTATTATGGGACCCCAAAAAAATCCCAAGGGCTCTAGGCCTTGGCTAGTAGGGATGTAGTACATCCCTGATGGGCCTATCAGGGATGTAGTTCATCCTTTATTGGGCCCTATTATGGGTCCGCTTCTTGAGTCTTGTGTTGGATCATTCTAGGGTGTTAAACTTCTAGGTGTGTCAGCTAGTGGGAGAAAGTTAATTCTAAAACCTTTATAAACCCATCTCTTTTCTCCATTTTGCATATCCACCAAGTTCATGATCAAGCACTCATGCACTCTAGCATTCTAGCTCTCAATTTATCACCCATTCTTCAAGAATTCAAGGCATTCAAGCAAGTTCTCTATGGAAGATTAATGATTCATGCATTCAAGCCATTGAAGGAGTTTATGCAAGATCTTTCATAGAACTTTCAACATTCAAGATCTCCCTTCATAAATTCAAGATCGTTTATTGCATCTTCTACATCCCCATCTCAAGATCTATCTTCATCTACATTCATTCCTAAGATAGATTTCTAGCACATTCATTCATGAGGGTTTTGATTTACTTTGACTTCCTTTCCTAAGGTTTTTAAAGTTGAGTCAATGCTATTACATTTACATACTTGAATATATTTTGAATTCAAGAGCATATTCATGTATTTACATTGCTTCATGTTAGATCTATCACTACTACTTACTAGCATTCTATTTCTATTTCAATTCAAGATTAATTCTTAAAATGGGGTTTGACTAAGGCAAAACTCCCTCCCATCAACAAACAAAAACCATCTTTATTGAAGGTTGTAGATCTCAAAATGCTGAATAGGTTAGAGATTCAGATACCCATTTTGACCTTATTTAAAACCACAAAATTAGAATTACAATTATACATAGTTGATCAGGCATGCACTACTCCTTTACTTTAGGATAAAGTCACCCTCACATAAAAGTTACCCCTACCAGATCAACAAATGATTTCTAGTTCAAATTATAAGATACTACTTTTTTAAGGTCATTTGGTAGACCATTTTTAGGTGTGCATCTTGCAAGGTATATTATCTACCCCTTTTCCATTTCTATACACTTTATTGTCTCTTTATATTCTAGTCACGCATTGCATATCCACTTTCTTAAACCCTCTTAACGTGGAGGTGAGAGGGAAGTAAATATATTAATTTAGCCTTTTGATTAGGTTACACATTGACATTCTCTTTTGTGTCAATCAAATCCATCTTAAGGAATGAATCTCAATTTTTATCCTTCATAAGGTGTTTGGGTGGATTGATTCTATTATTTTCCTACACATAACTGGAAAACCTAAATTTTTATGCACTTTTCTTATTGGAGTTAGATTCTTTACATTGGGTGTTTGCTTTCTTTGGTGAACCCAACTCTTGACATTTCGTTTATTGATTTCAGAGTTAGATTGTATTATCTTGTTATCTCTCTTTTCATGTTATATCTTGGTGTATCTAGATCTAATTTATATTCTGTTGTTTGCATTAGCGGTATTTAGATCTCCTTTTTAATTATTTTCATTTCATATATTTGCATTTTGAAAAAAAAAATTGCATCTATTTTCTTTCATAGTTATTGCATTTCATTTTAATGGGGTTGTTTTCTTCCCTCCTTGGATGATTCTACTATTTGAGATGAACCCTTAGATAAGGATATGGATTACTCTATTCATCACAAGGCATCTTTGGATGATTTCATGGCTATTTATTTTCACAATCAACCCCCTTTTATGCATTTCAATGATATCCCTTCTATAGATGAGGCCTTGATGAGTTTTGTTTGTCCTTCTCGTAAGAGTGTCTTAGTCATAGAGGAACACACATTTGATGCTTCTTCTTATTCCTTTCAAGATAAATTTAAAATTTATTTTTGTATTCCTCATGAAATCCATTTCAATAATTCAACCTTAGATCATCAGGATCCTTCTCATATTGGCCCTATAAGTTGCTTATCAACTGTTCAAGATTTCAGACCATCATTCTACATTCTTGACTTTGTGAATCAAACACCTTTCTTTAATGTGTATATGCATCTTGATTGTTTCTCTTTACATTAGCATCTAATTACATCTAAGATATCTTCTTTTGTGCTTTATCCTTATATTTCTTATGTTATGAATTGAAATGATGTATAATATATTTTTCATGATTATTTTGTGTGGTACATATACATCCTTTGTTAGTTTATGGTGACTGATCAGGAAAGTACTATACATTCTTCATAAATTCTTTGAGGTTCAAAATTTTTTGGGCCATGGCCAACATATGGCTGACATATGGCCAACATGTTGAACCCTAAAGTGGCATAAAAATACTTGTATAAAAGGGCTTAGGGTTAGGGATTGTTTCATTGTGATAATGCAAAAATTGGTTCTTACGGCGGTATTAAGCTGTAAGGGATTATGGATTGTAATTAGATTATAATCATTGGATTGTAATAATATCAAACTTGCTATTTGGTGGACGTAGACCAGGGATTGGGTGAATCACGTTAAATCTTGGTGTCTTGTGTTCTTTTCTACATGATCTATTATTTTATGATATTGTTTATATTTGCATGTAATTGTTATTTCTATCTGTGGTTTATTCCTAACAAGTGGTATCAGAGCGAGGTTGTTTTTTTAGTTATCCTCTTCAAGAAAGTCTCATAGTTGAGTGGGAGTTCACGATTGAGTGGGAGCAATGACAGACAAGGGTAAGCTGAGGGTTGATAGGCTTAATGGGCAGAACTTCCAGTTATGGAAGATGCAAATGGAAGACTATCTTTATCAGAAAGATTTATGGAAGCTATTGGAAGGAAAAGCCAAGAATCAGGGATCTATGTCAAATGATGAATGGGATCTTTTAGATAGAAAGGCACTTGGAAGAATTTAATTATGCCTGGCACCATTGGTGGTATTTAATATTATAAAAGCAAAGACAACAAAAGAATTGATGAAAAACCTAGCGACACTATATGAAAAGCCCTTTGCTTCAAACAAGGTATTTCTCATCAAGCATTTTTAATATGAAAATGGCAGAAGGTAGATCTGTTGCAAATCATTTAAATGATTTTAATACTATTACTAGTTAGTTATCTTCTATGGATATCAATTTTGAAGAAGCAATTAGGGCCCTCTTAATTTTGTGTTCTTTGCCTGAAAGTTGGAATGGCTTGGTAATGGCTGAGTAATTTTGTTCTTGGATCTAGTACCCTAAAATATGATGATGTGATCGGTGTTATTTTGAGTGAGGAAACTCGTAGGAAATCCTTAGGTGGATCTACATTAGGAAGTGCTTTGAATGCACAAAGAAGGGGTAGAACGACTGAGAGAGGAAGTAATTCAGAAAATCATGGGAAATCAAGAGGAAAGTCAAAGGGGAGGAGGTCTCAATTGAGAGGACCAAATGAATGCTGGTACTATGGGAAACTAGGTCATAAAAAGAAAGATTGCTAGAATCAAAAGAAAAATGAAGGAGATAAACCAAATGGAGACAAGAAGGCAAATATGGTAAGTAAAAAATCTAAAGAGGATGCTTTTCTTTTGTCGTTAGAAAATGTTGATGATTCATCGGTTTTAGATTCTGGTGCTTCATTTCATGCTACACCTCATAGAGGTTATTTCATTGATTATGTCCAAGAGGATTTTGGGCTTGTTTATTTGGGGGATAATGAACCCTGTCAAATTGTTGGAAAGGGAAAAATTAAGATTAAGTTTCAAAATGAGAATTATTGGCTACTACATGAGGTAAGACATGTTCCAAGGCTGAGTAGGAATTTAATTTCAGTAGGGCAACTCAGTGATGAAGGTTGTGTAGTTACTTTTAATGATAAAAATTGGAAGGTTTCAAAAGGTTCCCTTGTAGTAGAAAAAGGTGTGAAAGTAGGCACCTTATATCTTTGTACAGGTCACATTTTTCCTTCTACTTTAATTGTTTCAGAGAAAAATGAATGTTTAGGAACAATTGTTGTAGTTGAGTGGGGAGAACAAATAACTGTTGTAGAATTTGATACAGTGCTGTGGCACAACAGACTTGGGCACATGAGTGAGAAGGGTATGAAAGTACTTCATTCAAAGAAAGTTCTACTAGGTTTGAAATGTGTTAATATGAATTTTTGTGAAATTTGTGTGTATGGAAAATAAAAGAGAGTGAGTTCTGTAAAGACTGGGAAGGAAAACAAAAAGGAGAAATTAGAGCTTGTGCATATAGATGTATGGGGACAAGCTCAGGTATCTTCCCTTGGTGGCTCTCATTATTATGTTACATTTATTGATGATGCAACTAGAAAAGTATGGGTTTATTTCCTTACACAGAAATCTGATGTATTTCAAACTTTTAAGAAATGGAAATGCTTGGTTGAAAATGAGACTGGTAAGAAATTAAAATGTCTCAAATATTATAATGGTGGTAAGTATTGTAGTCATGAATTTGAAGATTATTGCTCCACTAATGGTATTCGTAGACAAAAAACTATTCTAAGGACTCCACAGGAAAATGGAGTGGTTGAATGCATGAACAAGACTATAATGGAGCACACAAAGAGCATGAGGTTGCATGCTGGGTTGCCCTTACATATGTGGTTGAAGGCTAACAATATTGTTATATATTTGATTAATAGAGGCCCCTCTACTCCTTTTTTTCTATGGTATTCCAAGGGAGGCATGGACTAGTAAGAAGGTGAGTTATTCTTTTCTCAAAAACTTTGGCTGCGAAGCATTTGCTCACATAGATTCTGAAAATAGAACCAAGCTAGAAGCTAAGTCAAAGAAATGTGTATTTTTTGGATATGGCATTAATGAATTTAGTTATAGGCTTTGGGATTTTGAAAATTATAAAATTGTAAGAAGCAGGGATGTCATATTCAATGAGAAAGTGTTGTACAAAGATCTATTATAGCAACATGAGAAGAAAGAAGATGATTATGTAGTGCTAGATGATACTCCAAATGATGATGTTCCAACCATTCCTCATGATGTGCAACTAATACAACAAAAAATTACCACACACACCAGTAAATGTTAGATGGTCAACAAGGCAAATTAGACCTCTAGAAAGATTTTCTCTCTCTTTGCATTCAATTTTACTTTTTGATGCTAGTGAACCTGAATGTTATGATGAAGCTGTGTAGGTGGATACTAAGATTCAGTGGGAGTCTACAATGAAAGACAAAATGGACTCTTTGCTAAAGAATAAGACATGGGATTTATACAAGTTGCCTATAGGTAAAAGAGCTTTACAAAATAAGTGGGTTTACAGGTTAAAAGAAGAGGATGGATGTAAGAAAAGATTTAAAGCTAGGTTAGTTGTGAAAGGATTTGCACATAAAAAGGGCATTTATTTTGATGAGATATTTTCTCCTATTGTTAAGATGACTTCTATCCGTATTGTTTTAAGTCTTGTGGCTACTAACGATTTGTATATAGAGCAGCTTGATGTTAAAAAAACTTCCTTCATGGTGATTTGGATGAAGAAATATAAATGGCTCAGCCACAGGGTTTTGAGGTCAAAAGAAAGGAGAACTTAGTGTGCAAATTGAAGAAAAGTTTATTTGGCTTGAAGCAAGCACCTTGGCAATGGTATCTAAAAATTGATAGTTTTATGCATGAGCATGGATACAATAGGTCTCATTCAGATCATTTTGTTTATTTTAAGAGGTTGGATGATGACAAATACATTATTTTGTGTTTATATGTTGATGATATGCTTGTAGCTGGGTCTAACATGGATCACATTAAGGGGCTGAAATGCTAATTAGCACATGCATTTGCTATGAAGGATTTGGGGGTAGAAAAAAAAACCTTGGTATGAAGATTTGTAGAGATAGGAAAAATAAAAAATTGATGCTATCTTAGGCTGATTATGTTGAGAAGGTGTTGTAATGTTTCTCTATGGAGAATACTAAAACTGTCAGCACACTTTTACCTGGTCATTTGAAGTTGACTATGGAGATGTGTCCCAAGACACAAGAGGAGGAGGATGAGGTGTCTGAAGCACCCTATGCTTCAATTGTAGGAAGCTTGATGTATGCTATGGTATGTACTAGGCCAGATATTGCACATGTAGTGGGAGTCGTTAGCAAGTATATGAGTCATCCAGGAATTAAGCATTGGAATGTTGTCAAATGGATTCTCAAATATTTGAGAGGAGCATCTAATAAGTGTTTACAGTTTGGGGGCTCTACTACTGATTTATAGGGCTATGTTGACTCAGATTTGGTAGGGGATATTGATACCAAGAGGAGTACTATAGGTTATGTCTTTACTAATGGTGGGGCAGCTGTGAGCTAGATTTCTAGGTTACAGAAGGTTAATGCATTATCTACTACAGAGGGCAAGTATGTTGCTACTATAGAGGTAGCCAAGGAGATGATATGGCTTCAGTTCTTATTGGAAGAATTGGGACACCCTTAGAGGGATAATTATTTTTTTACAGATAGTCAAAGTGCTATTCATCTTGCAAAGAATTCAACTCTGCATTCAAAGACCAAACACATATAGTTGCAATACCATTTCATTTGGTCAATTTTGGAGGATGGATAGTTAAAGCTGGATAAGATACATACAGATGACAATCCAATAGATATGTTTACAAAGGTAGTAACAAGGGAGAAGTTGAACTCCTCTTCTACTTTGGTTGGTCTTCTAGACTGAACATGAATAAAAGAACAATAGAGTCTAGGGTGGTTTGATTTAGTGGGAGCCCCATGTGGTTGTAGTATAGCTACAGGATTAGTCTCCAAGTCAGAGATTTTTGTTTAGTGTGGAGCCTGATCAGTCCCTAAGTGGGAGATTGTTAGTTTATGGTGACTGATTAGGAAAGTACTGTACATACTTCATAAATTCCTTGGGTTTGAATTTTTTTTTTGGGCCATAGTCGACGTATGGCCGACATGTTGTAACCCTAAAGTGGCATAAAAATACTTGTATAAAAGGGCTTAGGGTTATGGATTGTTTCATTGTGATGATGAAAAAAATGGTTCTTGTGGCAGTATTGAGCTATAAGGGATTACAGGTTGTAATCAAGTTGTAGTCACTGGATTGTAATAAGATCAGACTTGCTATTTGGTGGACATAGCCCAGGGATTGGGTGAACCATGCTAAATCTTGGTGTCTTGTGTTCTTTTCTATGTGATCTATTATTTTTTGATATTTTTTATATTTGCATGTAATTGTTATTTCTGTTCGTGGTTTATTCTTTACATCCCTATTATATTTCTCCTAGGCTTATGATATTGTTAGCCTATCTTTTGGGGACTCATTGTCCTACTTTGTGAATAACATAATAGTAATTTACCTTGTCTCCTCACTCAGGGGGAAAAGGCCCTAGTTCCTCTTTTATCTAAATCATAGGATCCATTATCTCCCTTTGTTGACTTATTTTACTTTTATACGATGACATATTTTCTTGCATTCATTTATTGTGATTACTTGCAGATTTACATCCCAAGTGAAATATTATGTTTTATTGGGATTACATGTCTAGTATAAATTGAAACCACTTAGGGAGACATAACATTTCCTTCTTCTCTTCTTCAACATATCCAATATCCTTTATGCACTTGCATTCTCTTATAATTCGATGTTATCTCTTGCATGGATTTATCGTGTTACACATAGATTAAAAACCTATGTGCAATACTATGCTTGTAAGTGCATCTTTATTATAAAGAATCTATCATTCAAGGTATATATTGGATTTTATTCTCTCTTATGTCTAAGATCCATTATCTCTTTCTTATTACTTTCATGATAACTAGGTAGGCATAATGTGGTATCCTTCATCTCTTTATTTTATTTCTCTATAGATTGGTATTATTTTATGGTGGTGGAGCTCAATATTTTGTTAATATTTTCCCCCTTTTGTTTGATTTTATTATAACTCATCTCATCGATTTATTTTCATTTTGTAAATTATGTATCATTTCAAGGACTATCTTCATAGCCGAAGTTGATTATATGGTTGTGATCAAATAAAAGAATCACTTACTACATTTATCTTTGTTTGCAAGAAATCATAATTTACCATCTAATATCAAAAGTGCATGTCTCAAAATGCATTCCTAGGGCTTACTCATCACATGGAAATCCCTATCAATGGATTTTGGTTCTAATTTTCTCAAAATTCTATGAGATATATAATTCTTGCATATATTGCTATGGCTACAACGACGAAGCATCAAGTATCAGTATATGATATAGCGATAGCAACGAGGTCATTTTCAAAGTTTCATGAGATATCACTATAACATATAGCAATCAATTCTATAGCTATGCAAAGGGGACACATTATTAATATAGTGATGAGTGATAAAGAGAGGTATTTTTCTATGACATTCAAAAATCATCGAGAATCAAAGAAATGAGGTTTTGCTTTTAGCAATCAATGATGAAATGGGTGATTATCACTATATGATATAGTGATGGGTGCTTTTGGTGACTGAAGAAAAAGTTTTCGTGTTTTAGTGATTAGTGATAAGATTGGTTGATTGCTATGTTCTACAATGATAAAGTAATATGATTGTCAAAAGGGATTGCTATTCTCTATAGTGATAGATCAAAGTTGATCGTAGATCACAATTGAAGGAATGTGAACATAGTGATAAGCGATGGGAATTTATGTATCACTATGTACTATAGCGATAGGATGAAAACCCACAACAAAGACTAAAGCTTGTGATCATTATACCCTATAGAAAGAACATCCATCAGAGGTCACAAATAGGGGAATATCCATATAGTGATGACTGATAGAGTTATAGCCAATTCTATAGTGATAAATATGAAAAGTAAAATAGATCGCTATTTTAGTGATGAGACATAGCAATCAAAGGTGTATGTATGTTATTTGCTAGAAGCTTTAATGATTGAATATTTACATATATTTTATGAGGCAGGGAAGTAATGACAAGAAGTGACCACTGGCACTCTATATTGTATTGCAAGGATCAAAATCTTTATGGCATTGATTCATGCAGGGAAATAAATGCACAAGCACACAAGGTGTTTTGTACTAAAGAGATAATCATTTCCAAACTGAAAAGAATTGCATAAATGCTATAAGGTTTTATATTAGTGCATAGATTTTACAACGATTTGATTCATAAAGAATTTTTAGAGAAGCATGGAGAGTTCTAGTGCAACACCAAAGACTAAGGCTAAGAAAGTGAAGAAGAGTAAAACTGAGAAGAAGCCAAAAAAAAAAGATGAAGTTCCTCCTAGAAAACTAAATGAGGACTTGATTAAACATATGGATTTTGTTGGGCCTAAATCCATAAGGAGTAAGTTTGTGTCTCCTAAAAAATTGGAAGATAAATATAGCAAGACATGAGATGTTTGGACTAGGACAAGGGGTTATGAACTTTTTCTATACCATTATGTCAGGAGAAATCACAAAGAACCTATTTGTCATCAATGGGAGATGAATTTAGGAAAATTGACCATGTGTAATGTATTCATGAATGTTGAGTTGTTGAAGGTTATCATCAATAAGTATAATATTGATGATAGGTGTATCTCTGACAATGTAGGGGAGAAATTTATGGAGATTTCAATTGATTCCTTGAATGAGGTGTTGAAAACAGATTGATATAAGTATGATAAATGTGTTTCAATCATTATTTTGTCACTGATGTCAGACTTGCTACTTGATGGTAAGATAATTTCTTATATGAGTTAAGTACTATCATTTATTTGATTGATGAAGAGGATTTGATCAGATGAGGTAACAAAAGCACCTAGAGGAAAGGTTGAGTTATGAAATGAAAAGGAGTACAAGACTAAGTTAATGCAATGATACTATAGTGCATTGGTAATTTAATTAAAGTTGCAAAGGTTGTTTACACTGATTAAGTTTAGAAGAACAAGTTAAGCAAAGTTTGTCTACCAAGCTTGACTGAGTGGATAGTAGGTGTAGATGCTTAAAATTTTCCTAAACACTATATTAATTCATTTAATATTGCCCTTAACATTATAACTAATTATTAATTAATTAATTATATTTTTCATGTTCTACTATTTATTTAATTAAATTCATTTAATTAAATAAGTTCACTTTCCTAAGGTATTTAAATTTAATTTAAATACTTCCATCCCTAATATGTTAAATATATTTAATGTATGATCCTCCATAAATCTCTTTGTTAAATAAATCTTATTTAATTCCTCCATCTCTATTAATTTCTCTAAACCTATGATTAAATTAAATCTTATTTAATTTAGTCTTAAACCTAGCCTAAGACCTAGTCTACAACCATCACTTTCATCCTTCTAAGCCTATCCACTACTTAATCCCACTTAATTTTCCTAATCACCTTGCTAAACCCCCTTTTAATCCTAAGTGTGTGCTCACACGTCTGAGGAACCCTCACACTTTCCACACCCCTCATAATTCCACACCTCTTACATCTTTGTCCCCCACTCCTTTCTTCAAGTTTTCTCACACATGTGTGAGCAAACTTTGAATGTTGACCACTTGCATGGCTTGCTTACATGTCTCCTTGTGGCACCTATGTAGATGCCACATAGATTCCACTTCACTAGGGCCTCTCTCAAGCCTATAAATAGAGCCCTTGTCTCAAGTGTTTTCATCTCCCTCACATGCATTATTATCATGCTAGTTTATCATTTGAGCTTGTTAGTGATTTTTAATGTTGCATACTAACCTTTGGTAGTTGCTAGTTTTTATTGCATTTACATTGTTATATTAGCTTGTTCCTTACATTTCCATTCTCATTTCACTTGCATATTAGATTAGTTTCTTTTTTGCATTTCCACCTCCATATCCTTGAATGCTCTCAAGCATGGTTGCATCCATATCCATTGTTTGAGGTGTTCTTCATTCATTTAGCATAGGTTCATTCTCATATTTGCATTTTCTATCAAGAGATTCACCATAGTTGTGTTTTGGGAGAGCACATCAACATCCCTCCAATCTAAACACACCAACAAGGCCTCTCATGAGTGCCTTTGTTGAGCTATTTGAGGTTTCTTGAGGACTTGGGCTTTTGGTTGCTTTGAGTTGTAAAACTCAAGAAAGTGTTAGTTAGTTGTCATTTTATTGTTGAACATTTGATATATGCATATTGGCTAACGTTTGTTTGTTTACTCTTGTTCCCAATAGGCAAGTTTTCTTGCATACATTTTGGCATGCTCGGTGGGACCCACATCCCTATTTTTCCTTTCAAAAATCTATCAAGAAACTATCATTTGTTGCCAAAATCCATACATTTTCATCTACGCCACATGCAGTGTCATCTATGTTTTGTCATCTTCGTAGACGCAAACCAACATCTGTGTAGATCAGTGTCTTCACCCCATTGCATTAAACTCATCTATTCTGCATTGAAGTCTAGTTTTATCATTTGTGGAACTTAATCTATCATTTGCATAGTGGGCAGATTTGAATTGCTAAAAAATCCCAAATTATCATCTGTGCTATATACATTATCATCTGTGTTGTGGGTGCACCTGAACTTGCTAAAAACCCAAATTGTTGTTTGCATTTACCAACTGTCGTCTGCTATATGTAATTTTTTTGTCTACATTATGTGCTAGATAACTTTTATCATCTACGTATTTTGGCATCTTCGAACGTGAATTGTCATCTATGCCTAAAAAAGTTGCCACATGTCTATGAACCGTATAGCTTATAATTTGTCGTCTATGCATTCTGTTGACTGCACAATTTTGTCATCTACGCCTGTAGTCTGTCATCTCCAATTTTTGGTATATTTGTTGAAACTTAAACACATTATTCACTAACTCATTGTTTATAGAGATTTCTAAAAAATTTACATTGCAGGAAACATAAATTGGAAGGCTTAAAAATAAACTCATAGTGATTTTTATCACTTTGGAAATATGTAGTGATTTTTATCACTTTAGGATTAAAAGGTTAATGAACTTGTATGAATAACCATTTTTCCTTGAATGTATGTTGCAAATTAACAAGTAAAATACAAACACACTCTTGAATGCTTTAAAGGAAAAAATTAAATCCAATCTTGAATGCCTTAAAGGAAATTTATTCACATTCCATTGGAATGAATGTTTAGGTAGCAAACACACTCTTGAATGCCATTAAAGAAATGAACAATATTTTCATTGACATGAATGCTTAGGATATAAAACATTTGAATTTGGTGCTTAAAATGAACTCATACACTCTTGAATGCCTTAAGGAAATTGACATGAATGCTTAGGGTAGCAAACATTTAGATTTGGTGCTTAAAATGAATTCACATAATTTTTAATGACTTAAAGGAATTGGTTTCATTTTCAGCAATTTTCTTATGTTCATGAGTAATTTACTTTCTTGTTGATGAATCGGCACTTTTATTTATGTTGACAACGATTTCAAGTTGGAAAGAACAATGTATGCTTAAACACGTGTGTCTTCAAGAGTAGATTACAAAACTTAAAACTTCATTGGGAAAGAACAAGTGTCTTTTAAAACTCGAGACCACTTACGTATTCTCTCCTCTTGCACCTTTAGGTGATCTTGAGTGCATAAGAAATAAGTGGTCTTATTTTCTTTTTTTAAGGAGGCCTGCTTGGAGATTTCATCACCCCTTGGGATGACCTCAACTCTAGTGTTTTGGTGGAGTATAAGAATCATGAGGTGAATCGAAAGACACCTCTCTTGGAAGCAAAATCGTATTACTCTTGGCTAAGCCCCAAAGAACTTTGTACCTTTGGGAAGTGAAGGTGGAGATTTGGGTTATCATCTCCTCTTGTCTGCGTGGCATTACTTTCTTTCATCTATAGATTTAGGCCTCACATATCTTATGTATATCGAGGATGCCCTTTAGATAATCCTTGTACATCCTAGTTGCAGCCTTATTAGGATTGTTTGCATGTTTTGCATGCATGATTGTTTAAACATTCAAAACCAACACCAAACATCAGACAACTGCAAAAACAAGTGAAATTGTGAGCTAAACTTTCGTGAGTGAAATAGTGGTAAGTGGGTCCTCTTGATTCACGGTTATTTTCAAGAGTTCTATATTGCTCTAGCATTTGAAATTGGTCATGTCTAGTTATAGTTTGTGCTTGAAATTGGGTTTTGTTTTGTTCTTTCCATGATCAACAAAGTCAAACCTAAGAAGGTGAAATTGTGCAAACCATTTGTCTACAAGGAAAGGAAAAACCTAGTGCATGTTGATAAACAATTCTGATATGCTATCAAGGATATCTACAAAGAAGAGGCTAAACAAGACCATTATGATAGAATTGAGTACAATGCTAAACTTTGAAATTGGTCTACCTTCCCTAGAGTAAACCCAAGGTTTTTGTTCCCAGTAACTGAGGATTGAGTTAACCACATAATTGACCACCACACCTTCATTTACCACATCAACCCTATTTTTCCAAATTTCTAGTCTTCCATTTGCAAACTTCCTCTAGAAGGCTTGATCATTTGAACCTAAATACTTTGGCATAAGAACACCTTCTGAGATCATAAAACTAGACCTTTGGACCACAAGAAAACACCTATCACTTATTTGGGATCACAAGTCTATCTCAAAATAGTGGGTAGTCAATTTGGTGTCCTATCTTGCCTAAAAATCACTTGACCATCTTTTGTAGGAGAAAGATGCTTTTAGCCTATAATCACACTTTTTTTGCTAAATCAAGGTCTTTTTTTTACATCTAGGTCATTGGCCCCTTTCATTGCATAAGGTTCAACAGTTCTCCCTTATATTCCTCTCTTTCTTCCATAAGTCTTCCACCCATTAGTTTGGTCACTATTGTATGGTACATACACGATCTGGTAGATTCACATTTAACCCCATGTCTCACTTATTGGAATCATTAAGGAAAAAAGAGATGGAGAATCCTTTTCCTCCACATGCAACATCATTGGGGGGAGGATTTCCCTCTAGTTCAAACTTTGGTATGCCTAGCTTAACACCCACACAAGAACCAGAAGATCCTTTCTGCAACACAACTTTGGGAACTAATGACAAAGAATTATACCAAGAGGAAGACCCTATTGACAACAACAATATCCCTAATAATGTCTGAACATTCCTTGTAGATCCATACAATGTTGAAATGATGGAAAAACCTATTAGGGAAAACAAGACTGAGATCTTCCTAAACTTGGTCAAAGATGGTGTTCATGTCCCTATAAGCTTTGATGAAACCACCTTGTTTAGACAGATTATGAAGGGTGACGCTCCCATATTGCCAAACACAACCCAAGCATCTAGGAAAGGACCCATAGTGACAACTAGTGCTACATCCACATCAAGTGGCACCATACAACTGACATTCCAATTAAGTGGGGAACATACCCAACAAATCATTAGTTCCATACCCAACACTACTATCCATGCTAGTATTCCACAGTCCATCTTAATAGATCCAACTGTAGGATGCTTAAACATTGGGCAAGTGTCCACTCAACCGATGGCAATTCCCACACAACCAATCTATTCCTCTTTTTTGCAAATTCCAACAAGTGTGGTAAAAAAATTTATGCCAATTCCAATGACTGCATATCAATACATTTGCCAAAGTGGAGTACTCCCACCACCTTAGAATACATTTGGAACTCCTTATAGCTTAGGAGGTGGATTTACAAATTCTCAACAATCACACATGCAACCAAACCAAGATTTAGCCCAACAACTGCATGAACTTCAAAACTTGGTACATTCCATGACCAACAACGGGGTGAAGGATTTCTCTTTTCAGGAAGTTTGTCCCTTTCCCTTTGATAGATCCATTAGCATGATACCATTCCCACCGAACATTGAGATTCCTAAATTTGACAAATACATGGGAGAAACATGTCCTATCACACATCTCAAGGAATTCTTGGTTTTGTGTCAAGACATAGCCTATAATGAAGATTATCTTAAGAGGCTCTTCATAGAAGTCTTGGAGGCCCAACACTACAGTGGCTAATGAACTTACCCAAGGGTTCCATTACCTCTTTAAATGATTTAATAGGGAATTTTGTAGCATAATACTCTTACAACATTGAAAACCATGCCTCATTAAGTGATTTGTGCAACACAACACAAAGAAATGGTGAAACATTTTCCAATTTTATACAACAGTGGGGGCATCTAGCTAACCACATGCCCTACAAAATTGAGGATTCCCACCTTGTGGATATATTTATCAAAAACTTGATACCAGGGATGTATTTTCACATGAAGATGGCTAGCCCTGAAGACTTCACTACATTAGTTAAGAAAGCAAAGAGCATTGAAAATGGGCTTTTAGACAAAGGTGTCATTAAACATTATAGCTCATCATCCTCAAACAATGACACAAACAACAATAAAAAACCCAAAAAAATTTCCAAAAACAAAGGTGTCACACATGATGGTGTCACTGATGTTAAAAATGTAAAAAACCTTCAAGGAGGAAACAACAACAACTATTGTAACTGCAACAACAACAATTCAAACCATGACAATTAGAATCAAAACAATCAACAATCTCACAATCAAATGCAAATTTCCCTCACAACAACAAAAATTATAACTGTGACTATGATCAAAATAGGAAGTTCACTAACTTTCATGAACCTTTGGAAACCATATTCCAAAAACTAGTGAGTCACAATTTGATGGTATTTCCCAACACATGACCCTTTGATGAAAACCAACCCAAATCAAAATGGTGTAGGGAAAATGAATATTGAAAAAACCACCACATCAAGGGACATGACACAAACAAGTGTATAAAAATCAAAGTCTTCATTCAAAATCTTTTCAATGATGGACAAATTGAGGTAGAAGGAAGACCACCCTCTAAAAATGCTAAGCTAGAGATATTCCAAAAACCATTTCCTGATTACAACAATGATAATAAGAACAATGGAAACAACAATACAAACAATGCAAATCATGCTTCCACATCAAATGCATTACCCTATGACTATTCTACTAATAACATATCAGGGTTTGACTCCTTGTGTGGTAAAATAGAAACCAACAATATATGTGGTTTTGACTCCATGTGTGGCTGCATTGAAGAGGTAGACACTCATGTGAATACCCTTGTCCTTTAAGTGACTAACTATGATGCAACCACTCCCAACCCCACTAATCTATCAGTTCCACATGAGCTTGCTACGCCATCCACCTCACAAAGGCCTGCTTCTTGCTATGAGCTCCTAGTTAGGTAAGACTCTTGCACAAATATCCATTCTAGAGCTCCTAACCACATCACCCATCCACAAAGAAATTTTAGAGAAGGCTCTTTTAGAGTCTCGTGTTCCTGAAAACATTAACACATCCCAATTCACTGCCATGATTGGAAACCTTACCACACAAAAACACCTTGTCTTCATAGACAAAGATTTCCAATGTCCTGATCCCCATCATAATTTGTTGCTCCACATTGAAGTTCTCATACAACAGAAAAAGATTAGAAGAGTCCTTATAGATAATGGATCTAGTTTGAACCTATGTACATTGAAGATGATTTATTTCTTGGGACTTCCAGAAGACCTCCTAGATGTCAATAAAAGGATAACAATCAAACCATATGATGAAAGAGAAAGATAATCAAAAGGAGTTATCATGTTACCACTAAAGGTTGGCCAACCATCATAAATACTGAATGCCATGTCCTAGACTTGGATTTTCCATATAACATTCTACTTGGTTGACCTTGGATACATACACTAAAAGTAGTACCATCTACCTACCATCAATGCTTGAAATTTCCTCACCAAGTGATGCAAGAGCATCCAGAGGTATAAGGGCAATCTTGTGTCACCCAAAAAAATATACTTAGACTTAGTTACTATTTCATGTGTTTTCATTTTTGGATACCCATTTGGGTCAAATAAAGGTTCCAACTCTCACAGTTCCACTATTAGTGTTCATGTAAATCCCAAAAAAATAGGAGTAGGTAATTAAGCCATCATTTTGGTGAACTAGGAGGTGTAAATTGGCTAGATGAATGTAATTGTAATTTAGAGCATTCCAAAAAAAGAATTAGGTCAAAAGACCCCATGGTTTGAAAGTTATTGCAATTTTTCGGGTTTTAAAGACCTCCTAAGAATGCTTCAAAGTCAGGTTAGGGGCATTAAATGACCTTGAAAATGTCCAAAAAATGGGGAACAAGTGAAATTGGTCCATAGGGCTATAGAGTGCTTTGAGAGCTTTTCAAAAATGTAAACGGTTCGTCAATCGGAGCTACGGTTCAAAAGTTATGCCTCCCGAAAGTTCAGTTACCGTTTCTGGATTCTTCTAGATTTGCGATGACTTCTAATGCAGCTTTTAGAACCTTCTATTTGGTCAGTGGATGCCTACTAGCACTTTCTAGAATGTAGTCTTAGTCCTTAATCCTTTGAGGTCTATTTAAGGATATTTCAGGCATTGTAAAGGCAGTTCGGAGTGGAGTTTGAGAGGAGGTACAGAAAGGAGAAATTATCTCCAAATTTATGCTATTGTAAGCCCTTAGGGCATGTTTTGAAGTTTATTTTCTCTATACTATTTGTAATAGTTTATTTTCTCAATTAATATATTTTCCCCTTTTCTGTTGTGTCCATTCTGTTCTTGGGTTGTGTCCCCATCAAGTGGTATCAGAGCTGGTTTTCCTGAGTGTGTAGATAGAGCGCCGACTGTGAGGCAGTTTGCACTAGGACTGTGTGGTTGTGGGTTCGAGTTAGAAGATGCCTCCATGAAGAGAGCATGGTAGAAGGGCTAGAGCTATTAATCTTGAGGCGGTTAGATCCCTCCAAAGGCAGGTACAAGCATTGCAAGAGGAGCTCCATAGAGGAGAAAATGTTGCCGTTGGTGACGATAGTGAGGATGACAATGAAGAAGAAGTTATGGGACCAGAAGGGGAATTTGACAGGGAAGTTCTAAATCATGCAGAGGAAAGGCTTTTTAGGTCCATTACTAAGTTTGGGAAAATACCCACAATTGAAGTGGGTGCATTTTCAGGAAATCTGAAACCAGATGAGTTGATCGATTGGATCAATGAACTGGAAGAATACTTTGAGTATGAGGATATCAGGGACCCAGATAGGGTTAAGTTTGCAAAGGCCAAACTAAAAGGCCATGCCAAAATATGGTGGCAAGAGGTTCAATTGGAAAGAAACAGAAGAGGAAAGGAGAAGATCACAAGGTGGGATCGCATGATGGACAAATTGAAGTAGTTCATTCCTATGGACTACAAGCTTGATTTTTTTAAGAAGATGCATGGGTTAAAGCAAGCAGGAAGATTAGTCCAAGAATATACAGAGGAATTTTATTGATTCTTGATTAGAGTAGGGCATGCAGAAGCAAATAAGGAGAAGGTTGCTCGTTATATCAGTGGGTTGCGACCTAGCATCTAGGAGGAATTAAGTCCGGTAAGAATGACCAGCATTGAAGAGGCATACCAGTTTGCCCTATGAGTTGAAGAGAAGTTGAATAGAAGGTTTGAAGGAAGACAAAGAGGGCATGGTCAAGGAGGAAGGGGAAGCGGTAGATCATCTCGAGGTCGGAATGAAACCCAAAAGAAAAATGAAGATGTGGGTACTAGCAGGAACCAGAGGAATGAGGGTTTCAACCGCTCCCATGATCAAGACTTTGGAAATCAAAGAGGAAGAGGTAGAGGACGTGGAAAAGGAAGAGGAGGCTTCCGTGGTACCTATTTCCATTGCAATGAAGAAGGTCATCGTGCCTTTGAATGCCCTCAACAATAAGGAAGGATAGACAGGAGAGCTGAGGGCCAAGCTAGGGTTGCTCATGTGGATGAGGATGCACAATCATCACATTCAGAGGATGCAGAAAGAGGAGAGACCTTGGTAAATGAAAGATTCCTACTAAGTGGTGAGATTGAACTAGGACAATGGAGGAGTTTGTTCTGTACCAGATGCAAGTGTGAGGATAAATGTTGTGCTATGATCATTGATGGTGGTAGCACTGATAACTTGGTATTAGAAGAGATGTTCTCTAAGATGAAGCTCAAGAGGGAGAAACATCCCTAGCCTTATCAGATTGCTTGGGTAAAAGATGATCATAAGGTCCTGGTAAGTGAACAATGTTTAGTGAAATTCAAAATTGGGAGTTACCATGATGAAGTTCTTTGTGATGTTATTTCGATGGATGTTTGCCATCTATTGTTGGGTAGACCATGGCAGTTTGATAGACATGTAGTACATGATGGACATGCAAACACATACTCTCTGACAAAGGATGGAGTTCACCACAAATTGAAGCCCATGAAAAAGGAAGGTGAAAAGGTATGTAGCAGTGCTAGGATTTGTCTTGTTGATGAAAGGAAGTTTTTAGATGGCATGAAACATCAACATATGTGCTATGCTTTGATTCCTAGGAAAGATAAAGAAGGTAGTAGTGAAATATCACTTGAAGTTTGAGATTTACTAGGGGAGTTTGGAGATATTATCTCTGATAATGTTCCAGATGGATTGCCACCAGTAAGGCAAATTAGTCATCAGATAGATCTGATTCCAAGAGCTAGTTTTCCTAACAAGGCTACTCACAGGATGACTCCTACTGAAATAGAGGAGCTAAATAGACAGGTTTAGGAGCTGTTGAGGAAGGGCTTGATTCGAGAGAGCTTGAGTCCATGTGCAATACCTATAGTACTTGCACCAAAAAAGGATGGAGAGTGGAGGATGTGTACAGATTCTTGAGCTATAAATAGGATAACCATCAAGTACCAGTTTCCTTTTCCAAGGATGGATGATCTTATGGACTGCTTGAGTGGAGCTCAATATTTCACAAAGATAGATTTGAAGAGTGGTTATCACTAGATATAGATTCGAGAAGGAGATGAGTGGAAAATAGCCTTCAAGACCAAGGAGGGTCTTTATGAGTGGTTAGTCATGCCCTTTGGATTGACAAACGCCCCAAGCACCTTCATGCGGCTCATGAATGAGGTACTTAAGAAGTTCTTGGGAAAATTTGTTATTGTTTATTTGGATGATATTTTAATTTTCAGCAAGATTTTGGAAGAACATTTACTGCATATTCGTAGTGTCCTTGAAAGGCTAAGGGAAGAAAAACTGTTAATTAATCTGAAGAAGTGTATCTTTGCAAAAAGGGAGTTAGTCTATTTGGGGTTTGTTATATCACCTGAAGGTCTCAAAATGGATCTAGAGAAGGTAAAAGCCATCTTAGAGTGGCCTACTCCAAGGTTTGCTACTGAGGTAAGATCATTTTATGGTTTGTTTAGTTTTTACAGGAAGTTTATTAAGAATTTCAGTGGCATATGTGCACCCCTAACTGATACAATAAGAGGGGATAGAAAAGAGTTCAAATGGACTGCAGCAACTGCGAGAAGTTTTGAATTGCTAAAGAAGAAGGTAACAGAACAACCTGTGTTGGCACTTCTAGATTTTAGAAAAGTTTTCCAGGTAGATTGTGATGCCAGTGGCAGCGCTATTGGGGCTGTATTAAGCCAAGAAGGTGAGCCTATTGCATATTTTAGTGAAAAATTGAATGATGCAAAGAAGAAGTATTCTGTTTATGATCAAGAGTTCTATGCAATAGTTCAGGCCTTAAAGAAATGGAGGCATTATTTATTGCAAAAGGAATTTGTTTTGTATACTGATCATCAGGCATTATAGTACCTAAATAGCCAAGGTAAATTGAATCAGAGGCATATGAAGTGGGTAGAGTTCTTGCAGAGTTATACATTTGTGTTGAAGAATAAAAGTGGAAAATCTAACAGGGTTGCAGATGCACTAAGTAGGAGATAGTTGTTGCTTACAGTAATGCAGGTTGAAGTAGTTGGGTTTGATGAACTCAAGAATTTGTACCCCGAGGATCTTGATTTTGCTGATGCATGGAAAGCTTGTAAAGAACCTGTTGCTATAGATAGAACCAAGTTGTTAGACTATTTGATTCAGGATGGCATGTTGTTCAAAGGTAGTCAATTGTGCATTCCAAGGAGTTCCATGAGGGAAAATTTGATTAAGGAGAAACACAGTGGAGGGATGGCAGGACATTTTGGTCGAGATAAGACCATTGCCATTCTTAGAGAACATTATTTTTGGCCTCAAATTTCACAGGATGTGAAGAAGTTTGTATAGAGTTGCCAGGTTTGTCAAGTTGCCAAGGGGTTTAGTCACAATATTGGCCTATATCAGCCATTGCCTGTTCCATCAAAACCATGGGAGGACATAAGTATGGATTTTGTTCTTGGATTGCCAAGGACACAAAGGGGTAATGACTCAGTATTCATGGTGGTTGATAGGTTCTTCAAAATGGCACATTTCATTCCATGCCACAAAACTCATGATGTTGTCCATATTGCAGACTTGTTTTTCAAAGATGTGGTAAGACTACATGGTCTTCCAAGGAGCATAGTTTCTGACAGAGATACTAAATTTATGGGGTATTTCTGGAGGACATTGTGGAAAAAGTTAAGAACCGACTTGAAATTCAGTTCCACGCATCACCCATAGATTGACAGCCAAACAGAAGTGGTAAACAGAAGTCTGGGCAATTTGCTGAGATGTTTGGTTGGGGATAAGCCCAAGGGATGGGATTTGATTCTACCACAAGCAAATTTTTCTTACAATGACTCTATAAATAGGAGTACTAGAAAATAACCATTCCAAATTGTATATGGGAATAGCCCAAGGATTGCACCAGAATTGAGGAAGATAGAGCAAGGGGAGAGGACAAGTGCCAAAGCAAAAGAATTTGCTGAACATATCAATCATCTACATGAGGAGGTTTAGGCACACATTACTAAGATGAATCAAGAGTATAAAGCTAGGGCTAATCAAAGGAGAAGACATAAGGAATTCCAAGTAGGAGATTTATTCATGGTGCACTTACGAAAAGAAAGATTTCCAGTCGGTACTTACAACAAGCTGAAAATGAAGAAATTTGGTCCCTGCAAAATTTTGAAGAAATATGACTCAAGAAATGCATATGAAGTGGAGCTGCCAGATGGTATTCACATTTCTCCCATTTTCAACATTGCAGATTTAACAGAGTATCATGATGATGGTGCAGATAAGGAGCTGGTATTAGAGCCATGTCCAATTCCTGCTTCTAAGAAGGAGGAGATAGAAGACATTCTAGATCATCGTGTGGGTAGGAGTACCAGAAATAGGCAGTATGAAGAGTATTTGGTGAAGTGGAAAGGACAGCTGATCGAGGACTCAACTTGGATTTCAACAGCTGAGGTTTCCCATTTGGGATTTCCTCTACCATTCATAAAGTGACAGGGTCACTTTTCAATCTACCCTGGGTGTCTGATGCAGGAGCATCCAGAGGTATGAGGGTAATCCTGTGTCACCCAAAAAAAATACTTAGACTTAGTTTCTGTTTCATGTGTTTTCATTTTTGGATACCCATTTGGGTCAAATAAAGGTTCCAACTCTCACAGTTCCACTATCAGTGTTCGTGTAAATCTTGAAAAAATAGGAGTAGGTAATTGAGCCATCATTTTGGTGAACTAGGAGGTGTAAATTGGCTAGATGAATGTAATTGTAATTTAGAGAATTCTAGAAAAAGAATCAGGTCAAAAGGCCCCACGGTTTGAAAGTTATTGCAGTTTTTTAGGTCTTAGAGACCTCCTAAGAATGCTTCAAAGTCAGGTTAGGGGCATTAAATGACCTTGAAAATGGCCAAAAAATGGGGTATGAGAAAAGCTGGTCCATAGGGCTATAGAGCGCTTCGAGAGCTTTTCAAAAATGTAAACAGTTCGTCAATCGGAGCTACAGTTCAAAAGTTATGCCTCCCAGAAGTTCAGTTACCGTTTTTGGATTCTTCTAGATTTGCGCCAACTTCTAATGCAGCTTCTGGAACCTTCTATTTGATCAGTGGATGCCTACTAGCACTTTCTAGAATATACTCCTAGTCCTTAACCCTCCGTGGTCTATTTAAGGAGATTTCAGGCATTGTAAAGGCAGTTCGGAGTGGAGTTTGAGAGGAGGTACTGAAAGGAGAAATTATCTCCAGATTTATGCTATTGTAAGCCCTTAGGGCATGTTTTGAGGTTTATTTTCTCTGTATTGTTTGTACTAGCTTATTTTCTCAGTTAATATATTTTCCCCTTTTCTGTTGTGTCCATTCTATTCTTGGGTTTTGTCCCCATCACCAAGGAAGAGAGGTCACAATTCTGGGTAATCACACACCTTTTGCCTTTTGTAAAAGATTGGAAGGTGGACCAGCAAATTTTTGTGCAATCAGTGAGTTTGCTAAGGTTATACCTAAGCCTCTCACAATAACCAAATCACATTCCATAATAGTGATAGAGTTATCCAATAATGATTCCAATTCACACAAAGGAAAAGAAAAGGTGGAAGATACTAAGGTCAATACTATGGGGAAGAAGGTTATTTTTATTGATTTAGGAATGGGACAATATAAGTTTGAAAATTCCTTGTGTGTTGGACAACTACCACTCTCCCCCCATTCCTTTAGAAAAACTTCATAATTACCACCTCCATCCAACAAAGATACTATACATGTTAACAAGATGACATGTGAAAATTGGGGTTCACTTAGTGATGAGCATATGGAATCTAATATCCTAGATTGGCTATATTTTGATAGTAAAGATGAACCTGTGGAGTTCCCCAAGGATAAGTATGTTAAGGCCCCTCCCATTATCAAAAATATGGAATATCATGGTACCGACCTTGGACCTAAAGAAGATGTAATTAGACAATCCCTAAGGCTAATAGGTATCCTAAAGGATGTGGGTTGGGCTCGATTAAACCCAAGGTATCCTTTCCTGACAACTATTGTATGGTTGACCCTGATTTTGAGACTAAAGAGGAGGAATTCTTCAAAGTACCCTTCCAATACATTGAGGATGACCTAGATAACCATATTTGTGCCATTACCATAGCTGACCTTTCATCCACTGATCTACCTCTCACCAACCTTGACATGATGGACTAGGATCTTCAAGACACACCACCAGCTCTCAATATTTGTAACTTTGATGAAGCAGTGATGGCCCTCTTTGGCCTTAAGAATATCCAAGATTAAAAACATGAGATCCAATACAATGAGGAAGCCTACTTTGGTAGCCAAGTCAACTCTCTTAGTCACAAAAGTGACAAAGAAAATAAAAATGGAAAAATAAAAGAGACATCCTCTAGTGAAAACTCTTTTAGGGAACTCTTGGATGAATAAAAAGATAAAATAAAGAACACATCTTCTGGTGAAAACCTTCTAGAGGCACCAAAAGAGGGAGAGGTTGACTTGCCATTCAGATCTTTACCACCAGAAAAGTCACCTATTTTGAATGAGGACACCATTCCTGTCAATTTGGGTACAGAGGATAATCCACAAATCACCTACATTGTAGCTACCTTAAGTCCTAAAGAACAAAAGGAAATGACTAAATTCTTGAAAAAGGGTAAAAACAATTTTGCATGGACGTGTATAGATATGCCTAGTTTAGACACAGATTTAGTTGTGCATCACTTGAGAGTAGATCCCAAGATTAAACCAGTGAAGCAAAAGCTGCACAAAATGCATCCTAAGGTAGCACTTTTAGTCAAATTAGAGTTGCAAAAAATGTTAGAGGCAAAGTTTATCTGCCCTATTGATTATCTCAAGTGGGTCTCCAACATTGTTCCTATAGGAAACACATCTAGGGGCATCTGCATTTGTTTAAATGTTTGAGATTTAAATCTAGCATGTCCTAAGGATGATTTTCCACTTCCTAACATAGACATCACAGTATATTTGACTACTAGACATGAGATGTTGTCTTTGATGGAGGGTTTCTCTGGTTACAACCAAATCAAAATTGCAGAAGAAGATCAACATAAAATGACATTTACCACCCCCTGGGAAACCTTTTATTATCAAGTCATTCCTTTTGGCTTGAAAAATGTCGGCGCCACTTATCAACACACAATGACTACAATATTCCATGATCTTCTACATGTCATAATGGAGGACTATGTTGATGACATCCTAGGAAAATCAAAGACATGATATTCCCACATTGATGTACTCACCACCATTTTTGAAAAGTTGGAGAAATATAAAGTGCACCTAAATCCTAAGAAATGTGTTTTTGGGGTCAAATCAGGCAAGTTATTAGGCTACATTGTGTCAAGAAGAGGTGTTGAGGTAGATCACACCAAAGTAAAAGCCATCATGGAAATGCCTCCACCTACCACATTGAAACAACTCTGTAGTTTTTAGGGAAAGTTACAGTCCATAAAATGATTTGTGGCCCAATTAATAGATAAGGTTCATCCACTTCAACATTTTCTTCATAAAGAAACTAAGTATTAGTGGGATCTCCTATGTTAGAAGGCATTTGAACAAATTAAGGCATACTTGCCTAATCCTCTAGTTCTAGTCCCTCCAATTGCAGGACAACCATTGATCCTATACATTTCAGCCACTTTAGTTGCCTTAGGTGCCCTTTTGGCACAACTAGATGACAATGGTAATGAGCAAGCTATATACTATCTTAGTCAAACATTAGTTGGCTATGAGTTGAATTACACTGCTATTGAGATAGCCTATTTGGCCGTAGTTTTTTGTATGCAGAAACTACACCATTATATGCTTAATCATAATACACATCTCATTGCCAAAATAGATCCACTCAAATATTTTCTATCAAAAGCCTCCCTCACTGGTCGAGCTGCAAAATAATTCTTGATTTTGAGTGAATTTGACATTGTTTATAAGGAGCATAAGGCCATTAAGGGACAAGTAATTGTAGATTAGCTTGTTGAAGCTACTCTTTCAGGAGACCATCCCATAGTAGTAGACTTTCTAGATGACACAATTATGACTGTTACCCCTAGTACACACTGGAAGTTATATTTTGATGGTTCCTTCACACAAAAGGGATCGAGGGTAGGAAATTTGTTTGTTACACCATAAGGAGATCTCATTCCTAAGTCTTATAAGATATAATTCCCTTGCACAAACAATATAGCTGAGTATGAAGGATTAGTTATAGGGTTGCACCAGGTTATCAGATGGAATATCAAAAACCTTCTCATCTTTGGAGGCTCACAATTGGTCATTAAACAAGTTACAAATGAATACCTCACAAAGGATGAAAAGTTGTTGCCATATCGTAGAATAGTTGAGGATCTTAAACAACACTTCTCAAAGATAGTCTTTTAGCAGATACCAAGGGCTAATAACAAAGTAGCAGATGCTATGGCTACCATTGCCTCCATGATTGCCATGCCTAAATATAGTCCTAAATGTGAGTTTCTTGTTGAGAATCTTTCTATTCCTACTTATGAGCAAAATGATTCAGAGTTGGTGTGTGAAATTGTTGGTCTTGAGTCTCCATGGTACATGGACATTTTTGCCTATCTACATCACAAAACCATTCCCATAGCCCTCACCCTGAATAAAAGTAAAACCTTCATTTGTTGCACTACCCACTATACTATCTAGGTGATACACTTTTCTGAAAACACTTCGATGGAACCCTCCTCTAATGTCTCAATTCAGATGAAGCTAGAACGATGTTAAAAGAGGTCCACCAAGGGATTTGTGGTGCCCATTCTAGTGGCCTTACTTTAGCAAACAAAATTCTTAGAATGGGTTACTATTGGCCTACTATGGAAGTAGATGCCTATCATTTTGTGAAGAGATGTATTCCTTGTCAGCAACATGGTGATTTGATACATGTCCCTGCCCAAGACCTCTAACCCACCATTACCCCATCACCCTTTTCCCACTGGGGATTTGATCTTGTTGGTCAAGTATACCCAAATTTTGCAAATGGGCACAAGTACATCATTGTCACCATTGAGTACTTCACAAAGTGGGTCAAGGCTATCCCATTAACCTGCATCACCAAAAAATAGATTTCGAAGTTCATCTTGAACTACATTATCTGTCATTTCAGTATACCTCAAGACATCATGACTGATAATGGAACACCTTTCAAAAATCAAGAAGTGGCCGCATTGTGTAGGAAATTCAAAATCACCCAACATTTTTTCACCAAATACTACCCCCAAGGTAATGGCCAAGCTGAAGCTACTAATAAAACCATTTTGAAAATCTTAAAGAAAATTGTTGACGTAGCTGGCTATGATTGGCACCTCCATCTTGCTCCCAAACTTTGGGCCTACCATACCTCCATTTGTACCCCCAAAGGAGCCACTCCATTTTCCCTTGTTTATGGTTCTAAAGCTATCTTTCCCATTGAAATTGAGCTCCCTCCCCTCAGAATCTCTCTCAAGAATCTGATGTCTGAAGAAGAATACAAAGTTTCTCGCTTGCAAGAGCTACAACTCCTTGACGAAAGATGCCTAAATTCCCTAAACCACCTCCACATGTATCAAATCACCTTTAGCTTCAGTATCACAAAAAAGTCAAGCCACAAGAATTTGAGGTGGGTGACTTAGTTTTGCAGCATAATATGAAGAATCTCCAAAACCATGAAAAGAAAGGAAAATTTGAAACTAATTGGCTTGGTCCACTTATCATTACAACCAAATATGGTTCTAGGGCATATCAGATTGCCACTCCAAAGGGAGATCCACTCCTTGAGCCTATAAATATCCAACATCTTAAGCGGTTCCATGCTTGAGTTTTTTAGTTCCTATACAGTGTTGTTATAGTCCCACAAAAATACAAAATAAATAAGAAAAATAAGAAAAATCCAAAAAAGTTCATAAAATGTTCCTAAAAAAAGACTAAAAAGAAGAAGTTCCTAAAAAAAGCATTTCGATCCATTATCTAAAATGCTCGTTTCACTTCACCCCATTCTACCATTTCATCTTCCTATTTGTGAAAAGTCTTATTTAGCCTATTCTTTTCATGCATCCAATAATAAA